>JAEQBH010004322.1:0-188982 GCA_016808115.1 Tetrastigma voinierianum | reverse complement strand
ATAATATTAAACTTTTATCTGTATGAGCAGTGTTCTTATAAGTTATCCTGCAATTACTCTTCTTTGTTTTAGAAATTAATGAAAAAAAAGGAAAACTTTATTTGAGATCTATAAAACATTATTTCTTGTTTGGCTTTTTTGAGTTTATAACATATAATATATTGGGTACAATCCTAAAAATAATATATCGGGTACGATCCTAAAAATAATAAAACATTATTTTCTATCTTATATTATATGAGTTTATAACATATAATATTTTGGGTACAATCCTAAAAATAAAATTTGAGTTGATCTCAATTATCATGAGGATATTCGTATAAGTTTATCCTGCAATTACTCTTCTTTGTTTTAGAAATTACTGAAAAAAAAGGAAAACTTTATTTGAGATCTATAAAAACATTATGGAAACCTTAGCCACCCCCATCTTTGTTCTTTTGTTTAGGCCCTTGTTCACTAGAGAAGATGAATGATTTTTTGGTCATTCTTGATTTGAAATCACTTATTTCATCATTTTCTTTCTTTAGATTTGAGTTTCTTTTCCAATAAAGTGGTTTTCTTCTACATTTATTTAAGTTTATATTTAGTTTTTCTCTATTTTTTTTGTGTTGTTTGTCGTTGACTTGTTGCGGTGTATTTTGTCGTCGACTTGTTGCGGCGAGTAGTTGTGTAATCGACGTTTAGCTTTTTCATGGTTTTTTTATTGGTAGTTCAGATGACAAAGATTGATCCGACCAAATGTCGGATCGAAATTTTTCATTGGTATGTTGTAGATTTGAAATCTTAGGTATTTAAGACATTATTGGATTATAAAATATGTAAGCCTTGAGTCTATCTTTTGCTATTAACATGGATATTGCATCATCCTTTAAAATTTATAATACTCTTGATTATATGCTTCTATCGATTGTATTGTTAATTTGAATCAATAAATTTATCTCTTTTAAAAAATCTATAAAAACATTTTTTCTTCATTTCATGGCTTGTTTTCTTAAAATTGTCTTGTAAACTCACCTAAAACTCTTTACTCAAGAATTAGTAGGTGTTTTCTTACTTATAAAACATAAGTTATAAAAAAAAAATCAACCATAGCATAAAATCAAGGGAAAACTATATTACGGGTCCCATTTTTATTTATTTGAAAAATTATAACCAAAAGACTTGAAATCAAGATGAGATCTCTTAAATTAAAAAATATTTGATAAAAATAATAAAATATTTGATAAAAATGATAAAATATTTAATAAATAGTCCAACAAATTTTAATGTATGTGACTTTTAATAAAAACGTTAGATACCACTATATGTTAGGTATGACCTTACTGTTAAGTTCTAAGATGATATCTAAAGTTTATTAGACCCTTTGTTAAATATTTAAATTAATTGGAGCCTACCTTAGTTTATCTTTTGTTCATAATTTTACCTATAAACTTAAGTTTCCTTAAGTCAAACCTAACAACATTTGAGACTTTATTCATGGTAATAAATATTTGTTCTAAAATAATAGTGGGCAAGCTTTATCAAACGAGTCTCTAAATTGACTGGTCCTGGTCCCTAGGCCCGCCAAGTCCAATGAGTACGTTAAGTTGTAACTACCGTGGTTTAGGTAGGCCACAAAACAAACCGTTCATGGACTTTTGGCTTCAGCTGACGTTTGTTTTTTTTATTTAATGTTGAATAAAATTTTTTTGAGCTTAATATTGAATAGTATTTAATAGTATTAAATATTAAATTATTTGTTTTTTAATATTGGATAGTGAGTAGGAATGATAGGAGGGTATTCCCAGTTCTCGATCTATCCACCCATAATGGGTTGAGTTTGATTCGTATGTCGAGGTTTTTAGTGGGTTTAGGATAGGTTCGGGTATTGTTATTTCCACCCCACCTCGCTATGTCTCGATTATAATTTTAAAATATTTTATTATTATTTTATTTTATACTAATAAATAATAATATGTAATTAGAATGCTTTGTAATAAATAATTTATAAAAATTAATAATATTTTTATTTTTTATGAAATATATTAATTTTAATATCATAAAAAAATAAAATAAAAACAAAAATTAAATGTAAACGGGGTGGGTTTGATAATTTTCTCATCCCTGCCAACTCGTCCCGCCCCGTCCAGTTTAATTTTTTAAATAGGACATGTTTGGAAATTGAAAAAAAAAATAAGCCGGATCAGGATGGGCCGTCCCATCCCAAACCCCTTGTTATCATCCATAGTAATAAGTGTTGTTAGCCTTATTCCTTATTGGACAATAATAAAGTTTTTCTTATTTTGATGAAAGATGATTTTTTTTTAATAGAAAAAACTAAATATTTTCACTTTTTATATTTAGAACTTTTTTTAAAAAAGAATTCATGATAAATTATAAATTTGAAAAATAACTGACTGAATGCTGGCTTGTTCAGCAAAAAAACAAATAGTATGAGTGTCCCATAAAAGTCTAAAACTTTTTTTTTTTTATGGAATTAAAAGTCGACAGGTTACATGTGGAAAGATTGAAAAAAAAAAAAAAGTTTCGAAGTCTTGTTTTATGTGGAGAGTAAATGGGCTAAGTGGTGGTATAGCCTTATTTTGGAAAGAACAACATAGGACCCAATTAATTATATTGATGTCTCCGTAAATGTTTCGGGTATGTTGAATTGATGACTCACGTGCTTCTATGGGTTTCCAGAAAGAAGCAGAAGACAAGAATTGTGGAATCTTCCTTCGACAAATCAAGGTTAAATCTCATAAGCCTTGGTGTGTCATTGGTGATTTCAACAACCTCATGAATCAGAATGAGAGGGTAGAGTACATCATCCTCCATCTCTGGTTCAAGGCTTCAATCAAGCTGTGGTGGATTGTGGTCTTCATGATTTAGGGATGACAGGTTATGAGTTCACATGGGAGAACAGTATAGGCACTGACAATTGAATGGAAGAAAGACTTGGCAGAGCTCTTGCGGATATGACTTGGTGTTCTATTCTAAGGTTTTCAATTTAGAAACCTTTCTTCGGATCACATTACTCTTTTTCTTGATTTTATTGCTTGTTCCACAAGAGTTAGATCTCATCACTTTAGATTTGAGAGTGCTTGGCACAGAGAAGAAGATTGTGGTCGAGTAGTTAAAGAAGGTTGGAATGCTGCAAGGGGACTGAATTTGTTATCTAAAATTAATCCTAGTGGTATTCATCTTCAAAGGTCGGGTGGGGAATTGCCCAGAATTTTAAAAGAGTTATTGCTAATTGGCAACTGTGATGTAAAGCCTCTGCGTGATGATGTTTCGTTAGCTGAATATTCAAAAATCAATAAAAAAAAATATTAATTCAAACACCAAGTATTTCCATCAGTTTGGAAGCAACGTGTTCATGTTCTCGTATTAGCAGGATGCTTTTTGGAAGCAACGAGCAAAACAATACTGGCTTCAAAATGGTAATTCAAACACCAAGTATTTCCATCAGTTTGCTTCAGCCTGTAAGAAGAAGAATTCTTTTGACCGTTTGTAGGATGGAAGCAGGTGGCTTGATTGAATTCTGGTTTACAATCCCACATTTTTTATATTTCTAATATTTGTACTTCGTGTGACGGAGAATTTTATTCTCCGAAGTTAGAAAGGAAAGTCTTTGATGCTCATAATAACCTTATCCAGTAATTGCGATCGGAGATATCAAATAACGAATTTTCCATGTTACATGATAAATCTTATGGGCTCGACGGAATGAATCTCGGCTTTTTTTTTTCTGTCGTTTTGGGATGTGGTTGGAAGTGATCTAACTGAGTTTTGCTTGAAATGTATGAATAATGCTTGTGGGTACCATGACTTTTAACCCATCATCCCTATTCAGAAGGCCAAGACGGATCAAAACCCACAGGAGGCCCAAGCATCCATACACGAACATGGATCTGAATTACGGCCGGAAGCCCGGCTCGTGGATTATCCATCACAGCAAAGGCTTCTAGGATTTGTTGCCCGGGCATATCCTCTTCTAGTCGGTTGCCGTCTCTAAGAAGCTGGCCAGTTAATAATTTCTCGGCTGATCCGTCGCAGCTCAAGAACACATCCTCCCACAAACCACGCACGAAACCACCCTTAGGATGAACAAACGATCCTTGAGGTGGAAAATTTAGATGACTTGGCTATCCAGAAGCAGGTTGGCGCACAAATGGCATACTTCCTCCTTCCATTTGAAAACCAATCACCCGCACAATAAAGTGGATCATCCTCCTCCTTCTATAAATAAGGAAGGAATGACATAGTATGTGAAAATGCACTGTTGAAGCGACGTGGCGCTCTGTCTCTCTGTCTAGCAAGCATCGGAGCGCGTACACTGTAGGTGCCTTGTTTGTTTTGCGGAGTCATCTGCTCGCAGGGTTAATGTATCGGCTTGATCCGGAGACTTTGAAGTCCAGAGACAACCATTGTGTAAGTTGTGGAATGACTGAAAAAATCTCATCGGGAATGGCGAGCTAAATTGGTTATCAAACAATCGCGAAGATTGGTAGTTCTGCTCACTTATCGAGTTGTTGGATCCTATCGCTATGGTGAGCAACCCAGCAAATCAGTCCATTGAAGACCAGTTCCTTCGTTGGCGTCAGGATATGGAGACGAAGCAAGAAGAACAGGCTAGACATATGGCTGAATTACAAAGCCGTGTTGACCATATGCAGCAAGAGAACGATCGCCTACGAGCTCGTTTGGAAGAGGATCGGGGTGAAAATGCACGAGGGAGCAACCATCCTACACCCCTGATAAAATAGAATAAAGGTAAGGAGCCCATCTTGTCGGGCGACAGTGATGCAGTAGCGGACGACGAGTTATCCTCTGGTAGCTCTCCGCTGCCTGATATGCCACCCTCAAAGAACAATATGAAGACTGAATCAAGAAAGAGGCCCTCGTGCCGTTCCAGCCATTCCGTGTTAGCGTGCCTCGCCGGTACGAAGAAATCGATGAAGCGGCGACGGTCGAGCAAACCGAAAATGTGCCGCATTAGCGCAATTAAATAACACGTCATTTCACATTCATGTATCCTACCTTGATGCACCGCCCGGTACATGCACCGTCACCTTTGTCCGGACTGGAGCATGCTATCTGCGTGAGCCAGCACATCTTGAGCTACAGTATGATCGTGTGGCTTTGTCATTACCTTCTTTTTCCTTGTGCCATTAACTTCTTTGTCCATATGACCACATCTTTGCTGTCAGGTAATGATACTCAATGCAGGAGACAACCGCTTGCTATGCAAAGTGTTCCTGGCCAACTTTAAGGGGCCTGCCCTGGCTTGGTTCCACAAACTCCCATGGAGATCTATCAACTCGTTCAGTGAGTTATAGGCTGCATTTGTTTCGCAGTACCTGTGCTCAGTTTGACAAAAGGAAAACTTCAGCTTTTTGCAAATCATCTTCAAGCGGGAGGACGAGTCCATCCATGATTTCACCCGAAGATATGGAGGGGCCATCCAACAAATTGATTCGTACAATATAGATGCAGTCCTCCAGAATTTCCGAAGGAGTTTTGGGCTGACCACCCCATTCTTCCACTTGCTATCTCTGGATCCGCCTACGATAATGAAAGAATTGTATAGATGAGCGGATAAATCTTGCTCTTTGAGGTCAATATCAGGTGCTTCACTCCCAAGCGAAGTGATGATCACAGCTTGGCGGCAAAGTTTGGCCATTAAGGGTCATCCACGAACAAAGGCCAGTAGAACACGAAAACTCTCGAGACCAATCGAGAGAAAGGGTACCCCGATTTACTATGAACATCTCTTATGACAGACTCCTTCCTCTTATTCGGGATCACCCTCTACTTCAAATGGCCCAAACCCATTCAATCAGATCCCACACAATGCAACCACTCTTTGAGATGTGATTACCCTGAGAGATCACAAACCTGAGACCAAGCGATGTCGAAGCTCTAAAATTTACTTGAAAAGTTAATCGGGGTGACCACCTCGGGGATATGTTCAAGGTAGTGGAGCTTAGAAATTTTGCCCTTAGTTAAAGAATAGCTACCAGTGTAGATCTCCCACCTAAACCTCGGCCCACCATAAACTACATACTAGGCGGTCAGTTCGGCCCGATCGTGTCGATCTAAGCGCGAAGAAGAAGGTTGTTGAGTGCGGCTCCACGTCCGGGCCGGTAAACACCATCCGTAACTCTTGGGCTATGATTAAGAGGCGATCTAGCCAATTGACAGCCCTATATCACCCCTGATGCAGCCGTCGGGGTCATTACTCTGCACTCGTTCTTTTCGTACTTACTATATGTATTAATGATTTTAATACCGCGAGTAGTTGACCTGCGTAGCGACCGACTTATTCTGGCTACCGCGCTGGGCAAATGAACATCTCTTTTGACAATTTGATTCGGCTGGTAGAATCACATCCTGGGTTTTGCAGGGCAACCACTGCGATGAGGTACATTACTGCTCGGTAAAGGCGGGGCCGTAGTTCGAGCGGAGTCTTATTTCGATTAATCGAGGACTAGGCGTCTGATGCCATTGTTGGCTGATCTTGAGCGCATGCGATGGCCGTGTCTAGACCACCATCAAATGATCATTTCTTGACGATTATTCGGGTAGATTGACCTCTAAGTAGCCAACTAAGCATTTCGGCAATGCTGCTGTTGTCGATGCACGGAGCGTGAAGAGCAGCTCCTGTCCAAACCTCGATTAGGTGCCCGCGGTAGGGTGATCGGAATCAACAAAATTTGTTCCTAATACCTCCCTCTTTTGCATTAGTCAAGCTCTGCGTAGTATAGCGGTCTGAGAATTCGAACACGGGGATGGGTTTCATCCCACAAATGATTTGTATCATGATTGAAAATGGTGAGGTTTTATTTGGATTTTTGGTTACCCAAAAAGTGTGGGAGTTGTTGTCACTAGGTTATTTGAAAGAATTTAAACTAAGGTGTGAAAGGGAGACCATGAAGGGGCGAGATATAGCTTGAGTAAAATGAGGTTGCAAGGTGTCTCGGGTTATTTTCCTCGCATTAGGAAATGACATATAGTCATTGCCAAAACCCGGATCTTTGTTTAACTTTAAAAACTTGACCCTTAAAAACACTCTACTTAAGCCAAAACACCTGCGAGGAATTTAATGTTCAATGATTTGAAAAACCAAGCATTTAACCTACTTTAGTGGCTCGTAAAATGACATCTAATGGATGTCGGTGTATCTACGTGGGAGCCTACTTAGCCTGAAGCATGCCAAGTATTATTAGAAATACATTAAATAGCATTAAACCTAGTTTGGAAAGTTTGAAACATAAATCGTGCACAGCTAATTAACGAGAGGAACACACGCCAACCATCATTAACCAACCTGTAACCCTCCTCTTCAAGGTTTGAGAGCATGTATCCTTTGAGTTGTCATCCTCAAGGGGTGTTTGGAAGCCAAGAAATGAGAGAAAGAGAGAGAGAAAGAGAAGAAAACGCAACCTAAAATGAAGGCTGCGTGGATTCTGATGAATAGAAAGTTAGGGTTACAAATTGTCATAGGTAGCTTATAGCATACAAGACCTGTGAAATACCAAAATAACCAAAATAATATGATTACATTGAGGCAAAATGGGAATTACACAAAACGAGGTCGTTTGGATAAAAACGGAAGACGACATTTTCGCTATGCAGTGAATTTAAGTATCATAGCGAATTTACTATGAACCCCGTATGCAAGCGAAATGCGGTATAGCGAAATTCAAATTTTAAGCTGTGCTGCCGATATTTCGCTATGATAGCGAATTCGCAATTTTAGCTATGATAGCAAAATTTCTCGAGGATGCGAAATTTTAGCTACCGTTCTTGAAATTTTATGATCCTTGTGAAATTTTCGCTATGCCATAAGCGAGAATTCACACCTCTGCATTGCCTCTGCATTGCCTTACCGCACAGTTGTGTGTTGGCTCCTGTACCGACTTGACATTTCTTCATCCCGGGTTGATGGAAATCACCGAGAATTCATACGAACTACGACATAAAACATGTGATGCGATGCGAGCTTGAAATGATGTTTGAGGTTCCCAAAACACATAAAACTACCAAGTAACCTGAAACAAAATCGATAGTACTAATAATCGGGACCACATGTCAATCGGCTTAATTAATATGATTAGTACGCAAAGCACTGAAACCTATCTTAAATAGGACTCAAAATAGCACTTTTTGGGTACTAATCACCCTCGAAACCCGAACCTCGGAATAGCAGTGCATTTCGCCGCCCAGCGGGTGAAGACGAGTGATTAGTCGTAGACCCCTTGGAATCAATATCCCTAGTAAAGCCGGATAAATCCACATATGTTAGTTCCCTCCTATCCAGCAGGGAGAAGCAACAAATACAGTAGGTTATGCTTCGTAATATGGATGTATTTTCCTGGACTCACTCAGACATGGCTGACATTAACCTCGTACATGCCTCTCATAAACTGAACGTCATCCCTTTGGCTAGACTGGTTAGGAAGAAAGTGAGGCGTTTCCACTTGGACCGCCATCAGGTTATTCAGGCAGAAGTGGATAATCTTTTAAAGGAAAGATTCATCAGGGAGATAAAGTATCTGGTGTTGCTTGATAGTGATAGTCGAAAAAGGCGGTAAATGGAGAGTGCTTGGACTACACGGATCTCAATGAGGCATGCTCAATCTGACTTTCCCCTCTACCTCGGATAGGCGGATTGTGACATGTTAGGCCAGGCATGAAATGTTGTCATTCTTGGATGCCTTCTGGGATATCATCAAATACCTATGCAGTCGAGATAGAAAAAAACCTTCATCACCCTTGCAGCTCAATTCATATAATGTGATCTTTGTTTGGCTTAAAATCTTGGGGCAACATATCAGAGGTTAGTGACCAAGATGTTCAGGCCGCTACTCTTAAAAACCATGGAGGTTTACATTGATGACATGCTGGTAAAATTGTAGCGTCCCCCGAGCCCGGCCTTACCCAATTGGCGAGTCCGAATCGAAACCCCGGGGATGCCCGTTTATTTCTTCTTATTTTCTGTGACACCCCGAAATATACCTTAGTAGTTATCGGACTTGTTTAGGGTATTTTGTAAGTATAATTTGATTGTTTCGTGAGTTAAATGCGAACCACGAAGCAAAGAGACAGTTACAAAACTTAAGGACAAGTGTAATTTGTCCAAAAGGGAGCTAAAGACATGGATTAAGAAGATTTGAGGCCAAAATGAAATAAAGGAAAATTTAATTATAAATAGAGAAGGAGTTATGGGCTTAAGCAAATAAAAGAAAGTTAACCCAAATGGGTTTTATTTGGAGGAGCTAAACATGGCCTTAGCAAACATGGGTTTTAAAAGACCAAAGTTGGTCTCATTTGAAGGAGGAGAAAAATCATGAAGGAGGAGGGAGAAAGAAGAGGAAGAGGAACAAGATGGAGGCCAAGATCAAGCCAACAAGGTATGGATGCTTGACTTTGGTATGGAAATATGACCTTTATCATGGATTCTATGAGATTATGTATGACTTTCCATGCTTGTATGATTAATAACTTGTCCCCAAACTTGGGGTTTGCTAGGGTTTCATCTTAACCCAAAAATTATGGAAAATAAGCAGTAAAACTTTGAATAGAACAAAAACATATGAAATCCTTTCCGCTTTGAGTTGGATTCATAGTTCAATGGCAGAAATGGTGAGTTAGGGTTTAGAATAGAAGCCTAACTATTCTACATGTTAGGGTTATGTGGATCATAACCCATATTGAAATGGGTTTGAGGTAAGTCATGGAAGGATTTATGAAATAGAGAAGTATTGAAAGAAGAATTGAATAGAAAAGAGATCATAGATGAATTTGAAATGGTTTGAGGTGTATATGGAGTATAGAGTTGATTAGGGTTGAAACATATGGAAAAAATGTGAGATAACACACATTTTAGGGCATTTGGGTGACATGCCGGTACACTTTGAAAGTGTACGGGTACACTGTTCTGGTCATTTTTGGCCAAAGTGCAGGGTACACTTTAGGGTGTACATTTTCTTTGCTACGTTACCGATTTCGACCGATTTTTCGTATTTGGCCATAACTTTGCTCATTTCCTATCCGATTTGAGTGATTCAAGTGGCTACGTAAAATAGACTTCAAGGAGAACAAAGCTTAAAGAATAATAGGCATCATAAATTCTTATCTAAGTGGCTAGAATTCACTCAAAGTGGGGCCATGTGCAAGCCAAGTGCGAGTTCAAGTTTGAACATAGAGTAGTCCGGGTTGTTTCGGATAACTTGGAGTTCGGTGCTCCGATTGGGTGATTCCAGTTGGGAATGAACCCTTAGCACCTTATCTTTAAAATAGTACAATGACCTAGAGTCAAACATGAAGTTAAGATCGGGAAAAATTAGTGTCTGTGCGAACTGTTCTGAGTGTAATCCGGAGTAAGCCAGGCTAGTTTGGCATGAAAATGCCATAACTTTAGTTTGGATGATCCGATTGGATTGATTCCACTTCTTAAGTAAAGTAGATTCATAGAGGAATAAGAATATATGAATGAGGTGTGATTCTATACATCATACTTCACAAGAATATAAAGTGCCATATGTAATAGGCATGAAACAAGAAAATGTAAATGAAAATTGTAAAGATGTGTTCATGAAACATGAAAATGATATGGAAAATGAAAATGAAAGCAATTGAAACATGATTTTGAACATGAGAGGCAATATGTCATGAACACATAATGTGGTTAAGTGATATATGATTATTATCACATATAACCAGAAAATGATAACAAATGATAGGAGTATACATGAATGAGTATACATGAGTGAATATGTGAATGAGTGTATAAATGAGTATTTATGAATGAGTATACATGAATGAGTATACGTGAATGAATATGTGAATGAGTATTTATGAATGAGTATACATGAATGAGTATACGTGAATGAAATGTGAATGAGTTTATGAAATAATGTACATAGATTGAGTATATCTTTGAAAAGAATATCTGAAAAGTGATTATAAATTAAATGGATGTTTGAAAACCGAATGAATATGAATGATGATGAAGCGGATTCATTAAGCGAATGAGTCATAAATGTGGTAATTGATATATCGAATGGAACCGCGGCGGGATGCGCGATCGGCATCGATCCGCGAAGGCTTCCCAAATTTTCAATGTCCCACTTGGCGGGATCTGCCATTCGGCGTCGTCGTGATGGCGTATGGCGTGAAGAAATGTCAGCAGGCGGGTTCTGGCTGGATCCGTCATGATGGCGTATGACGACAGTGATACCGCGTGTGGGATACACCAAAGCGGCATCCGTCATGATGGGAGGCAGAGATAAGTGATACCGCATTAGTAGGGATGCACCAGCGGCATCCGTCGCTGATGGGAGAACCGAATAATTGATACCCGCGTGTGGGATGCACCAAGCGGCATCCGTCATGATGGCAGAATAATTATTACCGCGTGTCAGTGGGATGCCAAAGCGGCATCCGTCATGATCGGAGAACGAATAAGTGATACCGCATTATTAGGGATTGCACCAAAAGCGGCGTCGTCGCGATGGGAGAACCGAGATAGTGATACCACGTGTGGGGATGCCAAGCGGCGTCCGTCATGATGGGAGAGCCGAATAAGTGATACGGCGTGTCGGGATGCACCAAACGGCATCCGTCATGATTGGAGAAGCAGAATAATTGATACCCGCATTGTCGGGATGCGCAACGGCATCCGTCCTTGATGGGAGAACCGAATAAGTGATACCACGTGTCGGGATGCACCAAACGGCATCCCGTCATGATGGGAGAACCGAATAAGTAATACCACATGTCGGGGTGCACCAAACAGCATCCGTCATGATGGGAGACCGAATTGTAAAATGTGTAGGCACATTACCGAATGATGATAAGAGCGGGATTCATTAAACGGAATCCGTCAGAAATGTGAATTAAATAGTCAAAGTGAAATAACCAACAATGACGAGTGTAAATGGGATTTTTATGTGTATGCTTAAATCATAAATTGGATTTGGAATTGGATTATTGCATTGAAAATGCATGTTGATATTATAAATGATGTGTAAAATGAAAGCATGCGAAAATTAGTAGCATGACTTATGTGGATAAAATGGTATTTTGTAAATGCATGTTATTAAATGTAGAGAAGGTTATAAGGTCTTTTGAATTTGTAAATGGTCATGGGATTGCAGAAAAGTGCTTTAAGCAATTAAAGATGCGAAATAGAATAACACTAAACAGCATGTTTGGAAAGATAATTGAAATGTCGAGATGGCAGAGACTCGGCGGATCCGCCAATCGGGTCAAGTCGAGAATTCGGGTCGTGACACTTTTGAAAATAAAAATTTAATAAAGAGCGAAATAAATGTTTTGATTGAAAAAGTCGAGATGCTTAGGGCTCGACTTGGATCCATCAGCCAAGGTCAAGTAGGGATTAGTCGACACTTTTGAAAATGAAAATTTAATAAAACGGAAACTAAAAGGATTTAACGGGCATCCCCGGATCTTGAAATGTAATTTCTAAAGGGAGTTGATTAATGGCTTCGGCCGTGATAATGATAAGAGTCTAATATGTATTGGTATTAGTTTGATTTGACTCTGTATGTATCTAATATGACTTGATATGGTTCGATTTGCCATTGTATATGTATAAGTTTGTTTGAATATTATATGATATGCCATACATGTAGAAGATTGGAATTGAAACTTGTAAAAGACATGACACAAGAAGATAGTGATATGGAATAGAAAAGGATAAAATCTACATGTATAATATGATATAATTAGAAGTCTATAAGAATAGACTTCGTTATATGCATAAATAATATGATATAAAAAAGATGATGGCTACGATTATTGTTATTGGTCGTTCTTGTCTATATGTTCACTAAGCGTAAAAACAGCACGGTGTTCAATCCGTGTAGGTGCGAAGAGGAGATAAAGGACGGGACATTCCACACCGGTACATGCGGGCCATCTCGAGTTAGGTGCTCACCCAGTATTTGTTAAGCGATCGATGTTGTATTAGATATGTATATATATGTGTATTTGTATAGAATGGGACTTAGTATATGTGTATAAATTTTTAATATCATACCATCAGTGGTAGTTCATTTGTAAATATAAATGATTGTTAGTTATTACAAAAATTGTCTATACCAGGTCATAGTTCGTGAAAAAAAAAAAAAAAAATAATGAGTCCCAGGTATATCGTTTGCACGAAACCGATTGGATGGTCGCTAATCGGGTCGGGCCGGGGAATCGGGCGTGACATTTACGTGTTATTAAATTTTCTTTTCTAAATGGCGCGACCGAATCCGACTTGTGCCTGATGCAGATCGAGCTGGCTTCGATTTCTCTGACTTTCATTTATCTTATCAAAACATTTTATTATAATATCATTTAGGATTTGCGGAGCGGTTCAGTTTGGGCAAACCCATAATCATTACAATTTCAATACAATTCGGTAGGCCCATAAACATTTAACAAATACATTTACAAAGAAGGCATTCATGCCTTTTAGTGATATACAAAAATCAAGGTTCAAAGTTTAACCTTTTTTGTCCACAAATACCACTTGTTCAAAAGGAATGATATGCAAATGACGGGGTATATACTTATACGTCATCTCTTTATGACTACGTGCTTCACGAACTTGTCTTCTGTCTACTGAAACACTGCGCATAGATAAAAACTAAACGCTAAGAATTTTTATGTAGTAGTTATATACGATTATTCGATATTCAATTTAACTTTCGACATGCATTTTAACATTAAACCATGCCTATTATATCCAACATATACTCATGCACTATTCATTTTTCGCATGCTTTAGATTCCAAATCATTTACTATATCTGTATGCATCTTCAATGCACAACAATTCAATTCACAATTCAATTTATGAATTTAAAACATATACATAAGAGAATCCATTTACACTTTCGTCAATGTTGGTTTCTTTCACCTTGACTATTCAATTCACATTTTGACGGATTCCGTTTGATGAATCCCGCCCTTATCGACCGTGTGTGCTTACACATTTAACAATTCGGTCTCCCATCATGACGGATGCCGTTTGATACATCCGACATGTGGTATCGCGTCGGTCTCCCGTCACTTGGCGGATGCAATTTGGTGCACCTCGACATGTAGTATCACTTATTCGGTCTCCCATCATCGCAGCCGAATGCCGTTTGGTATACGACATGGTATCACTGTCGGTCTCCCATCATGACGGATGCCTTTTAGTGCACACCCGACGTAAATTTATCGCAGCCGGTCTCCCCATCGCGGCGGATCGCGGATTTGGTGCACCCGACATGTATGGTATCGCCATGCCATACGACATCGCGACAAATGCCGATTGGTGCATCCCGCCCGGTCGGACATTTCTTCAATGTCATGCATCATCGCCGGCGGATGCCGATTATTGGTGCACATCTTGCCGTGGGACATTGGAAAATTTCGGGTGCCTTACGTGGCGGATGCCGATTGGTGCATCCCGTCGGGCGGTTCGTTGATATATCGTTCGAATTCACATTTATAGTAGTTCCGTTTGATGAATCCATCTTTATCATCATTCGCTCATTCGGTTTCAAATATCGCATTTCAATTCCATATTCACTTTCGTATTATCTTTTCAAGGAATATACTCAATCTATCACACTTATTTCATATATAATTCATGTACTCATTTCATGGTTACTTGGTAAACTACCAAAATACTTGAAATAAGAATAGAGTCGGAGAAGCCGAGCGAAGGCTGGCCGAATCAGCTGCTTTTCTTCGATCTGATCTTGATTGAGCGATCATCACCCGTCCTAGTCAATAATAATCACGCCACTCTTAGTGGATAATTAATTCTTAAACAACTTTGGTGAATTATAAGTTATTTTGATTAACGGTCTTGGGTTAGACACTAGAAATTACGCACAGAAGGCAGACTCGTGAGGCTAAGCGAAGCAGTCGAGGTGGCGAGTGCGGTGGGTTTTCACTTAATTCTATCCTTATTTGAACCCCCATTATTCATTTCTTAGGGTCCCTAAACAGCCGATTTTTACAAATACGGGACTTGGTGCGAAATAAGCCAAAAGCGGGGCTCTTGGAAGTAGTGGTGCCGAATGCGGTGCCCGAGTTACCTTGCCGGTCGATGCCGGTCTGAGTTGAGCGGTACGGTCATAGATTTCCCACTTGCATCCAGTCAGGTACCACTCGGCGGTACCGCTCCAACAGTACCGGTACACCCTAGGGGTTTTTGCCCAGAAATGCTTGATTTTTGGCATTTTCACTTATTTTTATTCCCTGATCTTCTCGATTCATCCACTATCAAAAATCCTGCATGGAATCACCCAAAACAACTCTAAATGTGGTTTAGAATCAATAAATATCCATTTCCCTCTCAAGTTGGGCTTTTCACGCTCGAAATCAAAAGAATGAGATTAGGGTTTTGATTTTTCTTACCTTACCTCTTCAAATCTC
Organism: Tetrastigma voinierianum; assembly: GCA_016808115.1. Classification (NCBI taxonomy): domain Eukaryota; kingdom Viridiplantae; phylum Streptophyta; class Magnoliopsida; order Vitales; family Vitaceae; genus Tetrastigma; species Tetrastigma voinierianum. The sequence continues at coordinate 173,548 of JAEQBH010004322.1, read as the reverse complement.
CTCTTGAATGTTGCTTGATCTTTTAGGAGGAAGAAATGGGAACCAAACCCAACCAAAGCCAATCCTCCTAGCAAACCCTAGCTTTTCTCCTCATTTCTCCTCTCATTCTCTCAAAAAACGGTGCTCCAAATGACATCTAAGACCAAGTTTGGTCTTTTAAATCCACTTAAATCCATAAGGCCTTGTTGGCTAACCTGTTAAGTGTATGGCCATGTTTGCTTTACACTCATTCATATTATGTTTCTCTTTTTGGTCTTTAAATCACTTACTCTCTTAAAGCCATGTTTGGCTCAAAACCCATTATTTAATTTAGGTCTCCTATTCTTTCACTTTGGCCATTCATTTATCATAATTTCACCTAGACATTTATTTATTTTTATAATAATTGACCCTTAGGTCCTCATTTTACAAATTTTCAAATTTGCCCTTTTTCACTTGGGTTATTTCCGGGTTCGATCAATTTTCTCATTTTAGCATATAATATTAAATCATGCTCACACTTTCAATTACATTTTCAATTTGTCAATTTATTAATTTTCCCCGGAAAAACCCAAGTTTGGCTCAATTCATACAGGAATATATAAAATAAATTATTATAAAATTCTTGAGGGAGTATTTTTAGGCGTTACAAAAATCAAGACTCCGGACCTTACTGGGTACACATGAAACTTTTGAACTCTAAGGCGTATGGTATGAAGCTCAATCCCTTTAAGTATGCTTTTGGAGTCAGTGCGGGCCTATTCTTTGGTTTCATGGTGACTCGGAGGGGTATAGAAGCCAACCTCGCTCAACTTAAAGCTATTTTGGAGTCCCTAATTCGTTGAAATCGTAGTATGCATTGGGGTAGAGATTTGGTGCTCGAAATCAATAATATTTATAAACCTAAACCTCTTGCTGGCAGTAGCATAGCTCTTTGCGATTATAATTAATCTAAGGGTCGAGCAGGGATGGTTTTCTTCGTGTAGGTAACCTACAGTTGAGTCAAAATGGTGATTTCACTTTGGATTTTAGGCTTTTCACAAAGCAGTGCGGTTGGTGATTTGGCGCGATGGAAATGCAAAAGAACTCCTTGAAGTCTCGGGCCATTGGGTTTGGAGTTCTAGGGCAACTGAGAGGTACTCGGGTCCATTTCCTTATGTTGGGGAGAATGACCTATAGTTATTTCCCTAACCGGATCTTCATTTAGCTATAAAACCGAACCCTAATAGTTTGCCTCTTGAGAAATATCATTTATTGGTCATTAATGTTTCAAGACAGTAAAAAATGATCCTTTCATCTAACCTTCAGTGACAAATAAATGGCAACTAAAGAGCATCGGCGGATCGTAATAAGCATCCAGACCCTAAAAAGATTGCTAAGTACTGGTCAATCAGGATACATCAAAAGGATTTAAACCTAAAGTGAGAGATAGAGGCATAAATGACAACAACTGCTTGCGTTAAAAACAAGAGGACCAACAATTTACCTCAAAACACTACCTAGCAGCCCTACTATTAAAGGATGAGAGGAGCTTAGCCAACCATCCTTTGAGTTGTCATCCTCAGGGGGTGTTTGGCAAGCGAGAAAGTGAGAGAAAATGAGGGAAAATGAGGGAAGAGAAAATATGTGGGAGAGCTGAAAGCTTTCATGCCAAAATTTATTGCATTAAGTGATGTCCTGTATAGAGCTTGACTGAGGCTTATATACTGCTCAGAATCAAGGGAAATTACAAAAATGTATAAGCTACCAATAATACAAAGAGGGTAGTTTAGGAAAAAGGTACAAAAAGTTGGTAAAAAACGGGGTCAACAAGACACATTTCGCAGGTTGTGAAAATTCGCAACTGCGAGAAGTGCGATTCTTGAAATTTTACTTAATACATAAATTCTTGATCTATTTTGATTTCTTCTATTTTCTACTCTAATTTCCTTCTGACTTGACTTGCAACTCCGAGTTTGGCTTGGATTCTTCGCGTTAAATTGACTTGATGACTTAGCCTAATTTATCTCATAGAACTACAAATAGCCTCAAAATGCGTCAGTGAGTGTAGTGGGGACCTTGGTGTGTCGAATTGAGTTATTTTAAGTTGATTGTACACAAAAGTGCTCAAAACCTATAATAAACGGGGTTCAAAATAGCACTATTTGGGCACTAATCCTCCCCAATACGACACATTCCTAGTCATAGTAATGATAGAAGAAGAAACGAATAATTATGTTCACAAAAAAAAATGGTATTTAAAAAAGTATATGGATGAGTAATGTCTTACCTTCAGTATGAATCACCAAGACCTTGCACAATAACCATCTTAGGAGAATGAATGCCATACATAATCAAGTTTCAAAAGAGTATCCAACTCAAGGGAATCGACCTGAAACTTCCACCAAAATCTAAGTGTTTATATTCAGTTTTAACAATAAAGCCCATGGCCCCACTCTCCCTCAACGAAACCCTCACCAGGAACCTAGAACATTGACCCGACCTAAATAAATTTGGCTCCGCTCTTATTCCACGCTGCTGTGTTGTAGGGTGCAATGTTGAGAATCGAACTCACCAAAGTCCATATGCAGGGGATCCGCGTGACTCCCAACCAATTAAGGCATAGGGCATCAAGTCATAAGTCCTTCGACCACTAACTCTTGAGTTTCACCGGACTCAGAATTGTTGAAACTCAAGCACCTACAACTACGCTAAACCCTCACCCATCCACCCATGTAGCTAGCGCTAAGTCGGTAGCTCCCGGCCAGTTGGTTTGGCACGGGTTTTATCTTTACGTCATACCCCTCGGACATTCTTTCGGGTTTCAAGGCTGACGTCGTGGCTTTTTTTTTTCTTTTTATTTTTCTTTTTATTTTTATTTTTCTTTTTATTTTTCTTTTTATTATGGAAGACTTCATTTGCCTTCTTTTCTTAGGGGTCCTTAACCTATTACAGGTGGTCAACGAAACTAGGGTGAGTTTGCAAAGTAAGAGGCTGGTATTCTCTTAGCTTATTAGCTTGATATTACCTTTGTGTGTGGTTAGCTAAAGGTGGAAGAAGAAGGTTGAAAACCATGAGACTTCAACTGATCATCTACTTAACCGTGCATGGAACTAATCTAACATCAATAGCATTGGGCAGTGTTTCAATTTTCCAACTTGTAGGTTAGGCAAAACCATAAAAAAAAAAAAGGGTGTAATTTTTGAATTGAGAAAATAAGCTATATGGCATGCATAAAAAGATATATGGCTATATTTTCAGCTTTACAAAGACAACTACAACCCCGACAAAAATGATAAATAACAAGCCACTAAACATCACAAAGAGGCATTCAAAATCGTATGATAAACCTCGATATAAAGTCACTTCATGTAACTCTCCCCTGACCAAATATGGCATTGTCGTAATGAGGCTTGGATTGGAAAGTTAGAAGAAAGTGCTACCTCCTCGATGTGATGGTGGAGGGTCAATCTCTCGCTGATGGTGAGTCTTTGCGATGTTCGATCTGCGAGCTTGTTTGTAGGGTGTGGTGCGGGTAGAGGGCTTTAGAGATCACGAGAGGATCTGGGGCTGTGGGTAATGGAGCGTGTTAATTTGGAGTTGGAAATGGGGATCTTTGAAACATGAGGCTCATCGGTATGCTCTGCGGAGGTGGCTCTCCTGCGTGGGTGGTGTGGTGGTCCTCGGCTAGCTCCTGAGGTGGGAGGTGATAAGAGTGGGGCATGATTTGCCACCAGTCAACTATAAGGATGGCCTCACAATCTCGACGGTGCTCATCTGGGCTCGGCGGGAGAGCGGAGTGTGCTCTAATACACGGCATAAAAGTCCGGGAATAGGAGAGTGGACCGACTTTGGTGGTTGATATTAGCGGCGCGACATGATGAGACCTTGTCCTCGAAGTGGAACAAGGATGTCATGACGAGCTCGGCCAGGTTGAACCAGAAACCCTCTGATATACGGTATAGAGCCTCCAGAATGGTTCCTTTCCTCTATACTATGTGCTGGAGCGGAAAAAGATTAGATCGCAGTATATGGTCTATAAGGAGCATACTCGGAGGAAGCTGCCTCCTGAACAAGATAGGCTCGATTGTCTTGTCTTGGGATAGTAGACGAACCATTTCCCTGGTCGAGGGATGGGGCCACTGCCTATAATCTTCCGAGTTAGCGAGGACCACCGGAAGATTGAACGTAGCTACTATATCTGTGGCCCGAAGTATCCATGGTCGGCCATCGATAGTGAAATGAATAGCTGTCGGATTGGGCTCTCGCTTGGAGGTCATCGTGTGGTAGAACTCAATGACCACCCGATGGTAGAAAAACCGACGTGGGGTCATAAATGGCTCCAAGGAGTACCTCTGCACTAGTCTCATCAAATCTCGGGGCTCTGGATCTTCGGCAAAGGCCGAGAGATCATAATGAACCTCGTCGTGCAAATCCCTCGCACTGCAATCAATATTTCTTGAAATAGGGCTGTAGTGGAAGTAGGGTCGCTTGATGATTGAGGCTGGGGATAGGTCTAGAGGGAGAGCTCCAATAGGGCTCTGATTGGTTGGTAATTGGGGCTCCTGAGGCTTGGAACTAGAAGACTCCCCTAGGCTAAAGGTTCGGGCTCTTTTGGAAGGTGGGGCCCTTCGAGATGGCCTAGGATGTGGGGGAGAGGGAGGGCAGGATGGCGGTATGGTACCTGCGTGGGGTAGACAGCAACAACGGAGGCATGGGAAGTAGCGGCCTCTGAGACCCACGAGCGGGACTGCCCTGGGCGGCGGCGGGGGGCTGTGGCGACAACGGGAGGGGGGCACGGCGGCGCGAGAGAGCGTGGTGGGAAGAGCGCGACCTTGACGTGGCGGGGGCCGGGGGTTCGTTCCCTCCGGTAGAGAGAGGAGGAGAGGGCGGCGCACGAGGTCTGAAGCTGTGTCTGGCGTCTTCACCATGGTGATAGAGGAAGGAGATAGAGAGAAGGATATAGGATCGAGAAATGAATTTGAAATGAAATTGAAGGGGGGGTGGTTTAAATAGATGGATTAAGGTTGGTGAGAGGTTTAGCCCATTTAATGTCCATAAATGGGTGGTTAATGAATCAGGCTCAAAATCTAAACATTCATGGTGCTCGAGGAACAAAGTTTAAAGGAAAACTGAATGAGAATGAATAGTGCCACAGAGAATTTTGCGTCGTAGAAATTTAACGAGGTTACGGTCATAAACACAGAAAATTTACTTGCACCCAGCCCTTCCCTTGCTCACGCTAAACTCAGAAAACAAAATTGTAGTCTACAAATGAAAGGGAGAAAATTTACAAGAAAAGTAAGCCAAAATTAAGAAAATTATGAAAGTCACAAATAAAACTTAAATGAAACAAAACAAAATTCCAGCAAAATTCAGATGACTTCTAAGTTCTTTGTAAAAATCCAACTCCTTTCGGGTAACCTTTTTGGATTCATGGAGGGTCAAGAAGGGGAATCTCCTCTTCTTCTGTTGTGTGTTGTACTTCATAGGGTTTCAACCTTTGCCCATTGACCTTGAACACCCTGTTGTCCTTGGAATTGAGTAGGTCTATTGATTCATTGAGATAGACTTGATGGATGGTGAATGGCCCAGTCCATCTTGACTTGAGCTTGCCTAGAAAAGGTAGAGAAGCTTGGGTCGGTAAGCGACGCAGGTCTCCTTGTTTGAAATTTTTGCGGCTATTAGGCGGTCATGCCACTTTTTAGCTTATCTTTTGCAATTTTGAGTTGAATTAGGCATCATTCCTCGAGCTCTTCTAAGCTCATTGATATCAAGGAGCCTTTAAGGCTAAGGCTCTTTCACATATCCGGGTTCGAACTTCTTGGCTGCCCACCATGCCTTATACTCGATAGGCAGGTGACATGCCTTGCCATAAACTAAGCGATACGGGGACATGCAGAGGATGGTTTTGTATGCTATTCTATATGCCCATGAGAATCCAACTGACTTGAGACGATCCTTCGATTAGAGTTCACGAACTCATCGATTATTGTCTTGATTTCCCTGTTGGCTAGCTCAACTTGACTACTGGTCTGAGGATGGTACGGGGTGGCCACTTTATGTGACACCTTATTTAGTTAGGAGGCTCTCAAAAGGTTTGTTGCAAAAATGCGAACCTCCATCGCGATTATGGCTTTGAGACTGAGTGGAGGAATGTTCTCCTTAGGAATTTCAACACCACCTGTGGTCTCTTGCTCTGCAAAACCCCTTTGCTTCATTGCTTTTGACACATAGTCGGCTCCACCAAAATGTAAATATATCCAAAAGGAAGAAGGAATGGTCCCCATAAATGATGCGACATAGAATGATAAACTACAATCGGGTTGAGGCATCATGCTGGCATTAGGGTTTCATTTTAAGCATTTGTCACATTCTGCACATGGTATGGGCATCCTTAGAAAAAGAGAGATATCATGAATTAGTACCTTCATGATTCCCAGGACTCACAAAATGGCCTCCACATGCATTCTCATGCGTGGGTGATGTCACCATGATTCTCTTGTTTGTCTTGATTATCGTGGGGACAATATTTGTACAAGAAGAGACTCTTCCCAATAATAGGAGTAATTTTTACAAAGATAAACTTCTATCTTGTACTTCTTCCAATCTCTTGGTAACCCTCCTATTTACTTGCCAAGTAGGCAGTAGACATACAGTGTATTCCTCAGCAGGGAGTAGGTTCCTCGAAACTCATCATTGATTGGAGTTGTGAGTGTTGTGTGCTATTTTTAATCTCGAGATGATGCATAACAACATTCTCCTTATACATTGTAATCTACAGGTTGAACTCTTGCAGCAGGAGAACCCATCTAATAAGTCTTGCCTTGGCATTTGCTTGGTGGTAGGTACTTGGCCAGTGATTTGTGAAGATTATTATCCAGGCCAAACCCAGTATAAGCACGAAATTTGTCCAAGCATAGACCTACGTGCTCTTTCTCAGTAGTGGGCAAGTGTAATTCCTCTGCTGACTTGTTCAATGTAAAGCTTGCATAGTAGACCACATAAGGCTTCTTCCCTATGCACGAGGCGCTCGATAAGCGAGTGCTGCATACTTTATTACCTCGAAAGGTAGCGAGTTAGGGCCCTCATTTATTAGTGTAAGTGGTCAAGTAGGCCTTGGGCTCATCCAAAGCTCTGTGATCTTAGTCCCACACAAATTTAGCATCTTTCTCAATAGATTATATAAAGGAAGCATGTTTTGAAAGTATGATAAACCTCCGTCGCATGCTAAGGAATTGCCTGCAGTCTTCACATTCGTGGAAGGCGGTTGGAAATCATCTCAATTTAGAATTGCCTCACAGTCTTCACATTCGTGGGAGAGGGCAGTTTGGAAATCATCTCAATTTTCGCCTTGTCAACTTCAATTCCTTTCTTGGAAATAATATTGTTGGGTTCTGAATGAGAATATCAATCGATTGGAATATAGCGGTAGATTTAAATTTTTATCCTTAGCCCACCAAGGATCACATGCGTTTCATAAAAACCGGAAGGAAGGAATTAGCGAACTTACCTCTTGTGGTCGATTCGTCAAGCCTTCCAAAGTCTGCGTCTTGGTTTGTCGGATCTTCAAAGGTCTTTTCTTTACGAAGCGACCACCCTCTGGGAGTATCACACGAGCAAAATAATGAAAACAGTCTTGTTGAATGTAGTTAGGTTCATCTTCTCAAAAGCGAAATTAGGGTCTCTGTTTTGGTTGTTCTTAAGTAAAGAAGCGACCACTACAAAAAAATATATATGTCTCACATATATACATATCCTATATAAATCTAACTAGGTTTTATTAGCAATTTATATTATTATATATTTAAAACTCTTTTAAATAATAACAATTTAAATTCAAATCCTTATCGAATAAGATTTATTCATATTATTATATATTTAAAACTCTTTTAAATAACAATTTAAATTCAAATCCTTATCGAGATAAGAAAGCAATTTATATTATTATATATTTAAAATCTTTTAAATAATAACAATTTAAATTCAAATCCTTATAAGATAAGAAGCAATTTATATTATTATATATTTAAAACTCTTTTATTAAAAAACCATTTATAGATTATTTCCTTATCAATAAGAAAATATATAGCAAATTAATTATTTGTTATAATTTAAATCACAATTTAAACTTTCTCAAATTAAATTCGAATTTAAATAACAACTAATTATTTGTATTTAAAATAATCTCATCATTTTAAGAAATTACTCTGATGAAAAACCATAACCGTTATTATTTGTTCTTAATATCTGACCCTATAGGTTCAATTAACACAGTGGCCGTAGGCCTAAATCACATTTTGATCCTCACAATTCATAAGTGGCCTCTAGTAAGAGACATTATGACTGCAGTTAAATGGCTCATGATCGAGACAACCTTAATATAGCTAATGACGCAATCCTTTTGTCTCATGATATCTTGATAGAATATAAAAGCATGGACAAAGTCGGCCTATATCGTTACATGTTTGATTCTGAAACCTAATTGAAGCGACTAAACAAATGACATTGATCTACGTCAATTCATTTGAGGCGTAATATGCATTTCTCAATCTCAATTGTCGAGGGGACCCAGAGATATCTCTCTTATAATAAGAGGGACAAATTCTATCTTAATCGCTCATATCTCACTACATAATTCTTATTATGTTCAAGTATAACCTTTATAGTCATCCGATTAAAGACAACGTTTGATTATATCAAAACGATATTCATATGTTGAGAACTATAGCGATCTCGGGTCAAAGTTTAATGACACAACTATTAGAGATTAACTTATGGCTTTTTGATCCATGTATTAATCTCAAGGCCAGATCTGTCAATATTTGTTCTCAACAAATAGATATAAATTTGGTTGTATCTCATACACATATTCATCCCATGAATATCAATCGAACTTATACTAATCTTAATTCATTATTCCCCATAACAATAACCCGATTAGGGACATTTAGAATAATTAATAATATTATTCAAGGACATTATATATAATAAACATGCAAATCATCATAATAATAAATTCTCATAAATAGTCAAAATACCATGTCCATACAATAGGCCTAGAGGCTTAGTCAATGGATTAGCAACATTATCATATGTTGGAACTCTGCATATCTTAACGTCACATCTCTCAATGATTTCTCGAATGAGATGATAACGCCTAAGAATGTGTTTGGATCGCTGATGTGATCTAGGTTCACTGCATTGCAATAGCACCATTATCTATTAAACATCAACAAGATTTGCCCAATGCTAGGAACCACTTCAGATCAGTAATGAACTTCTTGATCTGGCTTGCTTCGCTCTTTTGCATCGGATGCTACTATTGTATTGACTTCAATTGTAGAATCCCAGCAACGATTCTTTGCTTTGAACTTTTCAACTATTTGCACCACCATTTTAAACAAAACACATATCATTTGCGATCGAATCATCTTTGTCGGATTGGAAGCTTGCATCACGTGTGACCATTGCAGATCATCTTCGATCGCCATACTACCAAGAACATATCTTTAGACCTTCTTGGTGCCAGAATGTTCTTGACAGGTACGTCCAATGACTCTCAGGATTTGGTAGTATCACTGGGTTATGCTTAAAGCATAAGATACATCTGGTCTAGTGCAACATGGCATACATGATGATCTATTGAGGCGTAAGGAATCTTACTCATCCTCTCTCGCTCATCTTTAGTGTTAGGACATGAAGTTTGCTAAGTAATACCATGAGACATGGGCAAGTATCCTCTCTTGGAATCTTGCATATTGAACCGTTTCAGTACTTTGTCTATGTAAGCACTTTGACTTAGACCAATCAGCCTCTTAGATCTATCTCTATAGATCTTTATCCCTAGGATATAGACGGCTTAAGCCTAAGTGCTCATTGAAATACTTCCACTAACCAAGACTTGACATTTTTGCGAGGTAGGGATAATCATTCCCAATGAGTAAAATGTCATCAACATATAAGACCAAAATACAGTGCGCTCCCACTAATTTTCTTATAAACACAAGGCTCATCTTCATTTTTGACAAATCCGCCTTTGGCGATTCATCAAAGCGAAGATTCGACTCAGAAACTCTTCAAATGCCGTGGATCTTTGAAGCTTGCATACTTGCAAAAATTCTTAGGTTGTACCAAAAGCCCTCGGGTTGTGTCATGTACACATCCTCAAGTAAGTTTCCATTAAACTTGCGGTTTAATATCCATTTGCCAAAATCTCATAATCATGATATGCAACAATGGCAATAAGAATTGATAGACTTAGCGTAGCTACGGGTGAAAGGATTTCATCATAGTCTATACATGGAACTGTTTGAAACCTTTTGCAACTAACCTTTCTTTGTAAGTATGCACTTTGCCATCCATATCGATTTCTTTTACAAAAAACCCATTTTACCCAATAGATCTTTGTACCTTTAGGTGGGTCAATCAAGGTCCATACTTGATTTATCATACATGGATTGAATTTCAGACTTCATGGCCTCTAACCATTTCTCAGAGTCTGGATCCAACATAGCCTCTTGATAGGTAGTGGGTTCATTTTGATCCACTAACAATACATCATGGTTATCAGTCACAAGAAATCCATATCTCGATTGTGTGTATCTATCAGATCTACATAAATTTTGTGCTATAGGAGTGTCAGCAATAGTTTGTTGACTATGGTATCCATAGGCGGTTCAATGTTATCTTGTATTTCTCGAACTTCTTGAGTTGTACCGCTACTACTTGGTTCCTTTAAAAATAATTCTTTCTAGAAAGACACCATTCCTAGCAACAAACACTACATTTCTCTATGGGATTGTAAAAGTAGTATCCTTAGTCTCTTTGGATGCAGCAAAAACGTTTATCGAACTTGAGCTCCATCTTATTTGAAACTTGGCGTTTACATAAGCCTCTCGCAACCCCAAATCTTAAGAAAGACAAAGTGGGCCTTTTACCGGTCCATCTCATATGGTGTCTTTTCAACCACTTTGGATGGAACTTCGATTTAGTGTGAGCCTTGATTGTTTCAAAGTACCAACCCCCAGGTAAATGGAAGATCTGTTGGACTCATCATAGATCGAACCATATCTAATAAGTTCGATTCCTCCTCTCGAGACACACCATTCCATTGTAATGTTCCGGGGAACAATTGTGAAATGATTCCACAAGTTCTAAGATGGTCATCAAATTCTTGGCTCAAATATTCACCACCTCGATCAGATCGAAGTGCCTTGATTGTCTTGCCAAGTTGGTTTTGTACTTCATTTCGAAAAGATTTGAACATTTAAAATGATTTAGATTTATGTCTCATCAAGTAGACATAACCATATCTGCTGAAGTCATCAGTAAATGTAATGAAGTACTTGTAACCTCCTGCAGCATCGGAGCTAATGGTCCACATACATGTATTTATGAGATCCAATGAATTCATTGGCCCTTTCAACGTGTCGAGTAAAGGATCCTTTGTCATCTTACCCGATAGACAAGATTCACATGTATCATATGATTCAAAATGGAAATGAATTCAAAAAGTCCAACTTGATGGAGTTTTGAGATGCATTCTCATTTATGGCTAAGGCAATGCGAATGGGTTGAATTTAAATCATTGGACAAATTTCTTAGTAGTTATGTTATAGACTTGTGAGAATTGTTGGATTTTGAAGGAGTTCATAACATAAGACCAAATCACGTAAATAGGCATTTGCATAGAACATGTCTTTAATCAGGTGTAATTATTCTTAATAATAAAGAAAAACCATCATTATCCAAATAAGAAGCGAAATAATATTCCGCATATTGTAGGAACATATGTAATTGTCAAGAAACCTTCGCAAAAAGCCAGATAGTAAGTTCATAACTTCCCTACATTGAAGCGGCGACTTTTACGCTCCATTGCCTACTAAGTAGATCAACACTTCCTTCTTGATTCTAGTCCTTTTGAGCCCCTGCACATTTGTATAAATGTGAGATCCACATCCAGTATCTAATACCCAGGAACTAGAAGGAGAAAAAATAATCTGTATAACATAAATACCTGAAGAACTAGTCTCACCAGTCTTCTTCTTCTTTAGATCCTCCCAAATACGACTTGCCGTTTCTCTTCCAATGACCAGGTTCATTGCAAAAGAAACAAACACCCTCCTTTGGGAGAACTTTGGCAGGTTCGAGTTTGGGTTTGAGTTGAGCATTGGACTTTCCTTTTTACCCTTGCCCTTGCCCTTGTTCTTAGAGCCCTTCCCTTTTGAACCATCGAGAACAGCCGGGGCTTGGATTTAATGTGCCTTAGCGGTTTAAGCATCGTATCGCGACTCGAGGAGATAGATTTGTCCATTTCATTCATGTTATAGTTCATGACCGATTGGCCATAACTATCTGGGTGAATTCGGGATCCGTCATTTATGACTCTTGGCTACCGGTAAATCGAGCCTATCAGTGCTCGATATAGCCTTTCATTTTTAGAACATGAGCCATGGCGAAGCACCCTCGACCATCTTACAGAATGCAGTGCCTTAGTAGTCTCATACCTTTTTTGCCTTGTTCTTGGAACATTCCTTAAGATTGAATTATCCTGCGCTTCCATATTTTCCAGGATCATGCGAAGTTCGAGAACTCATGGTAGCTAGCATCGACATACGACATCAATAAGTCATTATGATGCTTCTCATAAGCATTTCACTTTTCAGCTCTAGGGCATTATCGGCTGGTTCCTCGAGGAAGGTTCATCCGAACATAAAGCTTCCTTTCTTGTTTGAAACAATTCTCAAATTTCAAAACCCGATCAAGGAAGTTAGTCGATAAGTTTATCCTTCTCAGGAGCGTCATGATGACATAGATGAATTGTTGTTGTTATTGTTGGCCGTCTACAATGGTCACAAATTCGATAAGTATTTTGATTATGAAGATTCTCACTAAATTAACAACCCTCAAGAATAATCATATTAATCCTAGTGAGCTAAGATCCATATTTTACTCAACTTTAAGTCACCTTTGTATGACACTTAAAAATTAAGTTATTTGGGTAGGTAGCCACTTGCAGTGCATCTCATGCAACTCTTAGATATTTATGGGATTTGACATCATTTGTCCCGGCATGTTTAAATCCCATCTAATGCCATTAGGCCCAAAACCGTTTTGATAACCTAATAAAGTTAAACCATTTTTAAACATATGGGTAGCACCATTACTCACCTTGTCTCACTAATGTAACCTAATGTGCTTCTACTTTGGTAGAACCCACATTAAGGTCATAAAAGGTTTGACAAGTGTTTAAATATGGATGGCATGTTAACTTAAAATTTTATGTGAGGGATCTTGATTGATTTTAATTTTCAATTAATAGATCTCATCATACATCTAGTATCACATACTCATGTAACATCATACACATAGCATCTCATACATGCATATAATAAGCGTGTCACCGGTATGGCACTTAATCTAGATTGATCTCCATAAGCCAATATGAAGATCAACAGTCATTCCTAGGTAGTAATAAGCAGCTCCATGATGTCGATTTGACCACCAACTTGCGCATAGACACTTAGCTCCTCCATCATCATGGTTGGATTGCATGACTTCAAATGGCTTGCATTGTCTCTTGTTTTATTACAACAATTAAATAAATACTACTAATAGTAAAATAAAATTACAATAAAGAAAATGGCATGCAAGACGTATTTAATAATTACAACCCTTGTAAAAACAATAATAATAACACGCGTCACATTGGTAAGGCCATCTTGTGCACCATGTGAAACAGCACAACATACAAAATATATCATGTTATCATATAGCATAAACAATTTGCATTAAAAGAAATAAATTATAATAGGTGTGTTTAAAACCAATTCATAATTCTTAGGCGCTATGCGGGAAGTTTTATTCTGGCGGTTCCGCTAAATAGGTTAACGGATAAGGGTCGAAGGGGCCGCCCTCGTAGTCAGGCGAAGTGCCCCATAAATTTTTCCTTTTCGAAACATTAGAGTTTCGTCTCAAAGTCAAATTTTTTATTGATCTCATCAATAAATTTTTGAATAAAGCCAGAAAGCCATCAATCACATTCAGCAGCATATTATGTAATCTCGTACATAGGGCTTATTTACCAGCACCACCATAAACAATCATTGATAATCAAATTGATATATGAATTCAGTCCATGTATTAATCGATTAAGACAAAGCGAATCATATAACATCTTTATTAAACACTTTAATGGCAATATCCCGATCCAGTTCTTAATTATAATGTAGATCCTTTTAGGTTCAGTTATTAATTAATACCTTAACAAAACCTATTAACTATGTCGTTCGCTGAAACCACTTAATATCACATATATTCAAAAAGCACCAAATCATGCGAGAATGCTTATACATTACGCATACGATCAAACATAGCATTATCGATTTTTATGAAAACCTGAGTGGCTCTGATGCCACTTTTGGAGTTCTGTGAATATCATCTGATTGGAACATCGCCTTGTGAATTCATTTTTATCCCTTAACCCACCAAGGATCACATGCGTTTCATAAAAACCGAAGGAAGGGTAAAAGCGGCACCTCTTGTAGGTCGATTCGTCAAGCCTTCAAAGTCGCGTCTTGGACTGTCGGATCTTCAAAGGTCTTTGCCTTTACGGCGACCACCCTCTGCAAGTATCCACACACGAACAAATAATGAGCGATCTTGTTGAATGCTGAATTCGGGTTAGTCTTCTCAAAACGAAATTAGGGTCTCTCTGTTTGGTTGTTCCCAGAAATGTGAGCGACAGCTAAAAAATGTATATGTCTCACATATATATACGTATATAAGTCTGCTGAGGTTTTTGTCAAAAGCAATTTTTTATTATTATATATTTAAAACTCTTTTAAATAATAACTATTGTTAATCCACTATGAATAAGATATTATATATATCTTCCGAACTCTTAAATAATAACATTCATTCAAATCACCTGATTCAAAACAATTATTATAATATACTTTCATTCAAGCCTCTTTGAAATATAACATTTCGTTAAAATCTATACAGTTGGGAATATTATATATATCTTCAAATCTTTAAATAATAACAATTTAAATTAAATCACTTATCAGATAAGATTATATATATATATTTAAAACTCTTTTATTCAAAACCCTTCGAATTATTTCCTTATCAATAAGAAAATATAACAAATTAATTAGTACTAATTTAAATCACCAATTTAAACTTTCTCAAGAATTAAATTCGAATTTAAATAACAACTAATTGTTATTTGTAATTAAAATAATCTCATCATTTTTAAATTACTACAGTGAAAAACCATGCAGTTATTTTATTTCTTAATATGCGACCCTATAGGTTGATTAACATTGGCAGTAGGCACAAATCACATTTTGATCCTCTGAGTCATAAGTGGCCTCTAGCAAGACATTATGACTGAGTTAAATGAAAGCTCATGATAGAGACAACCTTAATATGGCTAATGACATAATCCTTTTGTCTCATGATATCTTGATAGATATAAGGCATGGACAAGTCAACCTTATATCGTTCTATCTTTTGATTACTCGAAACCTAATTAGGCCCGACTAAACAAATGACATTGATCTCCATCAATTCATTTTGAGCACGACCATGCATTTCTCGGTCTCAATTGTCGGGGACCGAGAGATATCTCTCTTATAATAAGAGGGACAAATTCTATCTTAATCGCTCATATCTGCATACCCATAATTCTTATTATGTTTCAAGTATAACCTTATAATAGTCATCGATTAAAGACCCAGCGTTTGATTATGTCAAAACACAATATTCCTTATGTTGAGAACTATAGCGATCTCCGGTCAAAGTTTAATGACACAACTATTGAGATTAACTTATGACTTTGATCCATGTATTAATCTCAGGCCAGATACATCGATATTTGTTCTCAACAAATAGATATAAATTTGATTTGTATCTCATACACATATTCATCCATGAATATCAATCCAAACTTATACTAATCTTAATTCATTTATTATTCCCATAGCAATAGCAGATTAAGGGACATTTAGAATAATTAATAATATTATTCAAGGACATTATATAATAAACATGCAAATCATCATAATAATAAATTCTCATAAATAGTCAAAATACCATGTCCATACAATAGGCCTAGAGCACTATTACACTAACAAATATGTCTATGCAATTCAGTTGACGTAAAATGTAGCATTTTCCCGATTTAGTACCATGTTCTTCTCTATACACCTATGTAGGACAGTTTCTAAGTTGATCAAGCATTCTTCAAAGCTCCCTCCATAAATTGTAACATCATCCATGTAAACCTCCATAATGCGCTCCACCAAATCGCTGAAGATACTAAGCATGCATCGTTGGAATGTGGCAGGGGCATTACCTGGAGCCAAGGGCATCCTCTTATAGGCATATGTGCCAAATAGGCAGGTGAAGGTGGTCTTCTCCTAGTCTACTACAACAATTTCAATTTGAAAATAACTGAATAGCCATCAGAAAGCGAGTAGAGGGTGTGTTGAAATCCTTCGGTAGTCCATGTGGGAGTGAGGGAAGTAGATCTTTCTTTGTCACCTCATTTAGTATTCTATAATCAATACATACCCTCCAACTTTGTAGTAGGCGGTGGGCCTTCCTCTCCCTTTCATTGTAAACTAGTTTACCCCTGATTTCTTAGGCATAACCTGGGTTGGACTCACCCAAGTGCTATCGGATATGGGGTAAATAATACCAGCTTGTAGCAACTTTAGGACTTCCTCACGTACCACTTCCTGCATGTACGGATTCAGTCTCCTCTGTGGCCGCCTTACTGGTTTTGCCTCCTTCTCCAAGTAGATGTGATGGGTGCAAACTGATGGGTTTATACCCTTCAGATAAGTGATTTTCCACCCAATAGCCTGTTTATTCTCCCTAAGGATGTCCAGCAGGTTGTTTTCCTATTGGTTGCTGAGGAGGGAGGATATGACAACTGGGCACTGTTCTTGTTCTTCTAGGTATGCATACTTTAGTTCCATAGGCAGGGGCTTGAGATCTAGTTTTTGAGGCTCATTGGCTTTTCCCCCAGTCAGTAGAGGTAGAATTTCCTTCTTTTTTTCTCCAGTGCCCCTGTACTGTATTCATGCCTTGGGTTTCTTGTTGCTCTTCAGGACAATCAAACAACTCCTTAGTTAGCACATCCTGCATTTGTTGTTGATAAGCTTGTTCCTCCAGAATTGTATCAATTATGCAAATTTCCTCCGAACCCTCTTCCGTTGGTTGCATATGCTTTTTACTCAAGTGAAAGATATTGAGTTCCAAAGTCATGTTCTCAAATGTGAGTTGCATAACTCAATTTGAGTTGATAATCGCATTAGAAGTGGCGAATGGTCTTCCGAGGATGATAGGCACATAATTAGTCCCTATTGCAACCGGTTCTGTATCAAGCACAACAAAGTCTACAGGATAGTAGAATTTGTCCATGACATTAAAAACATCCTCCCGCAGTGCCTTTAAATGTTTTGGATCCATCTGAGGATAAATGTAATGGATGTGGGCTTAAGCTCTCCCGAGCCTAGTTGGTATGTGCTGAATAAGGCGTAAGTTGACAACGGCTCCCAAGTCTAGCGATGCGTTTTTCTACACAAGTGCCTCCGATATTCACCGAGATGGTTGGTAGCACGGATCTTTGTATTTTCTTGAGTCTTTTGGGCCGTTGCAGCCTTGACTTGATGCCGTAAGGAAAGGCCTTCTTGTGTTATTTAACCCTCTCTTCGATCATTACAGTCATTAAAAAATTTGGCATATGTGGGGACTTGTTTAATCATGTCAAGTAGGGGGATGTTGACTTTCATTTGCCTTAGCACTTCTAATATTTCAACTTGGTTGATGGCCTTTTTCTTGGCTTTTAGTGCCTGTGGAAATGGTGGGGGTGTGCTATTTTTCACTGCATTCCCTTTGGTCACCTCCTCCTCTAGTTCAGCTTCTTTTGTTTCCTGGCCTTCTTTTGCTGTTCTGGGGACTGGCTATTTAATCTCCTTACCACTTCTCAAAGTGATAACTGCTTTAACTTCATCTATCCTAGGATTTGGCTCACTGGAAGAGCTCAATTCATGCAACTCCCTAGGATAGAGGTACGTGTACGGAGAATTTCCTTTTCTTGCACCTCCTGCTGGTTGGTTAACCTTGAGATTGAGTACTGCAGGTTGTCATATTTTTGGGAGATCTCAAATTGTAGGTTATCATATTTTTAGGAAATCTCAAAGTGCAGGTTATTTATCTTTTTGTTGAGTGTGCTTTCCATTGTCTCGATTCTCTGATTAGCACAGGCATTCAACGCATATGTTTCCTCCATAAGTTGCCCACCACTTTGCTCAAGTTCATGATAACTTGCTCAACTGGGGATGAGGATGATGGTGGCTGTGGTTGAGATGAGAACCACCACATTTAACGTGCGGTAGGGGCTATGGTGGAGGCTTTGGCCACAGGAGAGGTGGGATGGTCCTCGATTAGGTGACTAGTACCCCGAATGGTGCAATTTTGAACTTGTTTATCGGCCGGGTTCTGCACCTTTTTGCATACTAATCCCAGCTTCAATAACTCAATTGATACATTGGGTCCGGCTTCATCTTGATGACATTTGTAGCTATTTTTGTATTAGTTTTGCGGAGTCAAACCTCTAATTCCTCAATTTGATTCAAACACGATGAACACAGTAGAATTCGAAGATGCAGATCAAATCGGGCTTGAACAAGTGCGAGAGACAAGGCTATTGAAATTTTGGGGGTTGCAAATTTGGCCTTTGCAAATTCGCGAGGATGCCCAATTCGCAACTGCGAGAAATTTCGCGAGGTTATGAGCCCATGACTTTGAACCTTTGCTCACTGTGACTCACACAGTGCTGTTGGCTGGCACTGATCCCTTGTTGGTGGTTTATACAAGTTTGCCTTATGTAATTTTGGTTCTTTAGAACACTTTTGTAATTTCCTTGTTACGAGCCTGCAGCTCAACCATGCTTGTAATCAAATCAACTTTTTGGCATACCATCAATCAATCAAGGAAATTGGGCATGAAGCTTCCTTTCCTTCTGCTGGTGGTGATTTTCTCTTCTTCTCTCTTCACTTTCTTACTTTCTTGGTAGCCAAACACCCCTTGATGATGACAAATCAAGGGATGCTTGGCTAATACCCCCTGATCCTTGAAGGGGAAGGCCACTGGGTGTTGTTTTTAGGCTTAGCTGCATGTTCTCATGCTCTTCACGTCTGTGTTTAAGATGTGCGTGCCCCTGCTTCTCACTAAAGGTTAAAATCTTTTATGCTCTCTTTAATATTATTATTTGGCAAGCTTTTGGGTTCGAGTGGATACTTCTTATATCCCTTGAGGCCTAGTTGAATTGTCTCCTATTAGTTATCGTAGGGTAGTGTTTTTGAGATGCGTTTTCATTGCTAGGGACATTTATGCCTAATAAAATGCCATCTTTCAAAAGGAAAACTCTTAGGGTTTAGGTTTTAAAGCTAAATGAAGATCCGGTTCGGTAAATGACTATATGACATGCTCCCAAATGCGAGGATAAAGACCTGAGTACATGTTGGTTAACCTAGAATCCTAAGCCCAGTGGCCCGAGACTTCAAGGATTTCTCTCTAAACTTTTCACTTTAGTTATTTCAGTTTTTAACCATTTACACATCTTTGTTTCCCACAAACCCTTTGAATCCAAGAAAACACCATTTTCAATGCGCTGTAACTCTTCTCTCCGCAGAAGAAAACCCATCCACACGTGTTAGACCCTAGAGTCACTATCTTTTGAAGTAGCTTTGCTAAAGTCAGTGATAGAATCTAGGTTATAAATTTTGTTGATTCAGAACACCTCTCTCGTCAGGAAGCGAATCAAATGGCGCCGTTCGCGTGGTGCCTAGTGAGAAGAAAGATGGTAGACTTGTGATTCACATCATAAGTTTTGGTGCAATCTCATTTCTTTTTATTTTATGTTTTTCCCCATTTGCGAGTTCATATAGAAATTTGAAGATTTCAGGGGAGTTTGAAAACTTTGCACAATGTGATTGATACCATTGTTTTGATTTTAGCTAACAAAATAACCTTTTGTTAGTCTGGTTTTTGTTGGTTTCTTGCTTGTGGTGTGATCACTCAGCAGCTTATCGATGGAGCGAAACAAGCATGACAGATTGGAAAGGCTAGTGCGCTGATGAAGAGGGTTGTACCAAATTGCTTTGCTGCAAATCAGATGGAGACCCCACGAAGAAGCGTGAGAGCCAGCGGGGTTCATCATGAACGATGCATACCAATCAATGGGGATCACATTCACACAGGGTGAGTGCACCCTCATGCATTATACCCTTGCGAGAGGATGTGGCGTGAGACCTTGTTGGGTACTTCTCCGACTTTTCATGGTATGGAAAATGAAAATCCCATACACATATTGGGATTTTGAGGAAGTTTGCACGACTTTCAAAGAAGGTGCATTCGATATGGACTTGCTCAAGCTGAAGGCTTTCCCTTTGACCCTCAAAGATAAAGCCAAAATTTGGCTTAACTTACTAAGGCCAAGGACCATTAGGAATTGGGCCGAGTTGCAGGCGGAATTTTTGAAGAAGTTCTTCAGTGCTCATAAGACCAACAACCCGAAGAGGAAGATCTATACCCTAGAGAAGCTCATGTGATGAAAAGTTTTGCTCGGTCTTGGGAAAGGTATCTTGAAACCATCAGTGCATGACTCTCATCATGAACGATACATGATTCGTGCCCACGGTAGGGTGACGGAGATCCAGCAAAATTTGTTTCCTATGTTCCTCCTACTGCCGCCGTCGAAACTCTCTTAACGATATAGCGGTCTAAGTCGAACAGGATGAGTTTTCATCCTATGAATGACTTGCACATCGGTGTTGAAAATGGTAGAGCCTTTAGTTTGGATTTTTGGATTTGTTTCAAAACAGTGGGAGTTGTTTGTTTACTAGCTAACAGTAATGGCTGAAAATGAAGTGTGAAATAGTAACTTTGAAGGCTTGGGTCACTAGCTTGACAACATGGGGCTAACAAGTGTTCTCGGGTCATATCCTCGCATTATGGCAAGTAACATATAGTGAGCCATAGCAGGATCTTTGTTCTTATGAAAACTAACCTAGGACCACTCCTGGCGGATCTACACAGGTATTATGCATTCACGGTCCTTTTTAGTTCAAAACCTGGCACTCAGCCTCATTTAGGTGGCTCGCCAAGGCCAAAATCTAAAGGATAACGGTGCATCTAACCCAATAAGTATGCCTTTGTACCTAAGCATAGTAGTATTGACCAAAGTAATGACATTAAATAACTTTAAACCTAGTTTTGGAAGATATGGAACCATAATCTGATACTGTAACCTTTGCAGTAAGAGGACAACCCTGCGGCAACTTTGAAACCAAGCTAGCAACCCTCATAACCAAGCTATAAAGGCTTAATGAAGTATCTCTTGAGTTGTCATCCTCGAAGTGTTTGGCAGCCTAAGAAATAAAGAAAGGGAGAGAAGAGAAAAGTAGAGCAAAATTGAAAATGTACTTGGAGATATTTATAAAATAAAGTTGCCAAAAGATTGTAGGGTTACAAAATGATGGGGAGCTTATAGGCCTGATATGTGAAATTACAAAGAAAACCTAAAATATTGGCTAATACAAGGGAGAAGGAAATTAATACACAAAGCAGGGTCGTTTGGCATTAATTACTCAAAATTAACAGGGCAAGGAATTTCGCTATGCAGGAAAAATTTCGCTAGGTAGCGAAAATTTAGCTATCCTAATGAATTTATTAACTCTAACGAAATTGCACAAAGATAGCGAAAATGAGAATTTTAAGCTATGCACGATAATTCGCTAGCTAGCCAAATTTGAGAAATATGAAAATGAAAGAATTTAAGCTAAACTTGATGATTTTAAGCTATATACTTGAAGTACTAACTTCTTGAAATTTCTCAATTCGCTAAGTTGCGAAATTTTAATGTAACAAATTCATGATCAATGAATTTTCGCAATCATGGCAATTTCTGGAGATGCTATTGCCAACACACTTCTTGCACCTCATCCTCCATCTTCACTTTGCCTTCATTTCATCATGAATTTTGATATGTTGATGGTGGAAATAGTTTCAATCTTCATGGTTCAACACATCTAATTATCAAATTCAACTTTAATGAATGAGTACCACGAAACACGCAAAATATACAAATAACCTCGAGTAGCATAAGTGATACTAAAGTAAAACCTGAACACCTCAATTGGCTTAATTGATACGATTAGTGCGCAAAAGCGCCAGAGCCTATCTCGAATAGGGCTCAAAATAACACTTTTGGGCACTAATCACACCCCCAACCGACCGTTCTTAGTCCCTTAGCGATGCTAAAATAATAGGGCATGCATTCGAGTGATTTTCTCAAAAAGTTTATGGTTCAAAAAGGTGTATATACAAATAAGCATTACCTTTAAAATAAAGAATTGATACCAAGTTTGGCAGACATGAGAGAGAGCAAAAACCATACAGAAGTCAATTTGAGGTCAACTTGTCGGATCCATGGTTCTCAACCTGAATTTCCAACAAAGTCTAATGGTTCTTAATGTAGCAGATTGAGCCAATAAGTGCAAAATTATTCCCTCCCAACACAACTCTTTTGGCATGGCCTTAAGTGTTGAACAACTAGATAGGGAAAGCTACACTCTTCTTTCTTTATTCAACTACATTTGTAGGGTGCAATGCTCAAAACTAGCTTTCACCAAAGTCAGGTGTAGCGGGTCCACCGATGACTCCTGACGATTAAGGTTTAGGGCATCGAAGCGAAAGGATCACTTGACCACAAACTCTACGAGCTTCACCGGACTCGAATGACTTGAAAATCAAGCACCTACAATTAGATTAAACTCTACCTATCCACCCGTAGCGAACACTAAGTCGATGACTCCCGACCAATTAAGGTTTAGGGCATCGGGCTTGAGCTTCGCCATATGCCCCTCGGACCGTGCTCGGGTTTCTGGAGGCAAAGTGTCACGACTTTATTTTCTTTTCTTCTTTTTCTTTTTCTTTTTTTGCTTTTTTTCTTTTCTTTTCCTTTTTGGAAGACTACATTGGTCTAAATGTAGATGCCTAAACCTATCTAGGTTGCTGCTTGTAAAGTCGGCTTCCCAAGAGCGAAAGAGGCATACAATTTCCTGACTTGTGGTATAATCGGTGGTGTAATTATTGAATTAGCTCAAAGGAGATATTCATTTGAATACGCTAGAATCTTAAATGACCAAAAACTGAATCATGCATGGAGACATCTAACATTAAGGTGACAAACAGGGTTTCAATTTTCCATTTAAAGGCAATTCAATTGTCTAATGAAAGCAATTCAATTGTTAATTAAAAGAATAACATTACATAAGGTGGAGACACAAAAGTGATATGCAAAGGATAAAGCTAAATATATATATATCTTGTATAACTTTTTGATATAGCCAAAATGGCTAGTACATGCATATCAAAGCTAAACATCACAAAAAATATCCTTTGCTATGGTAATACATGAATCCTACACAAAATTAGTAGGCGATTGATAAAGCTGATAACTATACAAAATCATAAAATGAAATCAAACCACCTCACTCCTGTGGTGGTGGTGGAGTGCAACCACTCTCTTCTTTGCTGTAACACCCTCCAAAGATTCTTTGCTGGTGGGCTCAGTCTACAGTCGAGGCAGCGGAATACCAAAATGTGTCATGATCTGGCTGCGACATGGGTGGCCAGTGACCTACGTGGCCTGAAGCTCGAGCCAACCTCTGGCCTTGCTCTGCCTTGGTAGTGGCCAAAGAACATACAACATCCTGTGGCTAGCTCTCTCGACAGCGTGTATGTGCTCACGGAGAATCTTGTGATGTAAATGATGGGTGGGAGTATCGGCGAGGCTGCGGTAGTAGTAGAAGTAGGAGATGGAGGAGAACGATGCGCGGTGGATACTCTCCATCTCGAGCTTTCAGAGAAATACGACTACCTCCTCTGTGAGTCTCTTTGCCTCTGGAGACTGGAACCTCCTCTGTGAGTCCTGGCTCTTTGGAGGATAAAAGATATGGGCATCACAGTCGCCTCGCTCCATCGACGAGGACTGAGGGCCTTGAGACCCTCATCTCTATCAGGGGCTCCTCTGAGCAAATTCTTTCCGGGGCCTAGCATAATGGTCTCGGCATCGCGGTGGAAGACTCTCAGCTAGACGAAGCCCATACGATGGACCTTATCCATCGAGTGTAATGAGGAGGTCATCACCCATTTCGGAGGACTAAACCGGTATCCTCGAGACCGATGAAAACCTCTAGGATGGCCCCCTACGTACACATGTCTTTGCGACGAGAAAAAGTAGTCTGAGCAATTGATCGACCAGGGCATCGGGGCGGAGCTGCCTCACGAACAACGGCCCGTTTGTGGTATCTCTAGAGAGCGAGAATCTTGGATATCTCGTGAGGTGGGTAGAGACCCGATCTCGATAACCCTCACAGATTGGCTGCGTGATCTGAATTGCTGCGAATTTAGTCTGTCAGCCGCTCTCGCTGCTCGGGCGTCGTCGATAGTGAACGGACTCGAGCGGACAGGCGCTCGGGAGGTCATGGAATGATGAAGCTGTAGAACCATGGGGTTAATATCATCTAAACCTGCATGAATGGTAGCGGGAGTAGTGCTTTCGATCGATCTTGTCGGTGCTGAATCATGAGTGCGACCAGCATTGGGACATCATAGTGACTCTGATGAAACTCTCGTGGTGGAGCCTACATTCCGGGATGGGGTTCGGCCAGATCGCGACCTCCCGATCCACGGGCGGGCGATGCTTGTGGCGATGATGTCGCCTCTGGCTGATGGTGGTGGCCGGTGAGGTGCGGATGAGGATGACTCACGGCGGGATCTGGGCCCGCTTGGAGGGCCTGGTCCTCCTAGATCTCCTCTGTGGCACTGGCGAAGGGGCCCGGGGTCCCATCCGTGTCTGGTACCTCCTGAACCCTTGAGGCTCCTCAGGGACTACCTCGGGGATTTGGAGCCGTGCGAGGTGCAGGCAGGGTTGAGCCAGGGCTGCCTGCCGCTCTGAAGTCACCCCGAATCGACCCGCCGTCTAAGGCGGGACCCACCCCTAATTACGCACACCATAGCGTAGTACGAGCGGACGGAGCAGGCTCAGTGGTGAAAATGAAACCGAGCCTTTGTTGAATATGATGGCGCACTAAGCGGGGCTCGTGGTAGAGACAGGCACGGCGGTGTCTTGTTGTGGCTCCTGACCAAGCGCTCATTGATGGCGGTGGCTGCCAGGGGCCGTGGTCAGGCTCCGATCCCCGGGAGGTGAGTGAGTGTTGGCCGGTACAGATAGCAATGATGACTCAGTTAAACCTGGATGCATTTGTGGCCCGAATGCCCAGCTGATCCTGATGGCGGTAGGGTCGCGAGCAGTGCGTGATCTCGGGCTCAAAACTCGGGCTGGCGTAGTGGCTCAAGCGGGGGCCGGCACGGGGGAGAGCGCGGCACGGGCAGCGGTGAGTGCGGGGCCCAGTGGCGAGCCCGCTGCGGCAGGTATTGGCTCGGTGGCGGCTGTTTGTCAAACCACAGGCTTGTTTGTGGCATTCATGGCGAGAGAGTGGATGTGCGGGGCTCGGCACCGGCGAGGGCTGCTTAGAAGGCACAAGGAGGGGAGGAGATGGTGAATGAAATCAGCCCTCCGCCTTGTTTCTCAGCTAAAGCGTGAAGGGTCCATTTCATAATTTTAGCTATTATGGCGGTGAGCCCTTTTCTGCACTTCAAAATTTCAGCATTTAAAATATTAACACTATAGAAATAACAATTATTATAATTAAAATTATTATAATATATATCTAATAATTTTATGTACGATGCTATAATATAATTACCAAGTTGCTTTAAAATGTGACTACTAAATTGGGTAACATACTAAATAGCTAAAATTATAGAAATTTACTAGAATTAAACTTAAAAAAATAAAATTGCTGACGCAATTGGTTTTAAGAACACCAAACCGATCCAATATCTCAAAATTACTCATACGGAGATCGAAAGAAGTCTCCTCTGACCACTGCATTGTTTGTGCGGCGGCTTTGATGTTGCTTTCCATGGTCGAATTGATTCTGTGGTAATTTGAGCTGAAGATTGCCTGCGGTGGCTGCGATGGCAATACCAAAACACCTGCTGCACCTTGGTTGGCTTTTACCTGCAATTCTTGAGCATTAAGCTGCATCGACCCACGAACACACTTCATCGATCCTTGATTTTTCAGTTCTTCGGCTTGTGCTTGTTGTTCCAAGTGAAATAACAGCTCCAACCTGTCATGTTACCAAATGTAAAATTGCATGACCCCATTGACAATTGATGATTGCATTGGCGATGGCGAAATGGTCTTCCAAGATGAATTGGTATGATTGAACCGTTTGCTAATGGCTCGATTGTGAACTTCTAAATTCTCTTGGTAAGTAGAATTTGTCTACTCTAAGACATCTTCAACTATTCCTTAGAATCTTTACGATCGGCCAATGATAGTGTGATGTTGGTAGGTTTAAGTTCACCCAAACCTAGCTTTGCTCATACACGAGTATGGCGATAGGTTCTGCTTGGCTCCTAAATCGGTAGTGCCTTGTCTATGCTAGTCCTATGTTGGCCCGAAATTGTGGGTGATGCGGATCCTTGTATTTGGTAGGTTCTTGCTTTGGATTATAGCGGCTTGCTGGAGTTAAAATGCCTTTGCCAATACCCAACCCTTTTGATTGTACAAAGATCCTTGAAATACTTTGCATAGGCGGGGACTTATTTGATGATGTCGAGGGTATGTTCACTTTACTGCCTTAGGAATTCTAGGATGCACACTCTTTGGGGTCACCTTCTTCTTGCCTCTAAGTGCTTGTATGGAAATGGAGTGGCATGCAATGCTTCATTTAAGATCCTCCTTCAGAAAAATGTGGTGATACAAATCCATTTCTTCTCCTTTTTGGTTTCTCGACAGGCTTGGGCATGGGCGGTCAACCTCTTTTCCACTCCTCGGAGTGATTATAGCCTTCACCTCATCATTCTGAATTCTTGGATGATCCTACCTCTATCAGACTCTTTAAGTTTGGCAATGTTTGAGAAGGGAACCTTCCTCTTTCTGTACTTAGATATTGTTGATCTTTGCTTGATTGAGATCTGCCGAGTTAATGCATTTTCTGATTAAGATTGCTCTCAAGACATCTATTCTCTTGTTCGGTGTGCTCTCTCTGATTATCAATCCTTTGTGGTGTTGATCCTTTTTGTTCTTCCACAAAGTTGCCCACCTTGCTCCAAATTCGATGCCAACGTTTAGTTGGAGGGAGGTGGATGATGGTGGGTACGTGGTTGAGATGAGGAACAAGCGGTTTGGCACGAGGAGCACATAGAGCGGGGGATTAGGTTTCGAGGAGAGGTTAGGGTGATTCTCAATTAGGTGTAGGTATTACCATATGGGGCGATGAGTTGTGGAAACTATATTGACCCTCACGGCATTTGCATATTCGACATCAAATCCTTCACGAAGGGGCCATAGGATCTTGTTCTTGGGTGGGCGTGGATTGGAAATTGGTGCATGGATTGTTGGCTTGTGCGGGATTTTTCGATCCTTGCACACTTCATGGAATTAGTTTGCCTTCTAACTCCTCCACCTTCCTAGCTAGGGTTGAGATTTTTGCTTTTTCATTTCCATGTCTCTGAAAGTGTAAAATCCTCCCCTTTGGTGTCTTGAGGCCTCATTTTCTCCACCTCTCTCGGGTTTGGCTCATTGACCCTTAGTTTCAATACATAGCCTTTCGAGAAATCCATGGCCTCATCCGGGTTTTAACTCGGAAAATCACCTCATGGTTTCACAGCAATTGCTTCATAGTAGGGGACATACCATTATAGAAATGGATTCACCCTAACATCAGGTGTGAACCCGTGATGTAGACCAGAAGCATTGATGGTCTCAATGGATCTCTCCCGACAACGTAAAACTTTTCATTGTCATGGCTTTAGAATTAGGTGTATGATCGCCTCTTCCAAAGCTGTTGGTCTTGTGGGCAGAAGAATTTCTTTAGAGTGCGCTGCGGCTTTGCCAATTTCTTATGGTTAGGCCTCCGGTGGGTTAAGCGAATCTTGGCCTTGTCCTTTAGGGTTAATGGAAATGCTTTACGGTTCGCAAATCCATGTCCATCGCCGCTGTAAAGGTTGTGCTTCATAAAATCCCTTATATGAGTGTATGGATTTCATTCTCCATACCGTGATGTGGGAGTAGGGGGCACAGTAGGGCCCTATTTGCTCTTCTTGACGAAATTGTATGATGCAAGATCGTTTGACTCTAGGAAGGTGGATGTAGTCCCTCATCGATACGTAGGTACATTGGGTTCATTGGGTGCACAGTTTGACTACTCTTGTTCCTCAGGGTGGGGATCCGTTTGGTCACTTAGCTGATTTCACTACCTTGTTCAATTGGTGCACTGATTCTTTGCAGTCTAGCTGATGTCCCTCTATCCCAGTGGTGCATAAACACATTTACCTGGCGAGACACAGCAAAGAGCACAAACAAACTTGCAAAGGGTTATTGTTAGCTAAATAAAGCGGCGTATGCAAAACAAAAGCGGTCACGATGCTTGCAAAGTGATGAAACTTTGCGATTCTGTGGCGGGATTCAAAAGGGTTAAAGGTCACCTTCACTTGTGATGTTGATCCACAAGTACACATCAACTTATCATACGTAGTTTGGCACCATCCGAAACAGCGGTGCCATTTTGATTCGTGCCCGCGGTAGGGTGGCGGAATCCGCAAAATTGTTCCTATGTTCCTCCCTCTTGCCGTAGTATTTCTTGCCCGGCGTAAGCGATCTAAGCGAACACGGGGATGAGTTTTTCATCTATGAATGACTTGCATCGGTGTTGAAAATGGTGAAGCTTTTTTAGTTTGGATTTTTGGATTTGTTTCAAAGCGATTGGGAGTTGTTTGTTTACTAGCTACGATAATGGCTGAAAATGAAGTGTGAAATAGTAGCTTTGAAGGCTTGGTCACTAACTTGACAACATGGGGCTAACAGTGTTCTCGGGTCATATCACCGCATTATGGCAAGTAACATATAGTCAAAGCCATATGGGATCTTTTGTTTAACTATGAAAGAACCTTCAGGATTACTCTATTTGAATCTACGGGTATTATGCATTCTGATCCCTTTTAGTTCAAAACCTAGCACTCAACCTCATTTGTTGGCTGTAAATAATCTAAGGATAACAGTCTGTCTAGCAATAAGTATGCCTTGTACCACTAAAAGCATGTGAGTATTGACCAAAGTAATGACATTAAATAGCTAAACCCTAGTTTGGAAGATATGGAACCACCATAAATAAATTACACCTTAACCTTCTGATAGAGGACAACCCTGCAACCTTCCCAAAACCAAGCTGGCAGCCCTCGTCTTCAAAGCTATAAAGGCTTGACATCTCTTAATTGTGTCTCAGAGGAGTGTTTGCGACACAGAAAATAAAAGAAAGAGGAAGAGAGAGAAAAGCAAACCTAAAAGCTGAAGGCTGCGAGAGTCTGCCCACATAAAATAAAAAGTTGCCAAAAAGATTGCTTAGGGTTACAAAATGATGGGGGCTTATATAGGCCGCGATGGCAATGAAACTACAAAGAAAACCTAAAATATTGCAGCTAATCACACAGGGACAAGGAGGTAATACACCAAGCGGGTCGTTTGGCATTAAGTACACAAATTAACGAGGCAGGAATTTCGCTGTACGGGGAAAATTTACGCTAGGTAGCGAAATTTCGCTAACTGAGTATGCTCTAAGCAAATTACGAGATAGCGAGAAATGAGAATTTTAGCTATGCCTGATAATTTCGCTAGCTAACCAGTGCTTCTTCAGCGAAATTTGAAGATAGCGAAAATGAAAATTAGCTAGGCACGGAGTGATTTTCGCTATATAGCGAAATTTCGCTAACTAGCGAATTTCTGTTCGCTAAGGATGAAAATTTACTTATGGCTGTAGTACCGCGATCATGATGATACGCAATCATATGAAACTCACGAAGTCTTGTTCTTCGCGCCCTCTTTGCACCCCCCTCTTGCATCCCTCCATCTTCATTTTTTGCCTTCATTTCATCTGAATTTTGATATGATGATGTAATTTGGAAATAGTTTAATCTTCCTTAGTTCCAACACATCTCGATATCAAATTCAACTTTAATGAGACGTTTTGAAAACACATAAAATAACACAAATAACCTCAAAGTAACATAAGTACTAAGTAGACATGGAACACCTCAATTGGCTTAATTGATACGATTAGTCTTAAAACGCTCAGAAACCTATCTCGAATAGGGCTCGAAAATAGCACTTTTAGGCCTTAATCAATACATGGATCTTTAGTGAACCATTTCTCACGATGGAATGTCCTTCCATGAAACAACTCCTAAAGAGACCATGTGTGGAGGGACTTCCTTAGCAAAAATCTGATGAAGCCGCTGGCTTTTTGAACTGCGTGGCTGAAACCTCCAGGGATGGGATGAAGTTGTCTGAGGAGGTAGAAATTCGACCAGTGAAGCTAGAGGGAGGCATTTATCTTGTTGACGGAGGATATGGAATTAAAGGCGAAGCTGTCCACCCTAAGCAGAAGGATGGAAAGAAGCTGGGCTTGGAAAGAGCTTCAGGGGAGTGCAGGCGTGTTGAGGCATCCATGCCTAGCCAACATGTTTCAATTGTCAATCTACCAATCATCAAGGAAAGTGTCCAATTCTCCTAAGTAAGGGATTTAATGGTTTAAGAAAATGCAAATGTTTGGGCCCGAAATAGGCCGCGGCCCGTCACGGTATGACAACACTTATAATCCCAAAATGAAGAACCACCCCAACCTGTCTTGGAAGCCTAAACCTCGTATATGTTCCACCGAGGGCACATCGGCAGCATGATGGGTCCGCCTCTCGTGGTACTGACCTGAAACCCCATCACACGGTGAAGCGGCCGTCATGCATTTAAGCAAGGTGGTGGGGGGTACGTGGAGAGTAGAAAACTGTCAAGTCTTTCGGATAAACCAAAGAATAGAAAAGGTAGAGCTCCATGGACAAAAGAATTGATGGGCTTCACAAAAGCCTAAATCAAAAATTGATACCATCACGGAGTCATCATCGATCTTTGAATAATCCCGACCTTAGGTGCTGGAGAAAAGGAGGTTCCCTCGAGACCTTTACTTAATCAGTGGGGAGTGCATAAACTAAAGCGTTCAATGAGCTTTGCACAAAATGGATGAAGTCGATTATTATCACCTTGAGGAGTGGTAGGAAGTGTGATGGGTCCCAAGCACATAAGTAAGACCAAAAGAAAAAGAAGATATGGGCAGACACATAATCATTAATGAGAGTTCGATGAAGAAGCATCGCCCCATTTCCCCGAGCGAGAGGCAAAGAAGGCTTCTAAACAAGAAAGGCATCTGGAAGTTACGAGGCGAGGTCAGAGTGAACATCCCACGCGATATGATCGGGTTCCAACCTATGCTAAATTTCTTAAGGACTTGTGCACGAGTAGAAAGGGGGTTGGGCATTAATAAGAGGCCTTCTGATGAACAAGTCGGCTCTATCCTCTGATTACAAAACCTGTTTGAAATACAAAGATCAGGATCCCCACCATCTTAGTCAACATTGGAGGGACACATAGACAGGCAACGGTGGATTTGGGAAGCCCCGATGTCGACCTCTTGCCACTACTTTCGATGTATCGCAGTAGTTAGGTTTGGGGGTGGAAAGCACCAGCATCACCTATCATTAAGCCAGGTCGATCAGTGAAAATACCAAGGGGGATAGTTGAGGATGTCTTGGTAAAGTTAGATGATTTCTATTATCCGGTGGATTTTGTGGTTCTTGATGCGAGCGATGGCGAGGAGGCACTCACGAGTACCCATCATGCTTGGGAGGCCATTTTTGGCCACATTGTCATATAATCAGTTCTTGGGAATGGGGTTATGCGGCTCACAGCCGGCAACGCATGACTCTGGAGCTCAACATTTTTCACTTGAGTAGCAGGGATAAGACAGCTGAGGATAGGGCAAGTAAGAAAGGGTCTACCTAAGTGTACAGGTGAAGGAAAAGCCCGGTAATTCATAAAGCTGCTTGAGAAAGAGAAATTGGTGAACCGAGGCTTGGAGTTGATGAAGGATCATTGCATAGATAAACTGCTCTTTGCATCATCATGCCACCGATTACCACTGAGAGCATAGTGTAACAACCCGAGAACAGCGAAGAGCTGAACTCAGCACCGGCACACCTCATTGCAAGCATGGAGTTTCTCCTCCTTGATCCCCAATGGAACCTCCTGCTCCAGTATCACGAGGGAGTGGTTTCTGTAGAACTTGGAAACCCTCCAAATTTTAGTAGATTTTGTTTTTGTTTTATCTCAATTTGTAAATTGATTTTCATTAATGACTCCTTTAATTTCCAAATTTTGTGAATTTCCTATTTTCTGGCCCAACTTCTCATAATTTTTTGGTCTGTATTCTTGGTGTACCGGTATAGGGAGGGTCGATTTTGCTAAAATTTCTCGGGTTGTGAAAATTTTTGCAACCTTTAAAGTCGCAGGATTGCGAAAAATTCAGCAGTTCTCAGGAATTCGCGGAGTTCGCGAAAATTACTTAACCTGCAGCCTTGTTCATCTTCTCCTCCTCCGCAACTCTTTGTTTCTGCGACCTCTAGTTTGACCTCCTGAAATTGGTACTCTAATCACTGAGCCATTCAGTTAATGGACATTAAAAGCCATTAATTTCCATCTTCACCTACCCCTCACTCCCTTTATAAACCCTTGTTCCATTTCATTTCAACTCACAAATCATCCTTTCGGAAAATCTCATCTCCTCTCTAGGCCCATTTTCCCTCGGGTCAAAAAATGTGAGAAACAGAAGGCCTCGCTCTTTCAGTGGAGGCCTCTTGCCACCGGCTCCCTTTGCTGCCATGAGTCCTCTCTTGCCGTCGGCTCCTGCGCTGCCGTCTCGACCCCTCTGCACTGACCCTGGCGTGTGAAGGCCAGTGGGCCCTGACCTCTGTGCATCCCCACTCTTTGCCTAGCCCTGCCCTGGCACGGGTGATGTGAGGTTCCTCCTCATGGCCTTGCTCAAAGGAGATATCATGCTGAGTTGGGCCCACACCTGGCTCCTTCATCAGGCCCGGCCAGACCACACTTGAGCTGGACATCGTCTCAGGAATGTCTACATTGAATATGGAATAGCCTCTCCGCCTGCTCGGGGTATTGCCGGGCGGACCTATCTCGGAGTCCATCATCGGCGACCTTGCCCTGAGCCCCATCCGGGGGAATGGCCAGCTACAGAACCGAGATTTCCATGGGGAGGTGTACTATGATCTCTGGCATTCTTTGCGGACCGGGCTCAGGAACTGTACTCCTCGTCTGGCCCGATACCATTTGGAGCCATTCATGGTCTTGGCGTGATTTTATTGTCCTCGGATCGTCATGGAGTTCTCGCCCCTATGACATCGGGCGAGAGGCCAACCGCATTTGCTCTTCATTTTCTATCGACGAGGCTAGGGATACTTTTGGGCCTCCCGATATCTGGCCCCTCATTACCGGTGGTCTCGCCAAATCTGTTCGATTATGAGCGGTGCCCATCTCGGAAAGCTAAGGGAGATGGTCCGGCTTCTCTCTATGGACGCTACTGGCGGGTCGATATTGTTCAGACGACACCTTCCCACTGATGTATGCCCGATGAGACCACGTTTTGAGGTCTAATGTTTTTCCATAAGCATATAGTACGAGAGGAGAGGAGGCCCATCTGGAGGTGGTATATCTCGTATTTAAGAGGATCATTAGTTTCACCGTGAGTACCGATTATGATCTCATTATTCCATTTCGGGGACAAAGTCCACCGCGATCTTGCCCCAAGGTGAGTCCACTGCCTCTTATATTTCAGCGCCTATTATGTCGGGTGCCCGAGCATATCGGTTCCGTAGAGCCGTTTGGAGCGTCATTGTTTGTGAGCCACCTTGCGTGATCGATGGCGGCGGGCCTTGACTTTCCATCTTCCCACCGAGGGATCGAGATGAGAATGGCCGTGATGAATAATGTCCTCGGGGGACTTATCGCTATAGTTGAAACGCTGGGGAGCCTCCGGTAGTTTCACGATATCCCCTCCGGTCTCTTCCAACTCCACCCGACCGCTCCTCCGGTAGCTCCATCTTTAGTAACAGCAGGTGATGCCCTACGCCTCTCCACGGACTCCCGGGCCCTATGCCTTTTCGGTTAGATATAATTTGGGCGGCACCTCCACATCCTGTGATGCATTACCCTCTCTGCTAGAGACTTCCACGGCTCTCATGGAGGCAGTCACTTTGATCTGACCTGTGGCTTCTGTTGACTCTGAGGCCACACTAGCGAGAGAGGATGACCCGCAGAGCTTCCATGGCTGGATCGGTGACATAGTCAGCATCTGAGAGCCACCCAGGCCTCCCTGCTGTCTGCTCTCGGGGCTGCCGGACCTCGAAGCTATCCGCGGGCAAAGGATCGGTTATCGCAGTGACTCCTGCGGCTTCTTTGGATGTATTGAGTGACGTAGCAACATCGCTCTTCACCCCGCGGCCACCTCGGCCTGCAGCTGGGATGACCTTCCATCCCGATTGAGGTACCTTCCTCCTTCTTTCGTTCCGTTACCGGGATAGTTAGTGTTGATGATGTTCATACTTGGTTTAGTTTTGCCAGTATCTCTGCAATAAAGCCCTTTTGTGTTTATATAGAGGCTTGCTGTTTACTTATTTTTGCAAAAGTCGAAAATTTTGTAAATTCACCTTGATATATATAATAAAAATCTAATTTTCTACACTTTTGCATCTCATTTTGACCCTATATTTGTGATTTTGCCTTTCCTGTAAATTGAAAAATTGAAGCACTGTATGATACCAAATGCTAGAATGGTTCCATGCTTGATTAAGTTTTTGGTTAGTTGAAGACCACAGTAATTACCCACATCTTCCATCATTCTCTAGTCACACACCACGGCTCACATTAGTTTTTCATATTGAGAATTTGAAAGCTGCATACTCCTTTGCAAACCAACCTTAGCTTCGTTGTCGACCCATAATAGGTTAGAGTTCCCAAGAATGAAGGCCAATGTGTCTTCTAAAAGAAAAAAGAAAAGACAAAAAAAAGAAAAAGATAAGTAAAAGTATGGCAGCTTTGCTGTGAAACCAGGCGTATTCAGGGGTATATGGCGTAACAACTAAAACACAGTACCTAATGTTGTTTGGGAGTGGCTTTGTGCTCTCTACATGGAGTGGACGGGTGGGTTGCTTGAGTTGTAGGTGTTGAATTTTCGAAATCATTAATCCAGGAAATTGAAACACCGTAGAGTTTGTGGTTGAAAGATCCTTTGACTTGATGCCTAAGCCTTAGTTGGTTGAGATTCTGGTGAATCCAGTTGGACTTTGGTGAAATCGAGGTTTTCGGCATTGCACCTACAATGCAATAAGTGACTGATGGAAGCTGAATCTATTTTAGGTTGGTTAGCGATTAAGGTATTGGCGGTAGTTTTGGTTGAGGGAGGTAATAACAAACTTATTGGTGCAAGCGATCACCTAAAAACGCAGATTTTGGTGGAAGTTTAAAGCTTATTTCTTGGAATAATTCTTGCCTGAAACTATTCTGGCATGGCATGTGTTCTCCCAAGCTGGTCTTTATACAGAGTCCCAATTTGTCATACTGAAGGTTGGGCATTATTTGCCCATTCTTTTTGAACATGCAGTCCATTTTTGCAAAAACATATCTTGCATGATCTTCCTTCTCTTTCGCGTTGCTAAGGGACTAGCAATGTCTCGGTTGGAGGGAGTGATTAGTACCCAAATAGTGTAATTTTGAACCTTGTTTATGGCAGGTTTTATGCACTTTTTGCGTACTAATCGACTAATAACTTCGATTGATACACATTGAGTCATTGATGCGATGACGCATTTTGTAGCTATTTTTTAGTAGTTTCTTGGTCGAACACCTCCTAATTCCTCAATTTGAATCAAACACGATGAACCCGGGCGAATTCGAAGATGCAGATCAAATCAGAGGAAACTTTGGACAAGTGCGAAGGGAGCGGGCTGTTGAAATTTTGGGGGTTGCAAGATTTGGCAACCTGCAAATTTCGCGGGTTGCGGGTTACGCAACTGCGAAATTTCGCGAGGTGCAATTACAACCTGCTGAACCTTGCTCACTGTAGACTCACTGTTGATTAGTGCCCAAAAAGTGCTATTTTGAACCCTATTTTTAATAGGTTTTGGCGCTTTTGTGTACTAGTATTATAATTAACTTGATTGACATGTTCGGGTCCCTATTAAGCTTCTAATTGCATTAGAAATTTTGTTTTTGTAGTTTTGCGAGAATTGGAAGCCAAATAATCGTGTCAATCCAATCATAACCAAAGTCGGTTGATTTATAAGTGACATGGTCTTATATCAATTTGACAGCTAGGAATGAAGAATTTCAAAGCGAGGAAGAAATAGAAAAAATAGGCTGCGGGATCTGAGATCTTGAGCGATGGCCAATGGAGCAGTGGCGCGGAAAACACAGTTCATTTGTGCGAATTTTAATAGGCGCTGTAATTTCGCTAACTAAATGAAATTCACAAAGAATAAAAATGAAACGCCTTTGTGTTTTTGATATTTTTGATCCCCCAAGCGACCACGTTTTGATTAATTACCATTTGTCCTTGTTGTAAATATTATATTTGAGCATTTTTATTATTTCACACATTTGGGTTGGCTTTATATAAGCCACGCATAACTGTAACCCTAACTTCATTCGATCAACTGGTAGCGACTTTGTTTTTAAGGTTAGGTTTACTCTCTTCTCTCTTGCTTTCTCTGTTTTCTCGGTGCGAGCACCCTTGAGGATGTAGCTCAAGGATGCTTGGCTAAGCCCCCTTTCCTTGAAGGGGAGGGTCACTGGTGGAGGTTTGGAGGTAAGTTTTCATGCCCTCTCATTTTATCACCTTTGCGTTTATAATGAGCATTTAAGCTCAATATCTACCCAAGGTTTTAAACCTCCTAGATCGACCTGCTTGATATGTGTTGCCCAGCAAGCTTTGTAATTAAGTGGATGCTTAATCTTAAGATCACTTATCATCCATTCAGATTTGTCTCTCTATTAGTTGCCGTGCCTCTTTGAAGCCACCTTACTATGTAAGGGACTTGGTGCTCAATGAATGCCATATCTCATGAGTAATTTAGGAGGTTTAGGTTTGTGATCTTGTCAGGTCGGTTTGGGAAGGACTATAGGTCATATCTGACAGGAAACAAACAGGGCATGAATACACCTTAAAAATCAAATCCGGTGACCAGGCTTTAGTCTTCTTTCTAAATTTTCCTTTGATTTATTTAGGTTTACAACGTCCGACTCCTTTGTTTTTGAACAAGGCCTTAAATCGAAATACCATTTTCAACTCCGCTGCACTTCTCATTCAAGAAGAAAACCCATCAGTGTTCGACCTAGACCACTATCTTGCAGTAGCCTAGCTAATGATAGGACACCTAGGATACAAGTTTTGTTGATTCCTATAGCCCTACTGTGGCACGAATCAAATTGGGCACGAAGCTTCCTTTCTAACCCTGTGGTGGTGATTTTTCTTCTTCTCTTCACTTTGTTGCGCTCTTGATGGCCAAACACCCTTGATGACAAATCAGGATTGCTTGCTATGCCCCACTTCCTTGAAGGGGAAGGCCACTAGGTGTTGTTTTTAAGCAGCTACATGTTCTCATACTCTTCCGTGCATGTTTAAGGGAGTATTTGTGCCTTCTTCTCACCAAGGTTAAATCTCTTATGCATCTTTCTCTTAATGTATTTGACAAGCTTTTGGGTTTGATGGATACTTCGCTAGATCCCGCTGAGGCCCAGTTAGTTGTCTCCTATTAGTTATCGTAAGGTAGTGTTTTTGAGATGCGTTTTCACTGCTAGGGACATTTATGCCTAATAAAATGCCATCTTTCAAAAGGAAAACTCTTAGGGTTTAGGTTTTAAAGCTAAATGAAGATCAGAGTTCGGAAGCTGACTATATGTCATGCTCTCAAATGCGAGATAAAGACACGAGTACATGTTGGTTAACCTAGAACCTAAGCCCGGTGGCTAAGAGACTTCAGAATTTCTCTCTCAACATTTCACTTTAGATTATTTCGAGTTTTCAACCATTTACACCTTGTTTCCCACAAACCCTTTGAATCAATGAAAACACCATTTTCAATGCACTATAACTCTTCTCTCACGAAAAAAAACCCATCCTTTGTGTTCGGCCCTAGAGCCACTATCACTGCGGTAACTTCTTTATCGTTAGTAAGAAATCCTAGGTTATAAATTTTGTTGATTCCGAACACCTACTCGACCAGAACGAATCATTAGGGTTATAGGTGTTTCCATATGGGGCAGTGGTTGGTAACTGTATTGACCCCACCAAGCTGTTAAGCATGCCGGCCATCACCATCCCGCCTTACTAAAGAGCAGTTAGGCGTGCTCTCGCCAATTGCTCGATGGGCGACAAATGAAACAGGTTAGCTAGGCATAGATGCCTCAATCATTGCTGCCACCTCATGTTGATTTAGCATTTGGCTCCTCGACCTTCTAGGCAAGGTGGATAGCTTTGCCTTCAACTCCATGTCTTCTGTGATTGAGTACATGCCTCCCCTTGAATTGGCTCTGAGGTCTCATCTCCTACGCCTTTACGCTGGTTGGGTTCATCCATTAGCTGGATGTCCTCACCTTACATAATTCAAAGAAATCCATGACTTCCTTTGGATGTTTGCTCGCAAAGTCCCACCACATAGTCTCCAACAAGCGCTTCACTAGCGGGGGACGTTCAATTATAGAGGTGATTAACCGGCCAAGTATCAAAGCCATGGTGACCGGACATTGATGGTCTTTAGGTACCTTTGACAACGATAAATTTCTCATTTCTTGAAATTTGTGAAGGTGTAATTCCCTCTTGGTATTGGTTTTATGGGTGCTGAAGAATTTCTTTAAAAATTATGCCTGCATATCTCCCCAGTTCCTAATAGTTCTTGGCCTCATAGAGTTGAGCCAGATTTTAGCCTTATCTTTGATAAGGGAAGAACTCACTCTCGTCGAGATCAACACATTGAGGATGTGTCTCTTTGGAAGGTGTGCATACTTCCTCGAACTCCCGGATGTGTGAATAGGGGATTTTCAATCTCCACATTCCATGAGAGAGTGGGAGACGGGGCACACCAAATAGGGTTTGTGTGATGTCCTACGGAGGCACAATGCAGGAGGGTGCACTCACTCTTGGGGGTAATGCTATGGTCCCTCATTGTTACGTATGCATTTGGGTTCTGAGACACGATTGTCTGCGGCTCCTTGGTGGGCTGTTTGACCACCGTGTGTGCTCAATTCACAACTACATTTCTTGTGAACCTTTGCTCCTTTCTAATCGGCCTAACATTCCTATCCTAGTGTTTTGTAAACTCCTACGAAAGAGCACGAGAACCTGACGAGAAGCAAAAAACCATGAGCTACCAAAGGTTAATGTATAGCTAAAAAATGAAGATAGTGTATATGGACAGTAAAAGAAATTGAATCAACTTTAACAATGAGCGCTAGGAAATGTGATGTTAAAGAAAAAGGTTGAAAATTCACCAATACTTGTGATGTGGATCAGAAGTTCAACAACTCGTCACTTGTGATGTGATTCGATGAAATCG
Source organism: Tetrastigma voinierianum (assembly GCA_016808115.1). Lineage (NCBI taxonomy): Eukaryota > Viridiplantae > Streptophyta > Magnoliopsida > Vitales > Vitaceae > Tetrastigma > Tetrastigma voinierianum. The sequence continues at coordinate 133,921 of JAEQBH010004322.1, read as the reverse complement.
TAGTATGCATTGGTGTAGAGATTTGGTACTCGAAATCAATAATATTTATAAACCTAAACCTCTCTTGCTAGCTGCGTAGCATAGCTGCTATGATATAGTGTACTAGGGTCGAACACAGGGATGGGTTTTCTTCGTGTAGGTAACCAACAGTTGAGTCAAAATGGTGATTTCACTTTGGATTTTAGGCTTTTCATAAAAACAATGGGGTTGGTGATTTGAAGACTACTAGTAAAAGGTAAAAAGAACTCATTGAAGTCTCGGGCCACTTGGTTTGGAGTTCTAGGGCAACTGAGAGGTCCTCGGGTCCATTTCCTCGTGTTGGGGAGAATGACCTATAGTCATTTCCCGAACCGGATCTTCATTTAGCTATAAGAAGCTAGAGAGACACTGACAGTTTACCTCTTGAGAAATAGCATTTATTGGTCATTAATGTTTCAAAGACGGTAAGCGATCACTCATCTCTGATGACAAATAAATAGCAACTAAACGAGCATCGGTGGATCTAATAATAAGCATCAATTTGAACCTAAGATTTCCAAGTGCGTTGTCGGGATACATCGAAAGGATTTAAACCTAAAGTGAGAGATAGAGGCATAAATGACAACAAGCGCAGGTTAAGATAAGAGGACCGGCCCGGTTACCTCAAGCCCTACCCGACCCTGCTCTTCAAAGGATGAGGAGGCTGCCAACCATCCTCACGAGTTTTTTCATCCTCGGGGGTGTTTGTGGCGAGTGAAAATGAGGAAAATGAGGGAAGAGAAAAGCGAATTGGGGTAGAAAGCACTGCGCCAAAATTTATTGCATTCAGTGATGTCTTGTACAGCTTGACTGAGGCTTATATATTGCTCATAATAAAGGGAAATTACAAAAATGTATAAGCTACCAATAATACAAAGAGGGTAGTTTGGGAAAAAGATATAAAAAATTTGGTAAAGCAGGTCTGACAAGACACATTTGCGGGTGAATTCGCAACCTGCTTGGTGCGAGGTTGGGAAATTTTAGTAACACACAAATTGCATTGTTTGATTTCTTCTATTTTCTGCTCCAATTTCTTAGACTTATGACTGCTGACTTCGAGTTCGAGCTTGGATTCTTCGCGTTCAGTCGGCTGTTGACTTTACTAATTTAGCTTGCAAAACTACTAAAATAGCCACAAAATGCGATCAGTAGTGTAGTCGGGACCTTGGTGTGTCAATTGAGTTATTTAAGTTGATTAGTACACAAAAAGTGCTCAAAACCTACAATACGAGTTAAGCCGCTTATTGAAGCGGTAATCGATCCCTCGGCTCATCGCTGAAAGGGGTACAATAGTTATTTGATCGGTTGGCATCACCCAGGCGTTCATCTCTCTCGATTTACAGACCGTCTAAAGCCATTCTTTGTTACCCTTAAGGGGGCCAATCGGGCCGGGTGGAATGTGTAATGTGATGAAGCCCTCACAGTTATCAAACAGTATCTTATAGAACCTCCAATCTTTGCTAGCCCAGAAGCCGATGAAACACTCTTCGTATACTTAGCAATTTTAGATGTCTCAGTGAGTGCTGCCCTTTTCAAGGAAAATGAGAATAGAAAGCAGAGGCCAGTATTTTTCGTCAGCAAGTCCTTAGTCGACTAGAAACCTGATACAACCACCTCGAGCAGGCGACATTAGCCCTCCGGGTAGCAACGAAGAAGCTCCACCCATACTTCCACCTAGCACAATCCATTGTTGTACTAATTGACCTCCCTCTTCGGAGCACCATTCACAAGCCTGACTTGTTCGGTAGGATGGCTTGATGGGTAATTGAATTAAGTGAATTTGGTATTTGTTAGTATAAGCGAGATTAAATTTAAAAATAGCCAGTCGCGGATTACTCTAGCGAGACCCCAATCCGGAGTGAGATGGGCGAAGCAGGCGGTGGACCCTTAATGTAGGCCGGGGCATCTTAGCAAACGGGCCAGCATCGGTTGCAACAATTCTCCATCTAGGGAAAAGATCGAGTAGGAAATCCGTTTGGGCTTTAGCGCCTCGACGAATCGGGTATGAGGCCATTCCTGGCGAGATTGATGCGTCATTATTAGTGATAGGCTCTGATTGATGATTCTCAATGGTGGTAGGGCAAATGGCGAAGATATAAGTCGCGGACCCTCGAGATGGCAAAGTATGTATCCACTGGTTAAGGCTTAGCGGCAGAGCAGCACAGCTTGGAAGCTCGAGCACATCCACTGGATCTGCGATGAGCGGACGCCTTAGCCGCCGTAGCTGCTTCTCTTCCGATAACAAAAACAGTGTTCCTGCCCATCTAATATTAGGTGGACGAGTTCTCCCCTTCCTGGATGGACCCCATAGTACAATATATCAACAAGGGAGAACTCCCAAATAGAAGAAGATTCGTCTCACAAGATCGAATCTAGTCGACGGAGTTCTCTGGTTAATGGCGTTCATTTAAAAATCCCTAGACGGGCCGTACCTAAAGTGCTTAAATACTGAACAAGGACAGTATGTATTAGTCGTATTACATGAAGGGATATGTAGTAATTATCCAAGCGGCATAACTGCGGCACCGATTCCATACTCGGGGTATTGTGTGACCATGAGATACGACACCATGGCTTACGTGCGAGAAGTGTGACCGATGCAAGCTACTGGCCCTAGTCTTGAGATCACCAGCTCAAAGTTTGATTTCCATCACGAGTGTAAGCACCCCTTTCCAGTCCAACCCAATTGGTGGGTCCGAACCGGATTCGGAGGCGCTAGCCGAATTCACTTATCAAACATATTTAATTTAGACATTTAAAAGCCCTTTTTTTTTTCAAAAATTACGGAAGAGTTTTCAATCGTTTCAGTAGGCCCATACAATTTACATTTAACCAAAATATATTTACAATGAAGGCATTCCATGCCCATTCAAAATAATATACAAAATCGTTTCAGAGTTTAACTCTTTTTGATCACAAAACATCAATTGTTCAAAATAGGATGGATGCATATGAAGAGTATATACTTTTTACTCTTGTAGCTTTCTTGATGACTCGCTCCTTGATCTTTGATTGCCACTTTATTAATCGCTTTCGATACACATTGCATTGGTGAAACAATCGCTAAGCATTTTCATGCTTAGTGGTTCTATGGAAATTCTCTCTTCATTTCATTTTAAATTGAAACATGCGATATTTATAAAGCGATGCTTTTTGTACGATTGTGTGACCCGATACGATTACATTACGTATCTAAATATATTTTTTCAATAAATCAATTACAATTCATTGATCATCTCAAGCTATGCATTTTCATATGCACTAAATCATTAAAATCACAGATCGTGCACTTTTCAATCTCATTATCATTTTGCATTTTAGCCCTTATTGAATTTAACTTATGATTTCGGTGCATAGGATAACGAATCACCGGCATGGTCTCGTTGGGCTGCAGGTTGGTATGTATACATATATATATATATATATATATATATATATATATATATAAATATATATATATATATATATATATATATAAAATATAATACTTGGTTGGTGTACTGCTCTCGATCTTGTCCATTTGGGCTCTGAATCGGTGTGCCATAAATAATACGTTTGTTCGACTCTTATTTAAATCATTTTTTAGGAAGCTCTGATATAGTATGTATTTTTATACAAACCAATCATTTGTCTCATGCACTTTTCATGTCATTATTTTCACAATCAATCATGTTCCAAATTTCTTAACTTAAATCAACTTGCAATTCATTTGACAATTTATTTACATCAAATCAATTTAAAACAATTCAACATGCAATTCAAACATTTTTGAGATAGAGATTCGAAATAATGAGATAAAGGTGTAGAACAAACCAAAAAGCTTTTTTACTTTTGATTCCAATCCTCGGAATCTCGATCTGGATTAGATGTAACGCCCCAAAAATACCTAAATTTTATAATTTTATTATATATATTCTGGTATAGTGCTGAAACTAAGCTTGGGTTTTTCGAGAAGCGATAAATTGTGAAATGAATATGTGAGCATATGATTAAATGTTATATGCTAAAATGAGAAATTGATTAAACCCGGAAATAAACCTAAGTGTAAAAACGGAAAATTTGGAAATTTGTAAAATGAGGACCTGAGGGTCAAATGATAAGCTTAAATGCTAATGTGAAATAAATTATAAGTGAATGCGCAAATAAGGAGACTAGTAAGCTTTAAGTGAGAAAAATGGAAAATGGGATTTAATGAGGAAGCCAAACATGGCCTTATAATGAATAAGTGATATTAGACCATATTTGATCTTAGAATGCTCATTTGAGCAAAAACGGTTTTGAGAGCAAGTGTGGGAGAAAAGCCAGGGTTTTGCAAGAAGAAGTGATTTTGGTGGAAAATCATCCCCATTTCTGGTTTCCAAGTGATCAAAGAGGAAGAAGGAAGCTAGGGCAAAGAGTTTCAAGAGATTCAAGGTATGAACCCTAGAAAGTTGTATTTGATGTTTGGGGTTAGAAAGCCTAATCCCATCCATGGGTTTATGGTTGGTTTAGGATGATATTAGGATGTTATTGGGAGTGATTCCCATGTTTTGTATTGAGATTTTAGGGATTTTTGGAGAAAAATTGCAAAAAAGCAAAGAAAAAAATTTGGGCACATTGGCTCATTGCGTAAGGAGTCACGCCTGGCGAGCGCCAGACCTACGTCGCGGCGTGGGATGCCTCGCCCGCGATGGTCGGGCAAATGGCACCCCTCGAGTGCAGCGCGGTGCTGCAAAGCTCTGGCCGTGACTGCGTCGCGTGTGCGGTGTTACGTTATTGGCGTGAATTCTTTATTCCCCATTGAACAAATTTCGAATTTTGTTTCGAACACCTCGCGTTCGTACACCCGATAGTTTGGACCCTAATAAATGATTAATGGGGGTTCAAATAAGGATAAAACTAACTGAAAAGCGTCTTAGAGTACCTCATGCCTCGAGTAGAAATTGATGGAGCAGACAGTGTCTTAACTCAAAGCGTTATGAATATAAATTGTCATTCACTAAAAATGTATAATAATTGGTTATCCACTAAGGAATTAGTGGTATTTATTGACTGGGACAGGTGAGGATCACTAACCTAGGATCGGATGAAGGAAGGAAATGAGAGCAGACAACGGTTTGTTCACTGACCCTCTGTCTTTCAAGATGTTTAGTGAGTTTGCAAATAAATCCCAGAAATGATTATATGGAATAGTATATCTTTGAAATGATATTACAAAAGCGCATATAGATTTGAAAATGTGATATTGAAATGTTTGTGATTAATTGCATGAGTGATTAATCAGATTGTAAAGCGAGTGGTCAATTCTTAGATCTTAGAATTGAATCGTCTCTTGAACAACTTGACATGGCGGGATGCGCAATGGGCGTCAAAATTAAGTGATCAGGAAGACCCGCATTAAATGTGTGAAAGCACATTACAGAAAGAATGACAAAAGGTAGTTCATAGAGATGGAATCTAAAGTCATGAATGTAATTAACATAGACAAAAGTGAAATAAGCTTTGATGAGTGTAAATGGGACTGTAAACTAAATAAATCCTTGGGAGTATATGTTTTGAATCTGTAGGTTAGTTTAAACAAATTGAAGGCATGAAAATGCATATTTTGATATGATCAATGATTTATAAAAATAGAAAGCATATGAAAGTGAATAAGTATGAGTATAGTTTGATATAAAAGGCATGGTTTATGATGAAATGCATGTCATGTTGGCTAAAAAGTGAATAAAGCGTATAGAACCACTAAACACATGAAAATGCTTAATGCCGTTTTTATTTGCCTGAGTTTGGTGAGCAGGAAGAAGGCAATATCAAAACCACAGAATCATAGAAAGTTGCGGCGTATAAGTACCTGCAAATCATATGCATATCATTTCTTTTTGAACATGTGACATTTTGTGAACAAAAGAGTTAAACTCAGAACTATTGTTTTGTATATCATTTTGTAAAGGTATGATACGCCATTTTGTAAAAGAAGTTGTATAAAAGTAAATGTTTTTGGGCCTATCATTTGAAATGCTTCCACGTAATTGAAAACCCTAAAACGAAATGACATAAATAAAATGTTTTGATAAGATAAATGAAAACGGTTGGAGTAAGCAGCTAGGCTCAGGTCGGATCAGCCCTTGGGTTGGGCAGGGGATTCGGGTGTGACACTTTACACAAAAAAAAAAAAAAAAAACCAAATGAAAAGTAAATAAAAAAGAAATTAAGCAGGCATCTCGGATCCGGCTCCGGACTATGTCAGGGTTAGATCGAGGAGAAAGAGAGTGCTACAGTTCTGGTTTTCCTCCTCGTCAGCCCCTATTCCAATACAATTAAAGAACAATATTATTCGTGCGTGTTAGTGATTTTGGTCAGGGTTGATTTTGAGCTTATGTCGTATTCTTGTCATTAGCAAATAGGGCAAGATACAAGCCTGGTATGGTTGTTGGTTTAAACTTTAATCCATCACATAACTTAAAATCTTTAAAATTTTTCCCTACCTTATAATCCTTTTTCAACAGTACTATTGATCAACTAAACCATCCCCAAAGGAAGATTAAGTTAAAAACCTCAAACAACCACTAACACCACATGGAAGGACTGTTATTTTTCAGTTTTGTACTATTTGGACTTTATTACCCAAAAATTATTCAAACGGTCTTCAAAAATTATGAAACTCTCCAGTTTAGTCCTTTATATTTCCAATGACATCTTGGAAAATTTTCAATTTAAAATTCCTTCTCTAAAGCCCTCGACCATAACACAAGCAGGGGCAAAGCATGTTTTTCGGATAACGTACTTTTAAAACGTGTCACCAAAACCAATCCTCATGTTGTTCAAAATTAACTTCAAACATTGATTTGATTATCTTAGACCAAGGCCTAACCAACCCCCAAGAACCCAAAATCAGATTATAAACCAATTGGAACAGTTTTTAACTTAACATCTAGACTACTCTAATTTGCAGAACAGAATTTGCACATAGCTCCACTTTGACAGATTTCTGGGCACTTTGGGGTTACAAATTGCATCCACTTCCTTCAATTAAATTATTTCCCTAGAAGTATAGTTTACCCAAAATTTTGAATCACTCGAATTGGATGAGTGAAACTCATTTATAGCCAGCTACCTGACTACTCCCAAGCAGGCATATGAGCTACCTGAAACTCTGCTCAGCCATTTTCAGGAGCCCTAGTGCTACAATTTTCTCTTAGTCCCTTCTATATATTTGTATCTCTCTACTCTCTTATGGTTGTTACCAAGTGATTGTAATTGGTTGAGATTAAAACTTAATCTATGGCAAGAAACAAAGCAGTGGTTTGACAAAATTTTAATGACATTTCCTTTGAAAACCAAAAACACTCCTCAAAACCAATCCAAACCAATACAAAAACCCATTTACAACCAATAAAAAACACAGCATCCACATTTGGGTTTCCCCAACCCAAACACAAGAAAAGGGTTGGGTTTAGTTTCTTACTGAATCTCTTGATTCGTCAGCACAACCTTCCTTCTTCTTCTTGATCTTGGGAAACCATAAATGGGAAGATCTCCCCACCAAAACCTTAGTCTTCTCCCAGCCTAGCTCTCTTTTCTCTCCCTTTGCTCTCCAAGAACGAAAATGCACAAATGTGTCTTATCTTAGACCACATTTGGTCTTAATCTCATTTAATGGTTAAGGCCTTGTTTGGCTTCCTATTCTTTAACTTTCAAAATAAGTCCCATTTCTTATTTTTTGACATTTAAGTCTTCTATTTCACTTCATTTAACTCACATTAGCATTTAAGCTTATTCTATTTTTGGCCCTTAGGTCCTCATTTTACAAATTCCAAATTTGCCCTTTACACTTGGGTAAATTAGAGGTTAATATATATTATTTTGTTCTTAGGATTTAAATTCCAAAAAAATTTCCATTTACTTTATTTTATACCCTAAACACATAATAATAATAATAAAAAATTATCATAAAAATACTAGGGTATTTTTAGGGCGTTACAACGAGCCCTTGGCCTTTCGCTCAATGGGGAATTGACATAGTCGGGCCGCTCCCTCTGCCTTAGCTCAGAAAAAATTATTCTTGGTAGCCGCGATTATTTCGACAAGTGGATAGAGCGAAGACTTTCGCTTCAGTCAAAGATAAGGATGTCACTTTCGGTTAATCTAGAGAGAATATTGTGGGTTCGGTATAACTTGATCAATTGTATCGGACAGCGGGCCTCGATTTGATAACAGCGGACATATAGGAACACGGGGTGAAAATAAAGAATCTGTTCTCACCCTACGGTATTCGCGAGTAATGGCGGAAAAACATAATGAAACCTAATGTAGCCTTAAAGAAAGCAATTAGGTCGGCTAAGGTAAGTGGTGGATGAACTCCCAGTACTTTGGGCCCTCTGGAGACAACGGCCGCGAGCAGTGGTATATCCTTTGCTCTCACCTTTCGGATGGAGGCTATAGTCGCAACAGAAATTGGTATACCCACGCTCCGAACTGATATACCCGAGCAGTCGAATATCGAATCTGTGATTAAAGACCTAGACATGGCAGACGAATTGCGCAAAGCAGTAGTTGTGCGAATAGCATCATACCACAGTAGGCTAGTAAACCTATACAACAGACGCGTGAAATCCCGAATGTTTAAGCTAGGAGACTTAGTCTTGAGAAAAGTTTTCAAGAACACAACCGATCCTTAAGTTGGAAAGTTCCATCCAAACTGGGAGGGACCGTATATTGTAATGCGGGTCGACGAATCCGGATCGTATGCATTAGAGAAATAGGCGGGACACACATTACCTAAGTGTAGATATTAAGCACCTTAAAAGGTACTATCAATAAAGAATGATTCAATTTCTAACCATGTTCTCGTCTCAGTTATTTTTTATTACAAAGCCCAGGTAAGGTTAATGTCCTACTGACCTAGTATGGTTGATGCCCAGCTGGTTCATTACTAAGTCTAGGTAAGGTTGATGTCCTACTGGCCCAGTATGGTTGATGCCCAACTGGTTCATTACTAAGTCCGGGTAAGGTTGATGTCCTATCGGCCCAGTATGATTGATGCCTGATGAGTCTAAAAACTCATTTGATTTTTAATCCATTTTTCTGAGTATATTACAAGATAATTGTTGATTCATATGTAGAGCACAGGTAATTTACTCGATTTAATTTTACTTGAGAAAAATCGAAGCAAAAATCGACAAAAGCGCTGGAAGAACTTCCGGTTGAGAAACGAGAAGGAGAATTCGCAACTTGAAAATGGAAGTCGCGACAAGGAGCCCTGTTTGTTCGATTATTTCAGTCTGTATCCTGGACCGGTTAATGAGGTTGTGACCAAGAAAGTGTGGTTGATTGATGAGTCTAAAAACTCATTAAGTTTTTAATCCATTTTTAAGTATGATATAGAATGCTTGTTGATTTGTTTGCGAAAGTGGATAATTAACTCAAACTTCGTTTGCGGAAAATACAAGCTGACTCAAATCTTAGCAAAAATCGAGAAGAAACCAACATGGCCGAAATTAAGGGTCATAACTGAAAATTTAGGTCGCGACAGGAAGCTCAGTTGCCAGCCATTTCCAAGTCACGACATATAAATTCGGCTTTGAAGAAGAAATAGAAAAATGGAACAAGTGAAATTAGTGACTTGAAGAAGGAGGTTGCGACAAAGACGTGAGTCGAGACTAAAGAAATAATCAAAGGAAGAAATTCATGTTGAGACATCACTTCAGTATCGCGGCGTAAAGGATATGAATGATGTCGCGACACCACTTTGTGGTCGCGACAGGATCCGTCTATGAAGCCTGAAAGGTCTTTGCAAAAGAAAGAGGTTACAACTAGTTTTCAAGTAAAGGTCGATTTCGTATCGCGACACCACTGTGATGTCGCGACATAAAAAAACAGGAAGATTCAAGTGCAACCAAAATGAGTTTGAAAGAAGGTGAGCACGTAGCCAAATGAAGCACTTGCGAGCGAACTTGCGAGCCTTTTACAAATCAAGGATTAGAAATGGATGTAAGTGACCACTCATTAGGCCGCGACACGAAGAAAGTGACAGAGAAGAATTGAGGTTGCGACACCACCTTGAAGGTGCGACTTGGAAAATAGGTGGGAAGGAAATTTGTTACAGCGTGGCGGGGTTGCGACGGAAGAAAAGAAATGGGAAGCGAGAGATCGCGACATCACCATGGTCGCGACATAAAATTGAGACATATGAAGGCAAGAAGACCACCAACAAGATTGCGACCAAGAAATCAAAGTCACAACATGAAGTCATCATACAAACGGGAAAGTGGTCGCAACCTAAAACTGATGTCGCAACTCAGAAGCTGGAAGAATAGAAGAAACTGATGATGCTTCAGCGACATCAACAACGAAGGAACCTTTGCGCCAAATGAGTGGAGCCACAAGCGATGTCGACCGCGATGGCAGTTTACGGAAAAACTGGTTGCAGCAAGAAGTACGCAACTGATCACGAGCAATCAAGAGAAACATGTCGCGACATCAACTTGAGGTCGTGACATAGGACAATGAGCTGGGCTTTTTCTTTGGAGTTCCACCTGGAGCATTTTAGGGATTCAGCCCAAATTCTTTTTACAGTATAAATAGATAGCTTTAGAAGAGTAAAGTTTTTTTTCCCATCTTCACTACCCAAAAAAGGGAGAAGAAGAGGAACTCAGTGTATATTTTAGAGGATATTTTTATTTTTTTATTTTTATTTTTATTTTTTTCTGGTTTTGAATCATGAAGCGTAGCAGAGATGGTAAATTTGGATTTTAGTTCTATTATTTTTCTTAAGTATTATTGCCTGAAAATTTATGAAATCTAGACAAATTTATGGAATTCATTTCTTCTTAGTTTTATTGCAATTACAGTGGTTGTGCGTGATCGGTGCTCCATTTCTTAATTCGCGTCACGTGTCGGTAGCGGCTACGCCGATTGATTACATTTAATTCTGGTCTTTCACGCACAATTATGGAGGTAATTTGGGTTTGGTTCTTACTTAATCGGTGTCGTTTTGGTCGGATAAGTTCCCAATGATGGTACCTAATACCAGTTGAGGAATGTATCTTATTTCACGATATCCGGGATGCCCTGCGTAGCCGCAGAGCGGAGATTCACGGCGAGGCATTCTTTGCAGGTATGTTCGACTACCATTAATGACTGGCGGCTACGAGTTCATTTTGATAAATCCCCATTCGCTCATAATTGAAGTTGGAGGGGTGTATTTAACAATATAAATGTCAGAGTTCACCTTAATCTAAAAGGTAAGTTCAATCCCGTGTTAAGCAGATCTAATCAGAGGCAGGGATAAACCCATAGATGCGGTTGAGTTACCAATTAAGTGGTAGGAAACTTTGCGAAAATCCACGAGGAAGAAAAGCAAAGTTCTACGTCAACGAGGAAATGGGTGTAGTATTGAGAAGAAAAATACCCAGATCTTGCAGAGAGATTTGGAATCACGGGTAAGTGGTTTGATCTTGTCTTGAGAGAAGCAAGGATATCCAATCGGTGAATATGGAAATCTACTTCAAAACTGAAATGCGGACAATAACCATAGCCATATACATAGAGCAGGCAAAGTTTTAGTCTTTGGAATTAATTTGTTCCATTGTATTTCATTGATGGTTTCGTTTCACGATGTGATTCAATCCGTTCTTTTATATAAAATCTATTTTTATTCATTTACTTTTGTTTTAGTTTAGTTTGAATATATTCAATAGTATAGGATTTTTAATTTTAGTTGTTTAGATAAAACTTTCACTATGAGTTTTGAGTCCAAATAGTATGGAATTTTAGTAGTTAGGGTAGTTGATATGTAATTCGCTATCAATCTCTGTGGGAATGATACCTGGACTTACATTCAGTTTTACTACTTGCATGACACATTGCACTTCTGGGTGTCTTAGACTGAACCCTTATTTTAAATCATGAACATTAAGAGAAAAATTATTTTATCAAGCAAAATTATCCAAAGTAACATGGGTGCAAGAGAAGTGTAAGGCTCTTGTAATTATGTTAATTTGAGGGGTTTTAGTCTATATAGAAAAAGGCAAACATTGATACGAAAGAAATTATTCAAGGCAGTAGAACCACCGGGATGTCGCCAGACGCCCAATTCGAGGTCGCGACTTCGACCGGGCTGATGAAGCCATAAAGGAAGTCTGTGAGGAGAAATGAGGTTGCAACTAGTGCTTCAATGAAAAATCTATTCTAGGTCGCTACTTGTATTTCGTGTCATTTACATGGAACCTAATTGGGAGTCACAACAAGGAGATATGAGGTTGCAACTACAAGAGAGTTGGAGAATCAGAAATGAGGTCGCAACCTAATATCGAGGTCGCCACAGGAAACCTGAAGCTGAGCCAAGCGAAGTCCCAGTAAGGGAAATTGAATTTGCAACCAATTTTTTATTCAAGGACCCCAAGGGAGGTTGCGACCTAAAGAAACACTGAACATTACAAAGCCATGTCGTAACCTAATATTGAGGTCGTAACATGAAACCTCACCAACGAAGTCCTTACCAAGAAAATGGAAGCTAAGCCACTTAATCGCTTAAGAACTCAAAGGAGGTCGCATACCAATCACCGAGGTCGCGACCAATATAATAATCGGCATCAACATCTAGGTCGAAATTATGGTTAAAGCAACTAAGACAACTTGCAACCAGAAAGGAGTAATGTGAGGTCGCGGCATCATATTGAGGTCACGACCGGTTTAAAGGCAAGGGGTTATCAAAAGTAGTCGCGACCAATTATTGAGGTCGCAACCTAAATTCTGATCATATCTGCCAGGCACTGAAAAAGCGAGGTCGCAACCCGAAAAAGAAAGTCACGACCGAGGTGAGGCAAAGAGAAACAAATGCGGTCGCAACCTAAAACCGAGGTCGCCGGGCGCGGGTAACAAAGAAAGGAAGTCCTCGACTAACTACAAAAGCTCGTGACAACTAAAAGGAGGTTGCAACCTAAAATTGAAGTCGTGACTTAGAATTGCAGCAGAAGGGAATGACAACGAGGTTGAGACGTGAGACTAAGGTCGCGACATCAATTCTTGAGAACAACTGAGCCAACGAGGTCGCGACCATAATTGAGGTCGTGACCACTAATCAACGAAGCTACAAGAAACCTCGGGTCGTGAACTCGAAGAAACCTCGGGTCGCAACCGAACTGAGCAAGAGGCAGAATCCAGGTCGCTGACATCAACTCGAGGTCGCGACCGAGACAAGAATCCTCGCTTTTCTTCCGGGAATTTCACCGGATTCGTGCAATTATCCCATTTTCTTCGGGATGTATATAAATAGACAATAGAATAGTGAAGTAACCTCTAACTTTTTCACTCTCGACACCCATAACTGGGAGAAGAAGGGTTCATTGTATAGTTTGTATAGATTTTATTCTTTTTATTTTATTTATTTTCTTTTATTTTCTTTTTCTTTTCTCGATCTTAATCTACCTAACCGTGCGTAAAACTATCGTAAGCCGGATTTTTATTATTTCAGTGGTTTTCTTCTTAAAAATTAATGTTGAAAATTGGTAGAAACGACAAATTTCTGGGAATTCATTTCTTGTCGGGCTAATTGTGATTACAAAGGGATGTACTTTGATCGATGCTCCATTGTTAATTGTGATGCAAGACTAGAATCTGAAAATGCTCTGGATTGATTTACCGTTAGTTACAAGATTTTCCTGAAACCTTATAGAATTATTCGTTAGTTGTGATTTATTTACTTGGTGCTTGCTTCAATCTTATAAGTTCCCAATGGTAGTACCGAATACCAATTTAAGGAGTGTATCTTGCTCTGATTTAGGATGCCCTCTGGTGGTGACATGTAGTTGAGATTCCCGGAGCCGAGAGCATTCACTTATGGGTATGTTAGATCATTGATGAACTCGAGTCAAAGTTCATTTTGATAAATCCCCATTCGCTCATAATTGAAGTCGAGGGAGTATTTAACAATATAAATAATAAGAGAGTTCACCCTAATCTATGGAAGCTCCCAACCCCGCGTGTTAAATGCCGAGATCTTAAAACAAAGGAAAGGAAGAAACCAATAGATCTCAAGAATGAGCCACCAATTACGGTAGAACTTTGCAAAAATCCCGAGGAAGGGAAAGCAAAAGGATCTACAAATTATCAAGAAATGCGAAGTACGGAGAAAGAAAAATACCCAGATCTTGCAAGAAGATTAGAAATACAAGTAACTGGTTCGATCTTGACTTCGAGAGAAGCAAGGGCTTCTAACCAGTGAATATGGAGAAATCCAACTGCAACATTTAGGCAATCTTGGACAAATCCAGATCCATTAATAAAACAGAGCAATGTACTTTCGTGTAGGAATTGACTATTTCATTGTAATTCTTTGATAGTTTTCTGCTTCGCAAAGGAACATATATTCTACCCAAAGATTTTGTTCTTTATATTATTGGGTTGCTTTCGCTGTTATTTTCAGCTTATATTTTTAGTTAATAGTCTTAGGATCTTTATTTTTTCTGTGATAAAACACTCACTACCGGGGGCTTTTAGTCCAAATAGCAATGTAATCTCGTAGTCAAAGAAGATTTCAAAATTTTCGTCAACTTCAAAGTGGGAAACGATCTTTAATTTGAATATCTGTGATTTTACTACTTAGATGACTTGTGCACTTGCAAGCATCATGTGATCATAGACCCATTTTTAAAATCATGAACACCAGGAAAGGTTTATTTAATCAAGCAAGTTTATCCAAAGTGACATGGCTGTAAAAGAAGTGTAAGGCTCTTGTAACTATGTGAATTTGAGGGGTTTTTAGTCTATATGGAAAAAGGAAAACAATGCCCAACTGGTTCATTACTAAGTAGTATCAGCTCCTATCAGGGTAGCTCCCATTTCGTCCCTTTCCCATTTGAACTTATGTGACGCAAAGCGATTTCATGATTGGAGCAAAGTTAAGTGCAACTATATGGTGCAATTTCAGTAATTCATTGAAAAAGTAACCTTGAACATGATGCTCACTTGAATTATGACACTACAAAAAGAACTCGGCTATTGCCTCTGCTGATTGCAAATTCAGCTCATTTGACACAGATAACAAGGTCGTAGTTCACACTGATTTGGCCTTCCGCCATTAAATACTTGATGATTAAAAGACGCCAAAAACCCCGATTAATCCCGCAGGGGCTTCTTTACCGCAAGAATTTGTTGAGATTAAAAGACAAGAAAAAGGCACTGAGAACTAGTGGCGATCATCTTCACTTATCGGAAGTGGGCAAGGATGGAGGTTCAAGTGAATGACGATTTTTTCTGACGAGAAACTCTAGCTATCACCTACAAGAGTAAGGGCCCATGGCTTCCAGGTGATTACGGAATTGATTTGAGGTGCCAAGGCCTCCTGGACTTAACTATCAATTGTAAAAGAGGTTTTCGCACTCTGAAACACTACACATTGGAGGAGCCAATCCTCTACGTATTATTTCGCAAATGATCGCCAAGGATCCGGTGATGTGTGCCCGAAGATGAAAATGAATTGATTCGAACCACTCCTACACTCTACCATGTGGTGGACATTTTGGTGGCCAGAGGGAACAGCAACTAAGGTAAGTTTCTAATCAAAGCCAACGGGCCTACCTTAAGGTCAAAGATGCTCATCATTTCATATCCACATGTGATGATGTCAACGAACGGGGGCATTTCTAGAAAGGACGCAACCGCCCATGAATCCCATTCCGAAGTAGAACTGCTTGACCTATGGGGGATGATTCTACTGGGAATCATTTCCATCTTATAACAACCTATACATTCACGCAGATTATGTCTCTGCCGTCACAATCTCACCCAAGACTAACGATGCCAGCAAGTATTCAATTTCTTCAAGTGTTCACATATTCTCACATACTTAGAACCCTCTGGGGCACTCATCACGTATAATCTGCAGACTATTTATGCATAAGATGATTGACGTGATCTCGCAAAGTACGGGTGCGCGATCGCACATCCCCGCGATATCACCCGCAATAAACGGGCAAAGCGCAGGTGTCAAATCGAGAAATTAAGTCCATTTGAGAAGACAGCTTAATGCCTGTGAAGGATCGTCTAAAAGATTGGAACATGCACTCGGGCGCATCGAATAACATTTAAAACACTGGTATGTCGCCTTTAGAATTGTTTATGGCAAAGCACAAGTTCCAAAGGAATTAGAGCATCGAGCCTATCGGGCAACTCGGCATGAACATGGATGCTATTAATTAGCCTGAGAAGCGACCGCATAAACAGTGAACTAGACGACCAGAAATCTTGGGCTTATGAAAATGCCAAGATTTACATGAAAAGACAAAAGCCTGGCACGATAAACACATTACCAGAAAGGAATTCACGACAGGACAACAAGTCCTCTTGTTTAATTCCCGCCTAAAACTCTTTCCTGGGAAATTGAAGTCTAGATGGTCCGGACCTTTCACAATGACCAAGGTCTTTTCACATGGAGGGGCAGAGGTTACACATCCTGAGAAAGGAACATTCACGCTACCACACAAACTGGCTGAAGCCGTATTTGGGGCGTAGTTCCATGCGTATAAGAGATTCCTCGACCGCATCGTATCGCCAGCATGCTAGTTTATTACAAGAGCTCTAGCTCGAGCACATCGAGATCTCGTGATCGTCGAGCTAATCACATTAAACATAGCGCTCGGGAGGCAACCAAGTTTTCTTTGCAATTTTCCTTTCTATGGTTTAAATTTTATTATTATTCGCTTAAGTATGTTGGTTTTCCTCGTTTCTCACCAGAATCTAACCCTTCGATGTCTACTTTCGTGACCCGCACCGAAAAGTCCGAGGAGGATCCGTTTAACAAGTTCAAGAGAGCTCAACTGCATGAGGAGTTTTCTCTTATCTTAGACCTTGTTGAATAAATTGCATTTTGGGTCTTCTCTGTAACGTGAAGGAAAGCAGTTCTCAACGCTAAGTACGCCACTAATTCTCCTCCGAACGTCATGATGTTGACTCTCAACGCCGCGACGCTGGTTTTGCCATTTGAACGCCGCACGCTGGATTTCAATGTCGCGACGCTGGTTTTGAACTCCTCCGAACGCCGCGACGCGGATCCTGCAACGCCGCTGACGCTGATTTTACCACTGAACGCCGCGACGTTAGATCTCAACGCCGCGACGCTGAATACTACTGAACGTCAGCGACGCTGTAATCAACGTCGCGACGCTGGAACCGCTAAGGCCAAACACCCATTTTTTGATCCTACCCTGTATCGTCCTTGCCTGAACCCTAGTGCCCCTGTGTCGCCCTTCCACACCAACCCTGGGCCTGAGTCCCTTACCACACCGGCCTGAGGCCGCTTGTTTTGCCCCCGACCTTCTCTGACTCCGCCGTCACCATCTCCTTCCCAAACTCCCAGTCCACTGTCCCTGTCTAGCCATTTCCACACTGCACGTAGGTGTCCTCCACCTTGGGTCTGGGATTCCACATTCGGTCTAGTTTGGGCTGGTCAAGCCTACACGCCCTAGGGTCAGGTCTACTGCGGGCTCGGGCCAGCCCTAGTGTCTATAGTGCATCAGAGGGTGCTCGACATATTGTCTAGCCAACTCGGGTGTGCCACCTGTTACTTGATTTCATTACCCTTCTAGGAGCCTTAGTTCTTCCACCAATGTCTAGCAAGAGGCAAAAGTTGCTTACAAAGCGGGGTCGGCCCAGTGAGGATCCGACCCCCAATTATGATGTATCGAGGTTTGTCAATGAGGGTGCCGCCGATTGGTTTGGCACCATATGCAAGAACCGTTCTTTTATTAAGGAAAAGGGTTTCCACCACACTGATGATTTTTTCCAAGATCATTGCAGCCAAGGATGGCGAAAGACTTCGCCAACCACCCCATCCAACCGCGAAGGAGCCGTGGGCGCAAGAATT
The DNA here is from genome assembly GCA_016808115.1 of Tetrastigma voinierianum. NCBI lineage: Eukaryota > Viridiplantae > Streptophyta > Magnoliopsida > Vitales > Vitaceae > Tetrastigma > Tetrastigma voinierianum. The sequence goes on along the minus strand of JAEQBH010004322.1, from coordinate 116,061 downwards.
CTACGCCAACCGCCTCCCACGTCGTCAAGAAGGTCCGGGTACGGGGTGTGTTGGTAGACTTCAGCGCGGAGTCTATCAACCACTTTTATAATCTTGATCATGTCCCCTCGAGCCTTTTGATCGACTTTACGAGCGACCCGACTACCCCGAAGTCATTAGGTCTGAATAACTGGACAGGGTGAGGAAATCAACAACGAGGGCCACGCCGTCCATTTTAAGGCCAAACATTTGGCGTTTATTCTCATAAATCAGATCATTTATCACGTCGCGCCTCATTTCTACTACTAACGTGTGTGAAGTGACTCAAGAGTGCCTCTGCCAATTATGCCATCATTCAGGATATCCCTTTTGATGTTGGGCAAGTTATAGAGGACGCCATCCTCCATAACCGGGACGCTAAGATGAATTTGGGGCACCCTTTCCTCATTTATGGCTTATGCAAACGAGCCGGGGTGCCCCTTGATGACAATGAGCGTGGTTGCACCCCATCAAGGCAATTCCCTGCTATGACAAACCAAAAATTACTAATTCGAGGGACCAACACGATTCCGTCATGAGCCCTCGGATCGAGACGAGATCTCATGACTCATCGCCCGCTTTTGGACTCCTCGGGCGACCCCCAGATGACACTGGGCGCCCCCACTCACCCACCTCCACCACCACAAACAGCCTCATAGCGCCTCCCTCCGGGCCCCACCCCGACTAGAGGACCCTGCTCGCCCCACTCGAGCGCCTGATGCATTCCGACGAGACCTAGGAGCACCGAAACCTCCTCACACGTGATATGGAGGCACTCGAATGATATGCGCATCTGGGCTTTGGCCAACTAGGCCATTATTCTTCAGCAAAGAAGAGTCCCTCCAGCCCGCCCCATGCCACCTTCGCCCATCACTACCGCCGCTACCGCCACCACAAAGGACTCCGCCCCGATCACCAGAGCCCCCTACCTTTCATGTTATTTCATTGCCGCTGACACCCCATTTTAGTTGTGGTGTTACTGCTCTGGGTTTTTCTTAGATTTGTTTCGTTTTATTCAGGTTGTAGCTTATTCTTCATTATATGTTAGTTTACATTTCTGTTTAGTTTCATTTACGCTTGCTCATCTTAGGATGTTGAGTTTTGTGTTTAGTCATGTTTGTGTTTTAGGTAGATCATATTCATGTGTAGGGGTGTCGTGTTTAGGTAGTTGTGTGTGTGATGCCATGCTTGAGAGAACAGTCACTTTTGAGTTCGAATCCACTACCGCCATTGAAGAAAGGATTCATCGATGTTTGAAATGATCGGAATTAGGGTTGAATAGGTGGGAGGCATAGTGAATTTCATCTCTTGGTTATTCAAGAAACCATTTCTGGGTTGAGCCTATCACACTCCACACACAAATGATCTCTAGGGTATGCCTAGTACCAGCCCGACTAATAGTGGTTCAACAAACCCCGGGAGTCTCTAAACACTAAAGAGATGGGACACCTGTGGAATAAAAAGAGGATTGCCTTCGAGCCCAAAAAAAAAAAAAAATAGAGAATATATATATATATATATATATATATATATATATATATATATATATATATATATATATATATATATATATATATATATATATATATATATATGTAGAGAGAGAGAGAGAGAGAGAGAGAGAGGAGAGAGAGAGAGAGAGAGAGAGAGAGAGAGAGAGAGAGAGAGAGGAGAGAGAGAGATAGAATAAGTGGATCTTCCCCAACCCAATCCCGGGCACGTCCGAGGGGCCTTTCAAAGCCTTAATGCCCTTGAGCCACCCGTCGAGTCATCGACTTCACCGCCTGCATGTGATGCAAGATGGAAGTTTCACAGTTTAGGCCCTTAGGCTTTGAAGAGTGTTCGGGTGACGCCTCAGAGGAACTGAATGCCCGGTGCCTTAACCAACTGGTGGGGAGTCACCAACTAATCCCCGCTACATGAACACTTAACATAAACTTACGGGCACTAGTTTTGTTCTATGTTATGAGTAGGTACATTAGAAATTGCAAACGGTGCGTTCCGATCCTTTTGTAGTTAGATTTTCCAATTAGGAAGCAGTTGAACCTGCCTGGGGGCTGAACTCAAGTGTAAACTAGGGAGGTCATTTATTTAACGCATCGTAGGGTCCTCGGGAAAAGTTATTGAATACTTTGAGGTCGAGGCACTAGTCAACTTCACCGTAGTTCAACCTAGTTCTTTCTCGAAAGTCGAACACCTTTTGTGAATCCTCGTGCACTTCAAATAAACGACAATAAAAGATTCACCACTTGATCTCATCTATCAAGATGTGCATCACTATCTTCGTGTTAGACCATAAAAGACGTAGGCGTGTGTTCATGAGTCATTTCGCTTGGGAATACAAGAAGCTTGAGTTTCAGCGTGATGAGTGCCTTCAAACATCCACAGTTATACCATATAGCCCGATTTTGTTAATATTTGGCATTTAAAATACATATTTTAAGTAGCTCAATATCTGATTTGTGGCATTTGTGTGAATGCAAAGTCAGTGGTGAAGCGCGCTTTTGGAAGCACTGAGCAGAGGACAGTGCATAAAGATGGTTGGAAACGCCTCGACGCCCAATGTCGCATCACCACGCTAGACGCCCCAACGCCGCGACGCTAGGTCAACTAATATCAAGCATCAAGCCGCAACGCCGCGACGCTGCAAGTCTGCCTTCACCACAAAGCAAGGTGCACTGAGGCATGGGGGATCATACGAACGAGTACAAAATCGTGAGCAGAGTTGACATTGATCTTGAAGAGAGTTCTGATTTGTATTTTTCCTTGGACAAAAGAGTACTGATGTTTTACATATTACATATTGGTATTCTCTTATTCAAGATAGTTCTAGATTTATACTCAGGTGTTGTCAGAACTCATCGCTGCATTTTCATGGATTAAAGATTAGTATTTTATATTATTCCAAGTTGTTTATAATTTGTTAGCATTTGTTTATATCCGTTAATCATTTACATGGTGATGTCCGCCAACATTAGCATGACTATATTGAGATCCGAGATTCGAGATGAGGATACCTGTGGATTCGAGAGAGAGCCTTCGGTTGATTCGTAACAGATATTCGAATCTCGAAGGTGGCAATTAAGGTTAGAACATTTAGCGATTTTGAGTATCGAGCTGGGGTAGAGATACACTCAACTCTACTAGCAGAGAAAGCTGATACTCCAGAGAGGGTATTTTGCACAAGATCACCTAGCCATTAATAAATCATAAATAAACCGAATAATATCATCTTTTAAGAAATAATCCATCGAAAGCTTATTGGGAGACATAGCCCTAGTCTCCATTACAAGTAATTCACTAAATTAGTTAGTTTAGTTTTATATCTCGACACTGTATTTTTTCACACAACACTTATATCCGCATAATATCTGACAGCAATCTCCAGATTCAACACACCTATCCCCGTGGATCGACATCCGTACTCCATAGGTACACTATATTACTTGGGGCGACGCGTGCACTTGCGCACATAGGAGTACATTTATACACACCACGCTTTCAAATTCTCTATCGACATCCTTACAGGATTCTGTCCATGCCTTGGGCATTGTAATGCCCCTCCACCATATGAGAAATTCTCATGGTTCCTTAGTGCTGGACTATAATGTGTGGGGAGGTTAGGATTTGGTTTGAAATGATAACTTCTTGGTTCATTCACGTACTTAACCTCCTCAACCTCATAAGCGTCTTCTTCTGTTGGTATTTCAGCACTTCTTCTCATTGCTTCTCTTTCCACTGCTCCTATCTCATGAGTAGTGTACATTTTTCTTTCCTATTTGTCCATCCTGTGCATGATGGCATCTAACTTTGCCTCCATATCGCATTTTCCTGAGCCCACGACCCCTTTCCTCCATTGCTACCCCCTTGAAACCCGCATGGATCTTTCATATTGCACTTGGCCAGGGTCTCTTATCAAATCCCTACCTTCTTCAAAGACTTTTCTTTGAATGCTCACAACATGAGACATCGCCAATGCCTTTAGATGTATCACTTAAGGCATGATACACCATATCCATCCGGGTTTTTAAATCAATTCCATGCATGGGGCACCCTTCAACAACCTCAATCTCCTCCCTGCCATATATAGGCTCTCATCTTCCCCTCATGGAACACTATTATCCCTCTTCTTCTCTCCGAGGTGAGATATGGGGGAAAGAACCTGCCCAAGTATGCTTCCACCAGTTCTTCCTAAGTATCAACTGAACCATATGGTAAGGACTCATACCATGTGGCTGCTATGTCTCTTAAGGAAAATGGAGCGAGATGCAACTTATCACCTCCGTCTCACACCATTCAAATTTTTATCGTATTTGCCATCCTGAGAAATCTACCCAAGTGCTCGTTAGGGTCTTCGGTGGGGTGGCCAGTGAAATGATGCTGTGCTAAAATTCTCATTGTTATCAAAGTCGGCTTTAGTTCAAAGTTATTCAGATCCACGTAGCTGTTCGATCAAGCAGAATATTTTCCTAATGATAGCCTCAGAAATCTTCCATTGTGTCAAGAATAGGAGGCCTATGGTCGCTTGTCCTTTGCTCCTCTGCCTGGTCATGTTCATCCGGCTATAGCTGGCGTCTTCATTTTTTAGTCTTTCTCAAGCTTCGAGTGTTCTTCCAATTCAGCACCACTGGGCAATGTGTCCGAACTCGCTTTCCCGTGCATTAAAGGGATTTCGAAATTGAAATACACTGCATTAATAGGATTAGTAGAACTAAAAAAATTATTTTCAATATGTATATTTGTTAAAGATCGTTGGTTGGTATAGCCACCCGCTTGTAAAGTCGTTTTGTTCTTTTCTTTTATAAATATCCAAATTGGCATTTCACATATTATCTATTGACCTTAACTCAGATAACAGGTCATAAACTTGAAATATTCTTTTCTCTATATGTAGACTAAAATCCTCAAATGTACATAGTTACAAGAACCTATAATTTTCGCACCCATGTCACTTTGGATAAATTTTCTTAATTAACAAACTGCTCTCATGTTTAGAATTTTAAAATTAGGTTTAGTCTATGACACGCAAGTAATGTGTCATGCTGGGCAAAATCTGAATGTAAGTCTAGGTATCATTCCCACAGAGATTGACATGAATTAGAGATCAAGTACCCCAACTACTGAAGTTCTATGCTATTTGGACTAAAAGAATTTGATAGTGAAAATCTGTCTAAAATGATATATCCTAAGATTCATTAACTAAAATAGAAATTGGAATAACATGAAATCAACTAAAATATAAAGAACTAAATACTCGGATCTACTATGTTCCTCGTGAGAAACGAAACTATCGCTGAATTACAATGAAAATACTAATTCAGATGAAAGTACATCGTTTCATTGTATCGACGATATGGATTTCTATCCAAGATTGCCTAAATGTTGCAAATGGATTCTCCACATTCAATCGGGTTAGAAACCTTGCTTCTCCTCAAGTGAAGATCGAACCAATATTTGTATGTCTGCTGCTTGTAAGATCCGGGTAGCTTTGTTTCAACACTTCATACCCATCTCTTGATGACTGCGATCTTTGCTTTCTTCTCGTGATTTTCGCAAAAGTTCTACCACTTAATTGGTGGCTCATCCTTAGATCTATTGGTTCATCCATTCCCTTGATTAGATCTCAATCAACATGTGGTCAACTCTTTAGGATTAAGGTGAACTCTCCGATTATTTATATTGTTAAATGCTCCCTTCCAACTTCAATTCATGAAATATCAGTATTTATCAAAATGAACTTTCAGAGCCTTCTGAAACATCAATGGTAGTCTAACATACCCATAATAGAATGCTCTCAGCTCTCAGGAATCTCCATCTCTGTGTCACGCAGAGGGCATCCTGGAAATCAGAGCAAGATACACTCCTCTTAAACTCGGTATATACGTACTACTATCGGGAACTTATCCATTCAAAAATCCATTAATTCAAGTGCATGTAAACCTAACACAAATAATTCTCAGATTAAAAGACTGTGAACTATCTCTAATTCAAATTCAAAGAGCTGCTCCACCATCGCGATTACGATTAAAGAAATGGAGTACCGATCACATGCATCCACTATAATCGCAATGAAACTGAGAAGAGATGAATTTCAGAAATTTGTCTAGATTTCATAAATTTTAAGAAGAAAAATAACAGAAATAGAAATTCAGCTCACTCGTTTCTACGCAGTTCACAGATTCAGATCCAAAAAAGAATTAAAAAAATAAAAATAAAGAAAATAAAATTATACTCTAAGCTACATCGAAGCCCATTTTCGCTCCCTTTTTCCGGGTAGTGAAGATCGTTACTTTACTATTCTAACACCGTCTATTATAATCACAAAAGAAATCGCCTAAATGCAAAAACCTGTGTGGAATTCTAAAAGAAAAGCCTGGGCTTTATCGCCCTAGGTCGCGATTCCTCGGGTTGATGTCGCTTACATGGATTCCCTTGTTTTCTTGCTGAATTGCGACATTGTTGCTTCGCTTACCACGCTCCTCGGCAGACCGCTTTGATTAGTGGCTGCGACATCGCTGCTCAAGAGCCAAGAGTTGATGTCGCGACCATGGTTTCAAGTCGCGACTGCCGTTCTTCTATCGTGATTCGAGTCACGACTTCACTTCTTGTCAGACTCCTTTGCTTTGTTGGGGACCGCACGCCGCGACCTCGCTTTAGGTCATGGCACATTTTTGTTTCTACTCGCCCGCATTTTAGGTCATGATTTTCTTCTCGTCGCAACCTCGTTTGTGGTCTTCGCCTAGGTTTCAATTTAAGTCGCGACCTTGCTGATGTCGCGACCTCTTTGATGTTCATTTCCTCTTCCGTCGCAACCTCAATTCTTCATGCAACCACCTTCTTTCAACCTCTATGCCAGTCATGACTTCAAGGTGATGTCACGCCATCTTCAACGCCTTTTTCTCGCTGCATGTAGTCCCAATTGCTCAAAAGTATTGCGACTGGATTTCTTATGCTCGCTTTAGGTCGCGACTTGAATGATGGTCGTAAACATCGCTTGTGGTCCTTGATTAATAAATGGTCGCACTTCAGTTTCGCAAGGACTTCGTCGCTTCGCCAAAGGCGACCCCTTTGTTCTTCAATCCCCAATTTGGTTGCCACTAATCTTTCCGCTCGTGACCCGCCCCGCTTTCACGTCGCATCTCAACGACACGCCACGACCTCGTCGGAGCCCTACATTTAAAAACTAGTCAGAATCCCATTTTCTCGCGAGACTCCTCGTATTTATCGACGGATCCACGTCGCTGTAATTCAGACGCGACACGCTACCTTTTAGTTATATCTACACTGGCGTCGCGACATCAGAGTGGTGTTGCAACCGAAAATTCTACTTTGAATATTTCCTTTAGTCTCAACCACTTCCTTTGCCGCAACTCCTCTTTCACTAAGGTTTTGGTAATCTGGTCGTAGTTTAACTTCAAGTCACGACTTCGCTTGAATAAGCCTCTATTTCTTCCTTCCTCGGGCTGGTCCGCTAATGTCGTAATCCTTAGAATTAACTAACAAATGCCTCTTGTCGCGACTCGACTTTCGCTATGACGATTTCCTCGCTTTATAGCCGATATGTTCTCAAGTTTTGCTGATTTTCTAATTGGGATTTTTCTCGCAAAATTAAATTTGAGTAAAATATCCACATTTCTGCATACGAATCAACATTTATCTTATAATATGGTCAGAAAAATGGATTAAAAATCAAATGAGTTTTTGGACTCATCACCATGTCATCATACACACTGATCATGCAACAATCAAATATCTGATGGTAAAGAAAGATGTCAAACCAAGACTGATCAGATGGGTCTTATTGCTACAAGAATTTGATTGGAGATTAAAGACAAGAAAGGCAATGATAATGTGATAGCTGATCACTTATCAAGATTAAATAGGCTAACTGAAGATGAAAGAGGCATTTAAATAAGAAAATTTCCTCGATTTAACAACTCTTCGTATCATTTCAAGTGCCCTGGTATTATGATATTGTGAACTATTTAGCTTATGGAATTATGCTACTAGAATTCAGTTACCAACAGAAAAGAAAGTTAAGGATTGATTCCAAAGTCTATATATGGGATGACCCACTACTATTTAGAAGAGGAGCAAATTAGATTATCAGGAGATGTGTATCAGAGGCAGAACAAGGTGAAATTTTAGATAAATGGCATGCATCACCATATGGAGGACATTTTGTAGAAGATAGAATAACCCAGAAAATTCTTCGTCAGGTTTTTATTGGCCAACTATATTCAAAGACTATTTTGAATGGGTGAAGCATTGTGACAGATGTCAGAGAATGGGCAACATAAACAGAAGAAATGAAATGCCTCTACAAGGAATCCTAGTGGTGCAGATCTTTGATGTATGGGGGATAGACTTTATGCGACCTTTCCTACCCTCATTTGGAAACCTGTACATTCTCCTTGCTGTGGATTATGTATCAAAATGTGTGAAAGTTATAGCTTGTCCCATAAATGATGCCAACACAATGGTGGGGTTTAATCAAAGAAACATCTTCAGAAGATATGAGCCCTACGGACAACTATTAGCTTACTTATGTGGAAGCCATATTTTGCAAATAAATTATTTGTAAAACTCATGAGTAGATATGGAGTTAGACATGTTATGGGATTGGCTTATTACTCTCAGTCAAATGGACAAGTAGAATATCCAATAGGGAGATAAAGAATGTATTGGAGAAGATAGTAAGAACAAGTAGAAAAGACTGGTCAATAAAGCTAGATGGTGCATTGTGGGCTTATAGGACTGCTTACAAGTCTCCTATTGGAATGTCCATATATAGGATTGTATTTCGAAAGCCTTGTTGTAACGCCCCAAAAATACCCTAGAATTTTTATTATATATTCCGGGTATGAATTGAGTCAAACTTGGGCTTTTCCGGGAAATTTGATAAATTGATAAATTGTGAAGTGTAAATTGAAAGTGTAAGCATATGATTTAATATTATATGCTAAAATGAGAAAATCGATCAAACTCCTAAATAACCTCAAATAAAAAGGCAAACGTGGAAATTTAGGAAAATAAGGACTCAAGGGTCAAATGATAACTTAAATGTTAATGTGAAATAAATGTCTAAGTGAATAAATGATAAGGAAAGTGGAAATAAAGAGTTAGAAATGTCAAAATAGAAAAGGGATTAATTAGGTGGCCAAACAAGGCCTTTATATAGCCAAGGACTTAAGACAAAATGAGAATGGGCGTAGGCCAAACATGGCCTTACACTTAAGAGAGAATTAAAAGGCCAAACAAGGCCTTATGGATTTAAGGGATATAAAGGCCAAAATGTGGTCTTAGGGCTCATTACATGAGCAAATCACTTTTTTGGAGAAAAATGAGAGGAAAAAGGGGGGGAAAGCTAGGGTTTGGCAAGAGATCAAGTTTTGGTTGGGTTTGCTTCCCAATTCTTGCTCCTAAGAGATCAAACAACATGGAAGAGGAGATTTGAAGAGATAAGGTAAGAAAAATCAAACCTTAACTTCCTCAATTATGATTTTGATTTTTGGGGAAAAAGCCCTAACATGAGGAAAATGGATTTTTATTGAGTCTAAACCACTTTTGGAGTTGTTTTGGGTAGATTCCATGGTGGATTTTTGATATGGGACGAATTGGAGAAGATTGGTGGATGAAAAATGAGTGAAAATGCCAAAAATCGAACATTTTTAAGTAAAATCTGTAGGGTGTACCCAGATAGTTGAGCTGCACTTACTGTGGATGTGCAGTAAGTGACCTACACTGTACTAAGTCAAAGGTGTACTCAGACAGTTGTGCAAGCAATTCAGATGTGTACAGGTTAGTCCTAACAGCCCCATTTTTGCATATTTCCGCGTCGTTAAGTCCCGAATTCATGTACCGATGTTTAAGGACCCTAAGAAATGAATAATGGGGGTTCAAATAAGAATAAGAATAAGTGAAAAACATACCGTACCTCGCCGCCTCGGCGAAGCGAATCGTTTAGTATGATTATTTGCTTAACCACTAAGAGTCAAGAATTTGTATTTGACTAGGTGCGGGTGAAGCAGCAGCGTACAGGATCGATATCAAAAGAAAGGAATCGATAATTGGTTTGTTCAATGACCTCATCTCCATTTCAAGTGTTCTTCCGTAGTATACCAAATAAATTTAAATCTATTATGAAGTGCATATGGATTTGAAATGTGATATTCAAATGTTTGTTTTATGTCTTTACTATAAGTATAGCATATATATCGATTCGAACTATTAGTATTTGAAATGCTTGTCAAATATCTGCATGAATGCATGTATTTGAACTATAAGTGAATTTATCACATAAAAGTAAATTGATTTGAAATGTAATAACGAATGACCGACATGACGGGATTCACCAATTGAATTCGTCATGAAGGTAATGACCAATGTTGTCTTATTCACCAACCAATCGCCGAAGGTAACCGTAATGTTGATTGAATCACATTGTTATCACGACAAAACGTGATGATTCACCAACTGAATCCGCCGTGAATGCTCACTTTATAGCCATATGAGATGGTAATATCAATGTGTCCACATTGCTACTAAATGACAAATGCGACGTGATTCACCAAATTAATCTGGCTGTGAATGTCGAAATTTTACAGCCATATGTGAGATGGTAATATCGGTCGTGAAACCACGCTACCAAATTCAAGACATGTGATTCACCAACCCGAATTTGTCGTGAATGTTGACTTCTATAGCTTATATGAAATCACAAACCAAAAGCTAAAATGATATAAAAGTGTACTAGATAAGCACTTTTACATTACACAGACATTATAATGGCATTATTTTGATAAAATGCACATATATGTATTGAACCGAAATGGAATAGAATCAGATAGAACCACTACATGAAAAATGCTTAGCGTATTGTTTTATCAACGTTGGTGCAATTTTATGAAAGATGAGAAGCACTAATTCCAAGATCGAGGAGCTCAGAAATATAGAGAGGAAGAATTGCGAGTATTGCCCACATAGATTCAAATTTATTTCTTTCTTTAACATTGATATAGAAACAATAATTTGAACTCGAATCTATTTTGGTAAACGCATTTTGGATAAAATGTAAATTTATGGGTCTTTTTGAATTGTAATGTTTATGGTCGCTTCAAATGAAATGCTTCGCAGATTAAAGTTCAATGGAATCACACAAACAAAATGTTTTTGAGAAGATAATTGAAATGTCGGAGTAAACTGGTTCGCCTTAACTCGCCAAACCGAAACAGAAGATTCGGTCAAGATCAAATAAAATTAATAAAACGGCAATCGAAGAATTAAACCCAAGGCCCCCGGATCATGAAATGTAACCGCGTAAAGGGTTTGATTTAATGGCTTCGCCAGCGCCCTTCCTGCTTTCGGGTTCGACATCAGCCAACCGGGTTGGGTCGGGCTCGAGGGTCGCTACACTTGTCATCTCCCTCTTAAGCTTGAATATAAAGCTATGTAGGTAGTTAAGAAGCTGAACTGTGATCTCCAAATTGCTAACGAGAAGAGATTCCTCCAATTGAGTGAATTGGAACAATTGAGAAATGAAGTCTATGATAATGCAAGAATTTACAAAGATGAGACCAAAAAATGGCATGATCAAAGGATACTGAGGAAAGAATTCAAAATAGAGAATCATCATTTTAAAACTCAAGGCTTAGATTGTTTCCTGAAGCTCTAAATCAGGAGGGTCTCACACGTGATATCAAGACACTTTTATAAATTACAATCAAATCAAATTCAGGAAATGAGTTTAAGGTTAATGGTCAAAGATTGAAGCATTATTTGGGAGGCAGTTTGAATGAGGAACAATCCCAAATTTGAAGACATTAAAGGAAATTGCAGAAAAGAGAACATATTACAAAAGAGAATGTTCACTAAAGACACAAAATTGAAAGAAATAATTAGATATAACCTAAAGAAAATAAAATTTTGTTTTTATTTATATTAAATTTTTATTTATATTGATTTTTTTAATTTAGTGTATTTTGATTAGTTTAACTAATAGAGTAGTTTTATTTTAGTTTTGTTTGAAATTTATGTTAATTAAAATTTTGGCTTGATTTTTTAAGACAAAGGAGTTGATTATGGAATTGGAAGTTGGCTGACAAAGAGCAATTTGGTGCTTAGTGAATTAACCAGAGTATAATTTGAAAAGAAAGATCATGCTCTAAGCAATTGTGAGAAGTTTAAGTAGCTATCTTATTCCAATTTTATATTTATGTATACTGCATACAATAAGTTTGGTGAAAGAATATGAATTTAACTGTTCATGCTTGAGTTGAGATGCTTTGTATTGTTAAAATTGATTTCACAAGCATGATTTGAGTGATTGAAATGCATTGTTTGCTACCTGGAATATGAACATATGTAAAATGTGTCAAATCTGTAATCTAATAAAGATGGAGATGAAAGAGTATATTTTGTCGTGACTCGATTTTTCTTTGTCGCGACAAAATATACCATTCCTCGAACCCACGCCTTAAACTTATCATGGAGAGAATGTGTTTTATTGTCGCATATTTTATGTCAGATAAAAATCTTGGTCGCGACACATTCACCAGGGAGGCTTAAAAAATTCTCACAACATTATTTTGATTGAAAGATCTGTCGGATATTTTATTCTAATAGTCATCTCTATGTCGTTACATAAGCAATATTTGTCATGAAAATTCGGTCTTGCAACATAAAATGCAAAATGTCGCGACCTAATTTTTAGGTTTTTAGGCTAATTTTTTGTCATGACATGTTATTTTGATGTTGTGACAAATTAATTGTCGCAACATATTCTAGAACCTATAAAAGAGGACATCAACCATTTTTAGAACCCTGAAACAAATTTGAAATTTCTCTTTCCATCTCTTGAGCCTTTAAACCCTAGAAACCTTTCTCTACCTTTCTTAAACCCTATATCCAAACCAGCTAACAATCATGTTAGAATTATCTCCTACTTCTAAATTCGAGAAATTATGGAAGAATATGAGCTGGGAAGAAGGCAAACTCCCGAAGCATACTGTGAGCCTTTAAGAAGGCTAAGAAAGAACATAACCACAAAGGCTCGCTTGAAGAAAATCAAAGAGAAAAAGATCAAGAGAGAAATTTAAATAGAGTAAGTAAGGGTAAAGAAATGGAAGTAGAAGACTTTGTGTTAGGTAGCGCACTAGTTATCATGGAACAAACCTTGTTGTAGGAGGATTTCATTGGGGAGAGAGGTTTCAACAAACTTATCTCACCATTGTAGAAGAGAGGATGCATTTCGATTATGTGAGCACAACCAGTTGGGTTTGTTACAATGGTGAGAGAATTTTTTGCAAACATGGTGGGAAAGAAAGAAAGGAATTGCTACGTTAAGGGAAAATGAATCTCATTAGACAGGGAGGAGATCAACAAGACCTAAAATATGAAAGTAATGAAAAACGGTTAAAAGTTTAAGAAGTCGTAAGGAGCCAAACTATTTTTTAGAAGATTGCTGAAGCACTATTAAATGGGAGGTGCGTTGGGTGAGTTGAACTCAACAAAGAAGAGCCCTTGTGAGTCCATTGCAAGAGGATCATTGACTGAGGAAGCAAAAATCTGGTTTTACTTCTTCAGTTCAGTACTCCTCCCTTCAAAGCATCTCAACACTATGAGAAAGGAAGAGGCATTACTCCTATATGCCATTCTAAAGGGTTATAAGCTGAATGTGGGAAAGATCATCGAGAAGTCAATCATGAATTACTACAACAGCAAGTACATAGGTCTTATTCCTCATGTTGCAACCATCACCAGGCTCTAGGATAGGTGAAAGAAACCTAGGAAAAGAAGAAAGGTGTTCCAGTACTTCTCCTTTAACTCTTACTGGTATAACAAAACCTTCAACTAACAAGGGCAAGAAAAAGATGCAAGAAATTGAAGAAGAAGATAGAGATGGAAGGGAGAATGAGCAAGCCATTGTGATGAACTCAATAAAAGAAAGAGAAGAGAGGTAGAAATATGAGCCCAATCTGGAATCTATCTCCAGATACTAGAGAATATCACCAAGAGCCAACTAAGCTCAGTATAAAGAGTTAAACAATGCACATCATGGATATGTTGTTAGAATGGAGCAAAAGAATGAAGAAAAGAGATGATCAACTAAAAGCTCAACTACAACTCAAATATTAATATATGGATGCACCAAGAAAGAGAGACCAAGACCTAGAAGAGGCAATTGGGGATCGAGACTTGGAAAACAAAAGGAGGAGATGGTAGCCAGCGGACAACGGAGAGAAGAGCTAAGAGTTAGGGAGATGCAGTTTTATGGGAAGAGTTAGGGAAGCAAGAATTCAATCTATGTAAAATGCTAGAAGCCAGACCATACGAAACTCGCTTGAGTCAGCAGATATAGGATGGTTGAACAGTTTGCAACATTACAAGGATAGCTTAAGGCTCACAACTCAGGAATTGATCAACAATAGGTGTACATTTGAATTAATAGGCAAGAGGCAACGTGAGCTCATAAAGGGGAACGTTGAAATCTTAGATTGGGCCATGAAGACAATGTTAGGCAAAAACAAAAATTACCGCTAAACATCCAAATTTCGATTATAAAAATTCTATCATAGTGCTCGATATGAATGTCTTCTTCCACCATTTACCAACCCCCGAGAACCCATTTAGCTAATCTTTTTCCTTTTAAACATTATCTCAAGATGTGACTCATGGTATAATAAGAATGTCAAGAAGAACCCCTGAGGAAATTGAAAAATATAAAAGGGAGCAAGCACAAAAGGCAAAGTCTCCAGGAAAATCTCTAAAAGAAACAAAGAAAAAAATGAATCTTTCTTGTATATGATTGTTTTACTTGAATACCTCTTGTGATTGTCTTATGAAAGAAATGCAAGTCTCTTTGGGCAATTATGTGCAACTGTTTCTTGTGTGAAAATTTGATGCACCGCTTAATGTTTTATATTATGAGCTCCGAATGTTTGTTTGAATTGAATCGATTGTTGAAAGTTGTATGTGATTTTATTGGAAATAAATTAACCAATCAAATGAACTTTCAATTGTACAATAGCACAAACAACATTGTTTAGAGAAACCAAACAAGAAATTAGTAGATGAAATCAAGGAGCTTGGACTGGAAAATTTGAAGTTTTGATGTTGCTAATGAATAAGTTTGATTTCAAGAATCAGGAAGATTTAAACAAATAATGGAACAAATAAGACTCATAATTCTATTATTGTAACCAACTAAGTTCTTGAGAACCCTGAAAACATGTACATGGTCAAAAGTACCCCTGCAACTAATTGTGTTGAATTAGACATCTTTCAGGATCCATCACAGCTTTTAGTCTTCCCCATATCCTGTGGTTGTTAGGATTATTATTCAAGGCGAAACTTCAGGGCAACACAACTAACAAGAAAATGATATAGGCCATTCTTGGAAGTTTGAATATTTAAAGTTTACCTATATAATATGTATATGCATATACCTTAGTTCCTAATTTGAGCCTAATTACAATTTCATCAATGTGCCATAGAACCTTAACCCTTCCTAATGCTAATCCTTAGTAAAACAACTCTATGTTTGGGTCGCAATTATGCATTACGTGTAAAAAGGATTTGAGAGGACAAGTTTAGGGGATTAATGTTTTTAGAAAAAAAAAAGAACAATGATATGAAATGTAATAATTTGATTGAAGATGTGTACCAAAGAAGGTTCACAAATAAAAGTTTGGTGTTGAAATAAAGTATCAAGGTGAATGAGTTTTGTCTTGTAGCCTTCCTCCCTTGAGCAATTAAGTTCTTAGGGGTGTTTAAACACCTAGTGCCCTAATGCCAACTGGTATGGGAGTTGCTAACCCAAAGCTCTCTAAGGGTGGTAGAAAGCTTAAGGTAAAACATTGCACCATTCCATAAACCTTGATAGGAAATGAAAAGTAAAAAGTTTCATTATGAAAAAATCGAATATGAATTCGAAAGTTGAGTAAGAAAATCCAAATGGAGAGTTTGGTAAAAATATGTTCCAATTGTTTAGTTGCTTTGAAAAATGTGTTGAATAGAAAAGAAATGACGAGCAATATGAAGGCAAAATGTTGAGAAAGTACATGCAACTTGGGTGAAATTGAGCTAAAATTACTAGTTAACTACCCAATGCCCAAGCCAAACATTACAAATCTAAAAGACCTATTTGATCTTGAAGGCTGTGCTTTGCTTCACATTAGTGAGAGACATGACCAACAAGTTTGACCTTAGAAAATCAGGGAGAAGCTATTATCCGAATAGGTCTCGAAGAATAATTAATCAAGTAATGGATAGTGAAGACCATCACATACCACTAATCCAGTGTAAATAATTGAATTTTTTACACTATATGAATTATTTGTTTGTTTAGTGAACTTAATTGAAAATCTTCTTCATTCTGGATTTAAAACTTGTTTAAAAGTGATATTACAACTATATTGTTTTTAAACTGATTTGTGGATTTAAAGGAAAAATATGTTTGTTGCATAACAACTTAAAGTCGAATTGGTTTGTGGATTAAGAAAAATATTTTTCTTGCTTGGGACAAGTAAAACTTTAAGTTTGGGGAGTTTGATGAGTCTGAAAACCCATCTATTTTAAGTCCATTTTCTTGCATTTCTTTGAGTTTAAGGTCCTATTTATTAGAAGAATTATGGAATCTTCACCCGCATTTGTGGCTGTTTGAGAGGGAATTTTATTGTAATAAGCAAACCAGCAAGAAAATCAGCAAAAATGGTTAAGGCATAAAAATGGAAAATGTTGCGACATTTCCGAATCATGTCATGACAAAAGTTCAAGACAACCAAGAGAAGTTTGTCACAATAATCAAATTTCTGTCACAACAAAGAGTATGAAGATTGTCCAAAAGCACAGTTGAAAGAATGTCATGACAATTCATAGCTATGTCGCAACATAAATTGTGAAGAAGGCAGAGAGGTTTTATTGGGACATTCTAAAGCCATAGTTTAAACCAATTAAGGCGTAGAGTTTAAAAGAATGTCGCAGAATCAGAACTCTGCCAGGAAAAAAAATATTAAGAAGACTCTCGTAGAAGGTAAAGACATGTTTGTCATGATATTTCTCACAACATAAACTCGATAAATTTTGTGAAGAATGGAAAAATAGTTTGTCGTAAAAAATTAAAACGCTGTCGTGACACAACTAAAATAGAAGACAGATGAAAGTATGTTGCGACACATGGTAGCTCTTTTGCGACAAAAGACAAGGCAGATGGCAACAAAACATTGTCGCAACATCCAAAATTTTATCGTAACAAAGAATAGTTAAGTGGTTACTGAAAGAAATGTCGACATAAAAATGATTTGTCATGACAAAACAAAAGGTAGAAGACTGGAAGTATGTCGCGATAGTTATATCCTTGGTCACGACAACAGTTAGCAAGAGTTCAATACAAATCATGAGGAACATCATGACATTTCAAGACTTTTTCGCGACAACACTTCCAGAGACTAACAATGCAGGGCATGGAAGCTATGTTGCAACTTCAAAAACTTATGTCGTGATAATTATGAGAAGGAGTCAGCTGGACGTTGTTGTGACATTGCCAAAGTGTGTCGTGACACAATTTGAGGAGAGAACAAATAACAATGAAACTTGAGACAAATGCTGAAACTTTGTTGCGACATTTGAAAAGTTTATAGTGATAATCACTCAAGAAGAACTTAGTCAAGGTAAAATAAACTCACAAATAAAAAGGTCACACATAGAAGCTTCGTGATATGTTAGACATCTAATAACTTTGTAGCTTACATGCACTCAAGAGGATTAAAGTAAAAATGTTTACTACAACCTACAACAGTTTAAAGATTAAGTGGAGTTGCAATGTTTCGATAGACCAACTTTGTCGCGACAAAGACATCAACTAGGCCTGCATTGAAATCCACAATTCTAGCCTAGAATTCCGACCTAGCATTTATGAGCCCTATAACAGAAAGATAGGCGAAAATGATATCTCTGGGGGATTTAAGAGCTTTTCTAAAGTGAAATTTTCAAACTAGCTTTTTAGCTTTTTAGAAGAGCTGAAGTCTCTTTGTATATATTTTTATTTTTATTTTTCTTCCTTTTAGAAGTAAAGGTAGATCTAAGCTGAAATTTTAAGCTGGATCAATTGCAAATAAAGCTTCATTCCTATCTAAACTAGAGTGAAATCTTGAAAATTTTCGGAATTCATTTTTATTCAATTTTAATTACAATTACAGTGAATTTGTTTGATCAACTGGTCATTGTTACTTTTGATTCAGATATGAAAGGCTTAGCTTTCTAGGAAAGGATTTGGTGTTCCTATTGTTGTTTTGTAGTATTTTAAATGAATGTTTTGGGGTATGAAAATTGGGTTTATCTAATTGGCATTGCTCTTGTAATGAGTTATTTTATATATCAATGATTTTTACCCAAAAAGAGTTGTATCTATGCTTTGATTTCCAAGATCCCTTTGAGTGACACGAAGATGGACTACCTAAGAGCATAGAGCAGTTACTTGGGGGTCAAGTACATTGATATTTTGGGAACTAATGTACTCTAAGTATCACTCTGATACATCATAGATGATGTTCTTACCTCTGACTTCATGTTTCCTTCTAAAAACAAATGCAGCAAAACATTATAATATATCAACATTTAATGAGTTATTTGTCTCTGGTCCTGATTTCATCCTGAATCCGTAGAATGATCTTAATTCTTTATTAGTTGGGATTCTAATCAAGGAGAAAGAATTGTATTGAATTGATGGTTGAGATACTAGTTAAAGTGAAGAAAGCTTGTGTTACCTTGTGATTATTACCCAAAAAGTGCTATTTTGCACTCTACTATTGTGGGTTTTAAGCACTTTTTGCGTAGTAATCAGTCCAATTAACCCCGGTTGACATGTCAAGGACCTAGCTATACTACTAATCCCATTTTATGGAAAATTTTGTAGTTTTCTCAAGCCAATATTGGGTGAGAGCGCCAACCTAATCATGAAGAATCTGTTGAACTCGTGAGTCAAGTAGATCAAAATCGGAAGAAGAGAAGCTATATTAATGAAGCTTGCACCTTGGCACTCGTAAGGGCTGCGAATTTTGCAACCCCGTGAAATTTGGCAAGGCCGATGCGACTCACGCTATTTGTTGACTTTTTGACTCCGAATTTTGTTCTTCCCAAATTGTCCCCCATGTAATAGTGACTAATTCATACCTTTTTGTAATTTTGTTGCTGGGGTAGTATATAAGTCCCAAGCAACACTCTGTAAAGGGGAATTTTTTTTATCATTAATAAAACTTTTGGAGGGAAGCTTTCAACAATTCCCGCCTTTCTCATTTTCTCTCGTTTTCTTTCATTTTCTTTCCACTTTCTCATGAGCCAAACAACCTCTGAGGATGACAACTCAGAGGATGAGTAGCTAGAAACCCTTCCTCCTTGAATGAGAAGGTCACTGGAAAAGGATCTAAGGAAAGCTGAGGGGTTTCATGGTTTTCACGCAGGTATTCACTATTATTACTATTCTCCCTTTCTAACTTTAGGTGTTGATCTCTTCGAGTTACCTTGAATGGTTATTATTTGGTAAGTTTTTAGGTTTAGTTGATGCTTATTTCTAGATCCACTGATTTACATTAGTTACCATCTATTAGTCATTGGAAGATGAGTAAATGAGACTTGTGTTTCAACGACTGAGAGCATTAATGGCCAATGAATGCCATTTTCAAAGATATTTAATGAGGGGTAGTTTTTATAGGTAAATGAAGATCCGGTTCAAGAGATAACTATTGATCATCCTCCCTAACACGAGGAAATGACCCTAAGAAACCCTTATTTGCCCTAGGAACCTAACACCAATGACCTAACACGTCAAGGAATTCTCTTTTACATTTTAACTTATTTTGTTTTTAGTTTTCAACCACTTCGACCCATTGTTTTTATCAAATCCCAATATCCAAATATTAATCACCAATGTTAAACTCAGTATTAGCCATTTCAACGAAGAAAACCCATCTCTGTGGACGATCCTTGAGCTACTATACTGCAGTAGCAATGTTACAGTAGTAGGAGGTATTAGGTATAAATTTTGTTGATTCAAGATAACCCTACGGCAAACACGAATCAAATGGCGCCATTGTCGGGGATGGTGCCCAATTGCAAATGATGACATACTGAACACTTATGATCCTCATCACAAGTTCTGGTGAATTTTCTATTATCTAGTAGTTTACTATTAGTTTTTTTTTAGTTTCATTTTACTACTTATTTATTTTTAGAAACTAACCTTAACACCTTTTTGGTAGAATTTTCTTTGTCTAGTGTTGTCTTGTCTTTCAATCAGAGGTTTATGTTATAGGGGAATAGGAATACAACGGGCAGATTAGTGAGAATCATTATTCCACAGAACCAGGTTGTGAAGTGGGTAGTTTTCTTTCTCTGTTGTTGAGTAGTTTTCTTGTGCATCATTAAAATTCTTGCTTGAGTAGTAGATTTCCCTAAACAATTTGTCTTTCCTTTGTCCAAGGACTGTCCCTATGGCATAGTCACTAGCATCACACATGATTTAAACCTTTCCCATTCAAAGTCAAGTATGACTCAAAGCAAGATCAACTTTCCTCGATGCTTTCAAATGCTCCAAGACTCCTTTACAAATTAAAAACTCCGTCTCATTCTCCAATAATCTATACAAGGGTTTTGCTATCTTGAAAAAGTCCTAAAAGACAACATGGCCTAAGAAACTCCTCACTCCCTTGACAGTAGATGGTGGTAGTAGAGTGCTGATGACTGATATCTTAGCCTGGTCCACTTCCAACCCAGCTACTAATATTTGTGCCCAAGCACAATTCCTTCCTTGACCATAAAGTGGCACTTCTCCCAATTTAGAGCTAAGTTCTTCTCCTCAGACCTACAAAGTGGTTAAGTTCGAACAACAAACTTGGACCCAAAAAAATGTAGAAGTCATTCATAAAAATCTCCATGATCTCCTCTACCAGATCAAAGAAAATTGACATCATGCATCTTTGGAAGGAGGCTATTACATTACATAGCCCAAAGGTTATTCTTTTTAAAGCAAAGGTCCGATAGGGACAAGTGAATGTGGTTTTCTGGTCTGAGCTTATAATTATCTCGATTGCACTGCACAGCCATAAAGGAAGTAATAGTGGGAATGCCCTGCTAATCTGTCCACCATTTGATCAATAAAGGGTAGGAGATAGTGGTATTTCCTAGTTGGGATGAGTTCATTCTTCTCATTCCTTATCACTGTAATTCCACCCTTCTTAGGCACAACATGGATAGGACTCACCCAAGGGCTGTCTGAGATGGCATAGATGAAGCCTGCATGAAGCCACTTAAGTACCTTCTTTTTGGCCACTTCCTTCATCACTAGATTTCGTCTCCTTTGATGCTTAATATAAGTTTTCCATTCTCCTCCATCAGAATTTTGTGCATGCATAATGAAGGATTTATTCCTTTCAAATCACCCACAGGCTAGGCTATAGCTTCCTTGTACTATTTAAGTGTCTCCACCACTTCTTTCTCTTATTCCAGTGTTAAATTAGCAGCTATGATCACAGGTTGTGATCTCTCATTTCCCAAAGACATATTTTATGTGCTTAGGTAGCTCCTTAAGCACTAGCCCATCTAAACTCTTCTTCTCCACATTTGCTTCCATCTCTTCCTTGTTCCGTGTTTCTTCATCCTCGGCCACTTCTAGCATGAGTGTTAGCAACTCTTCCTTAGTTCCATGTTGCTCATTTTCCTCTTCATCTTCAGTCATTGTTTCAACTTCACTATCTTTAATTTTCTCAAGAAAATTTATTCCACTTCATGGGAAAGGATCGCCTTCATTGATGTATGCTCATACTTTAGCTTGTTGTTCTCACTTCCTCCTCCCCAACTCTGAAAGTTAGCTCTCCCTTTTTGTACATCAATCAAAGATGCATCAGTGGAAAAAAAAATGGTCTTCCAAGCAGTAGAGGAACATGCTTATCTTCTTCCATATTGATGACTACAAAATCATTTGGGAAAATTAATTTCCCCACCTTGACCAACACATCTTCTATAATTCCCTTATTAACAACAGATTTGTCTACCATTTAGAGTGTTAGATTGGTGGGAGTCAACTCCCCTAAATATAATCTTCTTGCCACTGATGAAGAGATAAGGTTGATGTATGCCCCTGAGTCACAAACAACCCTTCCAAATTTATGGTTCCCTTTTGCACAAAGGATGGTGAGACTTCCAAGGTCCTGCATCTTTTGAGGCATTCTCCTTTGAATTATAATACTGTACTTTCGAAAGGTTCACTGTTCCATAACCATCTAAATTTTATTCTGCCGATAATATCTTCATGAAATCTTTCATGACTAAGATTTGGAGCTAAAGCTTCAAAGAAAGGAATGTTGATTCCTAACTTTAAACATATTTACAAATATAAATTGTTCTATTAATTTTGGTTTATTTGCACCGGGGAAATGGTAGGGAGGTCTATGCACTCACTTCCTCATCTTTTCTGAGACTTTTCCTTTATGCACTCTCTTTATTCTTTCCTTTGATAGGTCTCTTAGGATGGATTCAGCCTTACTTCTTCCCAAATTCTTCCAATTTATGATTTCTTTACAAACTCTTCATTCCCAACTTTTCTCATTTTTCTGCTCTTCTCGGGAGTCTCAATTTAGTGTTATCACAAACAATCCTTCGAGGCTTTTTAGTGTCACTGAAAGTGTCCACGGATTGCTTTCAAAGTGGATTTAGTCTGTAACTCATATATTTTTAAATACCATGAATATTTAATAAAAGTTTAATTAACAAATTATGGAATCAACACCCAAATTTATAGTTTTTATGTGAATTTAAAGGAAAGAAGGAAAATCAAGAAAGTCACAAATGAGAGTCGCTGAAGACGCAGTGACCAGAGTCACGACTTTGACTGTGGACTAGACATGCTGGATCTGGATCAGAGTCGCAATTTAATCCAAGGAGGGACTAGATACGAGCCGGGGCTAAAGCAAAAGTAGAAGATTCCAGAGTCGCGACATTATCTATCATGACATCGGGTGACTAGAGTCGCGATTCCAATACTAACAATCAACAAGAAGAGTTGCGACTCCAATAAGCAACATTCATTTCTTAAGAGTCGTGACATTTTCACCAAAGTCGTACATTAGAACTAGAGTCTGATTATTATTCCTGAGTCACATCCGAAGCAAGCAACATTAACAATCAGAGTCATGACATCATGATGCAGAATCGTGACATCAAGACTCAAAGTTGCGACATTACTGATCTAGAGTCGCAACATGGATAAACCAGAGTCTTGACATTACTTCTTTTAGAGTTGTGACCCCAACAAACAACATTATAACAGAGTAGCGACATTAATTCTCCAGAGTCGCAACATTGTAGAAACAGGAAAAATTCAAAGTCGTGACATCAATGGCGACATTATATCGGAGTCGCGACATTTTGCAAAGTCACGACATCGACCATGACATCAACAACTAGGGCATATTTTTAGAGCTTTTTGAAGCCCACGATTTCTGCCTTGTTTTCAAGGTCTAAATGATCGTGAGTTTATAAATAGAATAGGAGTATAAATAGATTTTGCTCAACTTTTAGCTAATTTAGGAAAGAATCTCTGAAGAAGCTGAAGTTCTTTTTGTTTATATTTTATTTTTTTATTCTTAGTTTGATTTGTTTTTAGTTTTCATTTCATTTTAAGAATTAGAATCGATCTTAGTAGAAATTTCGAGCTGGTTTTATAAATGATTATTCCCATTTATGTCTGAAATTCAAGGAATTATGGAATTATTTTTGGAGCCTTTTTCTTTAGTTTCTATTACAGTCTCAATGAATTTGTTTGATCTACTAGTAATTGCTACCTGTAATTCAATTATGGACAATTGAGCTCTTTTTAGGAAGGAATTTTACGTTTTGATTATTGTTTGAAATTATTTAAAAAGATGTGTTAGGTATGAAAACTAGATTGATCCAGTTGGTATTGCTTCAGAATTGTGTTGTTTTGAATATAAGTGGTTTATACCTAGAAAGAGGGGTATCTTTGTTATGATTTCCAAGATCCCTTTGAATAACAGAGAGATGGACGACCTGAGGACAAAGAGCAGTTACCTAGGGGTACATTTCATTGATATTCAATGAACTAATGTACTCTAAGTGTAATGTTGATGCTTCACAAATTATGCTCCTACCATTGTAAGGAATTTTTTTGATATATCATCTTTCATGCTTAGAGGTTTCATCTCAATTCAGCAGAATGATCTTGATCCCATGTTAGCTAGATTCTAATTAAGGAAAGAGAAAATTCTAATGAATTGAAAATTGAGGTACCAATTGCATTGGAAAAGGCTTGTATTATCTTGTCTATGGGGACAAGTAGTTTTCAGTCCTAAGAAATGGTTGTGAAGTACTGGAAAGGAAAAACAACTAAATTAAAGAGGGTCAAATTTTACAAGTAGCTATTTAGACCCATTTGTCCTATAAAGGACTATGGTGTGCTAGATAGTAAAATGTATAGTGTTAGGAATATTCCAAGGCTATACTATTTTGCTCTTGGACAAGTCTAGAATTCAAACCCATGGCTAACTTGTTTTTGATCCTGTTGCAAATTCATGATCATAACACTGAATTCTCTCCTAGTGTTATTTCTATTAAGTGCAATTTCTTATTCTTGTAGATTAGATTTCTTTTTACTTAATGTAAGATTTATACAAGTATTACATTACAGTTTTGATAGACAATATACCAATCTTAGAAAGTATTAGTTCAAATAGAGATTTTCTTGAGTAGCATGGGTAGTTGAGCTTTAGATTTCTTAATCAATCATCGTGTGAATGATATCTTGACTTATAATCTACTATATTACTTGTATGACATGTGCACTTGTAGTGATTTAGACCAAAACCAATTTTATTTACATATTATTTTATACAACATTATGTTTTTATTCATATATATTCAATGTTCTGAGTTTATGGTTGGGATCCGAATAGTTCTTTAGTAGTGAGATATACCTGTATATAGAAAAGGTCTAAACAAGTTTTTGGTGTGTTGGATTTAATAGTTCTTAGAGTTAAAGGATGTGAATTTATATAGAAAAGGTGTAAATAAGTTTTTTTGGCGCCGCCGTTGGGGATTAAAACAAGTAAAATTTAAAGATCAAGATTTTCTAAAAAGAGTTAGCTGGATATTTTCATTTATTTTTAGAAAAATTTTCAAAAATAGTTTTAACTACATTAACTTATTTAGTTATTGATCATTTTAACGAGTTTATCATAGAATATTTCATTTATTTACTAATCTCACTTTGATCTCAGTCTATCATTATTTCAGCTACTTAATATATGCACAGAAGGCAAAAATTAGAATTAAGCATCAGAGACATGTAAACTGAGAGAACTTTAAGAAATCAAGAAGGTTAGAGAAGGCAAGCGCTATGGCAAGAGTAAGAAGGGATTGATCAACATATACCAAACATAAACTAATGATAGGAAGACCTAGAGACAAAGTGGAACTATGGAAGTTTTGAGACCAATCATTAGAGACTGGTATTCGGGAGGTAGCTAGCCCGCACAGTTACCAACTTCAGTCAGTTCGCACTCATCACTATGGTTCATCAAAACCGGTACACTAGGCATCCAAGGAGGATCCCAATGAGCATCCGGGGGGAAGGTTCTAAGGATGGAAACACTCATTAAACCGAATGGAGTAAACTAGATCATAAAGTTATAGTTTTCCATTCTCACCGAGGAACACAAACAAACTAGTTAGTTTGAGCTCCACAAAAGAGGGATTAGTTAAAGAACCGAGTGAGTTGGTTGAAGCTTTCATGGAAAGGTTGTTTCCACCAGCCCTCACATATGAGAGAAGGAGAGAGATAATAGCCTTCAAGCGATGAGAAGAAGAAAGGTTCTACAATGCTTGGGAGAGGTATAAGAAACTGTTTGAAAGATGTTCTAACGATGGCATCACCAACTCACACCTAATGGATATTTTATCATGCAAATGAACTACTCGAAGGGATACAATTGAGAACTGTTGTGGAATCATTTAAGAGGAAGAGTACTAAAGAGGCCAACTAGCTTATTGAGGATTTGGCTAAGAGTAATTACAAAGCTCCATCTAAGACCTTAGGGAGCAATAGTAGACTGAGAAGAGGTGGTATGATAAAATTGAACAAGATGTCAACTATAGAAGCAAAGTTGGATGCACTGATGAGAAAAATGAACAATCAAGAAAGAATAAGCCATTCAACCAATGTAGTGGGAATAGAGGAAGGAGGAGAGCAGAAGAGCATAGTTGATGAGAGACTTGCTCATAAGGGTCCCTATCAGGTAAAGGAAGCTCAATTTGTTAATGGCAACAGGAGCTACAATTTTAAGTCTAACACTAACCTTCCAACCCACTGTCACAATTCACTCATCAGAGAAACCATGAGAACTTCATATGGAAGTGGAGCAGAAGTCACAAAGACCTATGTAGAATTATTAGTAGTGATGCCCATTACAGCCTAATAGCAAGAAGGTGCCTAAAGAGTTGAAAACCAAGGCTAAAGGAGGTCCTAGCCTTTTGAGGAGTAGATGTTGAGCTTCATGAGAGAAAGAAAAGACCAAGTGAATATGGTTATTTTGTTAAAATTTTTTGTTAGTAGCATTTCAGGCTAACAATAAATGTTTTCACACAATGCATCTAAAAATCTAGAGACCCAAGTAGGGTAAGCAAATTTAACTATAAAATCATGAAGTGATTTTTTCCAAGTGACACGAAGAAGAATCCCAAACACTGTATGGCAATAACTCTAAGAAGTGGCAGAGAATTAGAGAAAAGAAGTTGACTAAGAAAGAAAAGTAAGTAGAAACTAGAGAAGAAACCAAGCTGGATAGTTCAGAAATGACTGAAGAAAGATTAAAGGTAAAGAAGAGCAATAATAAGAGAGGGTAACTTAAAAAGAAAGAGGGAGGTGTGAAGTCTATAAACCTCATACCATTCCCCGCAGGCCGTGTAAAACCAAATATGGAGGACCATTCTCTAAATTCTTGAATATGTTCAAGAAGATAGAGGTAAATATCTGTTTTGCTGAGGCGTTGGCTCAAATGCCTCATTATGCCAAATTCATGAAGGATATACTAAGCGAGAAGAGGAAATTTTTTGAAGAAGGAGTGGTGAGCCTAACAGCAACCTGCAGCGTAGCGATTCAAAAGAGTTTGCCACTGAAGATGCAGGATCCGGCTAACTTCACCATTCCTTGCACAATAGGGAACTTTGAAATAGGTAAAGCATTATGTGATTTCAAAGCAAGCATCAACTTGATGCCACTATCTATAGTGAAGAGACTGGGCTTGGGGAGGCACTTTACAATGCATGACCTTACAAATGGCAGATTTAACTTTTAGCTCAACTAGAGGGAATCCTTGAAGATGTGACCACCAAGGTGGGGAAAATTTATTTTCCCTATGGACTTTGTAGAATCACATAGGAAGAAGATAAAAGTCCCATTGTCAGGCAAAGAAGCCTTCCTCGTCACTGTGAGCGTACTCCTTTGATAGATGTCAGGAAAGGAGAGCTCACTCTAAGGGTGGGAGATGAAGCAGTACACTTCAATCTACTAGAGCTTGAAATAGCCTGAATTTGATAATGTTGATTGTAAGATTGTAGAAACAATAGTTACCATCAGTTTTGAACTGAATTATGATTGTAAGATTCATAGTTCAATGAATTAAAATAAGATGAATTTTAATTATATTGAGGATTGATGTTGAATTTATGAATTCCAATTTTGAATCTAAAGAAACAATACTCAGTTTAAATGAAGGTAATGCAAAAAAATCAAGTAGTTGTGAAGGGAAGGCATAAGAAGTAGAAACAAGCTCGAGGGGTTAATTGTTAAAGAATTGCCCAAACATTTAAGGATACTTGAAGCTGAAAACTAAATCCAAAGTGGATCATATCGCGAACTTGATAAAGTATAAAGAATAATCATTGAGATTCTCAAGAAATATAAGGAAGCAATAGCTTGGTCAGTAGAAGACGTAAAAGGAATTAGTCCTTCTATTTGCATACATAAAATCCTCCTGGAGGAAAATGCAAAAACATAAATTGAACATCAAAGAAGACTGAACGCAGTTATGAAAGAAGTTATCAGAAAATAAGTATTGAAATGGCTAAATGCAGGATTTATCTATGCAATCTCATACAGCCCTTGAGTGAGCCCAATTCATGTGGTTCTAAAGAAGGGAGGATTCACAGTCATCAGAAATGAGAAGAATGAATTAATTCCAACAAGAATGTGACAGAATGGAGGGTGTGCATTGACTATAGAAAATTGAATACTACCACCAGGAAGGATCCCTATCCTTTGCTTTTCATTGACGAAATGCTAGACAGGTTAGCAGGACACTCCCATTTTTGTTTTGCTGATGGATATTCTAGATATAATCAGCTCAATAGCCCTGTATGACCAATGACAAGACCACACCTTTACATGTCCTTATTAAAACCTTTGTTTAGAAGGATGCCATTTGGATTATGTAATGCCTCACAATCTTCAAAGGTGTGATGTCTATGTTCTCAGATGTGGTAAAGGAGGCTATGGAAATCTTCATGGATGACTTATCAGTTTATGGTTCCAGTTTTGAAAATTGCTTGAAAAATTTAGAAATTGTACTTTAGAGATGTTAATACAAAAACTTAGCTTTGAATTGGGAAAAATGTCATTTCATGGTGAAAGAAGGTATTGTCTTAGGGCATAAAATTTATGCAGCTAGACTAGAATTTGACCAAGCAAAGGTTTATGTTATTGAAACTCCAATGCCACCTACTACAGTAAATAGGATTAGAAGTTTTTTAAGACATGTTGGATTTTATAGAAGATTTATAAAGGATTTCTCAAATATTTTTAGACCATTATGCAGACTGTGGGAAAAGGACACTAGATTCAAGAAAAATCAAAAACAAAAAGTGGGGGAGACTGTGCTCTAAACAAGTTTCTAGCGCCGAGGTCATTGAACTCAAGTGAGCTCAGAGGGGACGCCGAGGTCCAGGCGGCGTCTAAACCAGCACTCGAACCATCCGCTGTGCCATGCAGTGTGAGCAACTGCTAGTGTTTTTGGTGCAGGCAAAGGCCACATTAGGAGGCTATACTTAATCTTTTAGGTTTGTAGATAGGCGTGGAGACGAATGCCCCAAATGTTACAGCCAAAGAGTTTCAAGGTCAGATCAAGGGTGCGTGAAGGCAAAGATGTGACCGAAAGTAGGGCAGGTATATCAGGCTCTTGGTGTTCTTCCACTACTTCCTCAGTCAGCAAAGGGGAGATTGCTTCATTATTCTCCCATGGATAGACAGTAGCACCAATGTCTGAGGATTCAAAATTTTCTACCGCGCACCTTCAGAGTCGGGCCGGCAGACACCATCCGCCATGGTGTCACTGCACTCTCCTCTAGATTTTCTTCCTCCGATGAACATGTTAGCCGGGCAAGCCTTGAAATTGATTTCAAGAGTTGTCAAATTTATGATCAATTCCACTTTGTAGGTCAATAAATTGTCGATCAATTCCACTTCGCAGCCCCATCTTAATTTTCGCCCGCAGAGTTCTTCACAATATGAATTCTTTGCCTTGGGCCAAGCATCAATGTCTTCGGCTTCCTCCACAACGCCACCCACTAGCTTCTTGGTGAGGTCTGTGGATGGCTCGCTCTTAACCGGGAGAGGTTAACCGTGGTGGCTCGTGGTGGCCGAGGAGTCAAGCACAATATGGAGAAGCAGGAGGTGCATTAGTCAGGAACATCAAGCAGAAGGGTGCACTCCATCCATTGGTTTCTATAAATTCCCACGGACTCATATGGGCTCGATTTCTCTCCACAAATATTGATTCTCGCCATGGAAGGTTTTTGTAAACCCTCATTGACATGTATGCACTAGGGTTTCTCTCCACTGAGTACTCACTGTACTACTCTCCCTCTTCCATTTGGTCAATATTCAAATTCAGTCTAGGTTCCTGTGGAAAATTTACTTTGATCAACCTACCCTCAAAATTCCTTACCCACTTGGAACATGGATTCCTATAGCAAAAATAGAGCAAACACCCAACCCACTCAAGAAGCAACTCGCCTAAAAGGTTGGGGGTTACTTAAAAAAAAAAATTGAATTGAAACTAAGAAGCAATTTCAACAAGAAATATATACAAAAAAGAATTAATGTGACTTGTGATGAGGATCACAAGTGTTCATCAGGTCATCATTTGCACGTAGGCACCATCCTCGGCAATGGAGGTGAATGTTTGGAAACTGAAAATAAAACGAAATAAAATAAGAAAAAGAACTCCTCGGGCATCAATAACTGGATTTGAGGTTGTACTTGGTGAATGAGAGAAGTTCTCGGTCCTTTTCCTCGTGATCGGGGGAGGGTGACTTATACCATTTCCCGACCTGATCTTCATTTAGCTTTAAAACTAAACCTTATAATTTTCCTTTGGAAAATGGCATTTAATGAGCATAAATGCTCCCTGCATGCTGAGAACACACCTCCTATACCTACCCTACAAGAATCAATGTAGGGCAACTATCCTGGAGACGCTGGATCTAGCAATAAGCATCCATCAACCCAAAAAAGCTTAAGCAACAAGGTTAATCAGTATATATTTGGTGAGATTTAAGCCTATTGTGAGAAGCAGAGACATAAATACCCATAAATGCTTGCATTAAATACAAGAGAACAATCATTTTACCTCAAAACTGGTGCCTAGTAGCCCTCCTCTTCAAGGATGGAGGGGTTTTAGCCAACCATCCCTCGAGTTGCCATCCTCAAGGGGTGTTTGGCAACCGAGAAAGTGGAAGAAAATGAGAGAAAATGGGAGAGAAGAAGAAAAGCGGGAAAACTGGAGCCCTTCGTGCCAAAAGTTTATTCACTGGAAAAAGTCTCCACTTCATAAAGGTGTGGCATCAAGGAGAGAATATTTCAAGACAAGCAAAATTACCAAAATCAACAAAAGCAATTAACTGTTACAAGGACAAAATGGGAAGAAATAAAAAAGAGGAACAAAAAGGCAAAACTTCAAACGAGCAGCAGGAACAGTGTGTGAGAAGTGAATAGTGTGCACGAGGCATGAATAATGCGCATGATGAACAGTGCAGCCTACGAAAATTTCGCATCTTGCGAAAATTTCGCACCCTGCCAAATTTCTTAGCATTTTCTGCTCTTCTTTCCTTCTGGTCTCTGATTTGCAATGCTGAGTTTGGCTCAAATTCTTCGTGCTTGGATTGACTCAACAATTTTGGCATAAATAAGTTGTAAAAACTACAAAATTTGCCACAAAATGCGATCAGTAGCATAGCCGGGAATTTAATGTGACAATCAAGCTAATTATGCCGAATAGTACAAAGTACTCAAACCCGTAATAAACAAGGTTCAAAATAGCACTTTTTGAGCACTAATCAGAGGGAAATTAGAGTAGATAGGGAAGAGAAAGAGGGTAGAAGCAGAGGCAAAGCCTAGAAACTAAGTCTTAAATGTTGTTTTTAATGAAGGGGATAATAGAGAAGAGAGGGGCATGCCTGAGGCAGATGTAGAGCAGCTAGATCTCTCCCCTCATGCAGACCATAGAGAACCAACTCTTGCTATTGTTGAAGAAAGAAGGGAACAAAGGGCTTGCTGAAGCAAGCAGCAACTCTACACTAATAACACTGCTACAAGAGATGAAAGTAGAGATCAGGGAGAGAGATGAGAAGAACAGGTGCAGTTGAAGTTCAAAGACAACACCCTAAGAGTCGGGAGCAAAGAAGAGAGAGAAGAAGAATTAGCAACAACCCTCCAACAAATAGACAAAGAGTGGAGAGGGGAGCTGGCTGAAAGGGACAGAGCTCTTAGAGCTAAATTTAGAGAGAGAGGGGGAGAGAGAGAGAGAGCTTTTATAAATGATTAGTTGAAAAGGGACCAGGAATTGCTGAAAATCCCAAAGATTAAAGAGAAGGAGATAAAGTAGAACATGCTACAAAAGTAGATGCTTTTGGGTATTTATACAAAGAGCATCGAAAGGAGATCAAGACCACCATCTAGAGAAAGGATGAAGAAATGGAAGCCTCCTTGAACTACAGGGAGAAGATTTGGACTGAGAGCCTTGATATGGTGAATGCAAATATGATAAAGTGGG
Source organism: Tetrastigma voinierianum (assembly GCA_016808115.1). Lineage (NCBI taxonomy): Eukaryota > Viridiplantae > Streptophyta > Magnoliopsida > Vitales > Vitaceae > Tetrastigma > Tetrastigma voinierianum. Next base: position 83,929 of record JAEQBH010004322.1, on the reverse strand, counting down.
AATTTATGGAGAAATAAAGTGAATTTGGTTGCTTTTGGATTATATGGTTATATATGGATCAATTAGAATTCAAGGATGCTAACCAATGGCATGTTGTTAATTTAGGACAATTGGAGGGAAAATTAGGCATGAAAAAGGATCATTTAAGTGCATTGGCATGGTCTTAGGTGTGCTTACGGGTGAGAAAATTTGAAAGGTAAAAAGGGAAGAAAAAAAGAAGCATGCAAGGGAGAAAATTCGGCAGCCCCTTTCCAAGCCATTCAAGCACTCTCATGCCATATTTCAAGTCTATTTCCCAAGTGTTCCATCATGTCCATGAAGTACCTGTGATCAAACTCTAAGTGAAAATCAAGTTTTTAAGGTGAGATCACTTACTAGTCTAAGTGTGTGAATTTGAAGGTTAATGGAGAAATGGTTATATGATGGGTGTAAATGAGTTTCTGGGCATGTCTTTATAGATTTGAACAAGAGATTTCATTTTAATTCAAGTTCACATCAAGACACCAAAACTCTTAAGGTAAATAATTAGGTTTTACGGACTTATTTATCTAAACCTTCATTCGGAAGTGTTAAGGCTTTAGTTATTAAATTGACATGATTCTATCTGGATTTTGCTAAGAAATTGAAAAGAAAGAGTGAGATTATAAGAGTTGTATATTTAGGCCAAGAGAGGGTTTAATTGGAAATGCATTGGTTTGATTTAGTTTAATTGAATCAATGGCATTGGATGAATTGTTAAAGGTAAATTGTTGAAAGAAAATGGAAGAAATTGAACAAATAATGATGAATGTGTGACATGTAGGATCTACCAATTCTAGGAAAAGTATGAAAAGTTGAGTTTCACTGATTTAATCAATTGGAAGTGAGTAAATGACGAATGGAATGCATTAGAATTGAAGTTTTAAGAAAAAGAATTGTATTTAAGGTATAAAATGTAATTTTTAAGTAAGGGTGAATGGTCATTATGGGTTTTTCACTTTAAGCATGCTAATAGCTTGATTTAAGGCTTGTAATGATGTTGTCATGAGCCTTGCTTTAATTGGAAGTTAATTGGTTAAGTTGAGATGAAGTTGAATAAGAAAATGCTTAAGGGTTGCTTTCTAATTTAATAGAAAGTATATTATAGTTAATGGTTTAATTGAATATTGTTAAGGTATGAATGTTAATGAATTTTATGGACAATGTGACTTGTAAGACAAAGGTGGAAGGTTTTTAAAGGAGGAAAAGGGGCTTAAATAACTAAGGTGAGGGAAAAATGTAAATGTTTTATGGAAATATATATATATATATATATATATATATATATATATATATATATATATATTAATGTTTAAAAATATATATGTTTTCATATCTATGTTATAAATGTTTAAATGAAAAAGGAAATGTGGTTTTTTTGACTTTAATTATGTTGAGAAAATATGAAATGATTATGGTTTCCATAGTTTTATAAAGCATGATTTATGGTTTCCATATTAAATGAAATGTTTATGAATACATATTATATATATATATATATATATATAGAGTATATATATATATATATATATATATATATATATATATATATATGTGTGTGTGTGTGTGTGTGTGTGTGTGTGTGTGTGTGTGTGTGTGTTTATATGAAACATTTATGATTTGAAAACCATGTTACCCTTTTGTTACAAAGATAAAGTTTAAAGGAAAGTCGACTAAAGTGCTTTAAGCGTGCATGGTACATGGGAAAATGATAGGATTTTTTTATAGAGGGAAGGGAAGAGTGATGCATATTGCCATGCACGTGAAAAGTATGAAAAGTTTACCAATACATGATGTGATTTATTCCATAGTGCAATGGTATCTAAAAGGAAGGCACGACATTCGAGGTTCATTTTGGGCCATCTATGATCGTAAGACCGTTTTGTACCGGAGGTTCTTTCATGGGCCAACGGTGGTTAATGGTAGGCGGGTTCCATTGGATATGACGGATTCAAAAAGGAAAAGAAAGTAAAGTAAATGTTTATTGAAATGAGATATTTATACAATTGTTTTACACATTGTATTTGAACTATATCTGGAAACATTATTTTACTATGAACTGTGCTCTCACTGAGCTCCTTTAGCTCACCCTATTTCCAAATGTTTTATAAAATGTTTTTAGGGGCAGAGACTGACGAGCAGTTCGAGCACCTTCAGGCACAGTGACACTTCCGCCTCACTCGAGGACCTCTTTGTGAAAATGTATAGACCATTTTGTAAATAACTACTTGTGCACCTTTATTTTGTAATGTATATATGTTTTAAAGAAATAAACTACGAGAGCTCTGATCCTCTGTGTGGTAGAGGTATGTAGGCAGTTGGGTGTAATCCTTGACTCGAGCTCAACAGTTATAAAAGTATTATTTATATTTCTATGGTGTTTAGAAAATGATTTTAAATTTTGATTTGAAATTGCTTGTGGTGGACTTGATGTCCCGTGGTTGGATGTGGAGAAAATGAACATTATTGGGAGTGTAAAATGTTTTATTGTAGGTATTTTAAATTGGGAAATGTCCAAAAAATAGAGGAAACTTTGCCCAATTTCTAAAAAATGTTTAATCGTATAAAAAGGGTTTAATGTTTAAAAGAAAAGAAAAAAAAATTCCCACCATGTTTAATAAGGTTTTAATGGAAAGAATAACTGTATAAATGGGTTCGCTCCACGGATTCATTTTAAAAAGGGTTTAAAAGAAATTTTTTCTCAAATCCGTAGGAGTGCCAGGAGGGTCCTTCAGGTTATGAAGAGGAAATCTGAGTTGGGTCCCTTCATGTAGATTCATTGATTCATGTAGAAGGAGAGAACTTAGGAATCTGGACTTATGGTCGTTGGACCCGTCGCTCTTCACTTCTATTGAATGCAGACTACTCCATGGAAAGGGTCATTTTCTTGATAAGATCATTTTGTTCGCCCACAGAGTTCGGATGGTTCCCCCAAACTCATCAGAAGTGCAGTATATTTTCATCGATTGTCATGATCATATCTAAGCCATTCAACATTTCTCCCTATAGTTTAGGGTGGCTTCCATTTCCTTGTCCATTTTCTCAATGAGGACCCTTATCTCCTTTTGATGTTCTTTATAAAGGTAACCGACGGCATCTACCTTCTACCAAACACATGACTAAAAGAAATGAAGTTAATTAAGACTACGAAGTTGGAGACAAGGGAATACATGTGTATCCCACATAGACATGCGGTAGATGTTAGGTGTGAATTATACCTTTTTCTAAGCATTCATTTCATATAATTATTGAGTTTTTCATGCTAAATTCACACCTATATAGCTCAATTATAGGTTAAATCCTTTTCTTACCTTGGTTTTGCAGAAAATGAAGAAAAACTAAGCAAAGGAAACAAGAAATAGAAGAAATGATGAAGAGGTGCTGTCAAAGTGCTCATGTTGCGACATGGAGCTTCATGTCATGACATGGGATGTACCCAGGATTGAAGGCCACACTCTGTCATGTCGCAACATCAAGTTCCTGAAGACTAGAACCGGAGCAGCCTCTCTATCACGTCGCGACATGGTGGATCTTCATGTCGTGACATGAGAAGAATATTTTGAGCAGCCTATATGTCATGCCACGACATGGTAGATCTTCATGTCGCTACATGAGAAGAACATCAGAAGCACACATTATGTCATGTTGCGATATGGTGGATCTTCATGTCGTGACATGAGAAGTATTTAGCAAGATATTACTTTTCCATGTCGCGTATTACTAAGGGATTCCATAAACCGTTTGCATGGATTTTCGGCCAACTTCTGGCCCATTTTCCTAGAGTATATAAAGAATAAGTTGTACAAACTAAATGGATTTATTAGGTAAAACATCACTAAGCATTGTGCCGGATTTGTAAGGACCTAGCGGTGATCAAATCAAGCACAACTCGGGTTTTTCCTATTGCAAGGACCTATAAGTGACCAATAGGATACCTAAGGGCAGTTCGAGTTAGAAAAAGTATTGCACACAACCACTTAGAAGAACCTAGCGGTGAATAGGTGTTTGAGTGTGAGAAATTGAGGTGATTCACGAGAGTGATAACCTCATAATAATCTCCCTTGAGCAAACATAAGCAGATATTCACATTATTAGCCCTTAACAAATATGAACCTTGTGCATTAATCGAAGCAACCAACCCTAGTGCTTCTATCTTGAGTTTTATTCTTTGGAAACCTTCATTTATTTGGGAAATCTTCACATGACTCCATCTCTCTTGCTTTAGTTTACTTTTATTATAGTTTGATTTCACTCTCACAAAAAATTGATAGCTCAGATAGTGAAAAAATAATCAAGTAATTGAGGTATTTAGTCCCGCCTACATTTAACTTCCCCAGGGGATCGATTTTCCGAACTTATTGCCCACTTACTACTTGTACGACTCTTGCACTTGTGGTATTTTTAGGCTGCACAACTTTTTATATATACGCACACTGCCTAATAGCAAACAATTAAGCAAAATAATGGTAGCTTTGTGACATGCGACAAACAAACAAGTAATGAAAAAATATATTAGAAAAATCTACATGCAAAATACAAAGGATATGACAAACAAATGAATAATAATAAAATGAATAGCATGCTTTAAGATAATCAGACAATATATAATCAACATATCATGATGAAAGAAATATACAATTACAAGGAACATGTCATGATGAAAAACAAAATATATAGCAATGAAATAACAACATCAAGTAATATTATAATGAAAATACCATAAGTTATAAACAACATAAGATAAGCAAACAAAACAACCAATAAAATCATCAACCAATGTCTCGCATCAATACAACAAACAAGTATATACGAGAGAAGCTATTCATCAATCACCGATAAAACGCCACAATTTTCTAAACTTGTGTTCAAGCTTCGACCCTCTAACAGCCTCCCAATGGAGTAGCCATTTTGTTGATCCAACATTTTTCTATGATGTGCTTCCCACCTAAAAGGTGGACTGCTTTTAGATTTAAAAATCATTTTTGAAAAAGGATTTGGAGTCGCCACTTTTTTTTTTTTTTAAAGGAAAAACAAAATAAGAAAGAAAACTCTAAATGTGACCTATAATATAGAAAAGTGCATATGAGAAACCGAAGTCTTGATCCTGGTTTGGTTACCTATTAGAATGTACAACAAATAACCATAGCACCCCTCTAAGCCCCTAAGTTTGGTCTCTACTTCAATAAAAGCTAAACAAAACATGACAACTAACTAATCAATCTATTGATACCACGAATGATAATAATACATTAAAAACACATCAAGTAAGAATTTTAACGAATAAATACAAAGTTAAAGTGAGGAAAGACATACCTTCGTACGGGTTAAGAGTGTTATTTATGAGAAACAAGGTTAGCATGATAAAAGTGCGTATCAATTATACATGCACTAGAAATCAAACTATGAATTGAATGATTAAGCATTTAGCAAAAGGATACATCATATGTCGAAACCCACCAAAGCCCATTTATTTATTCAACAAATTGATCTCATAAGATTTCCTTTTATTGGAAGTATAGAATCAATCTTGTTGTTTGAAGTCTTTAAAAGAAAATTTTTAAAAGTTGAAAATTGACTTTGGGATTTTATAAAAAAATAATTTGAAATGGGAATTTTTAAAATGAATAGAAATTTGAATTTTAAGTCTTATAAATAAATATTTTATTATTTTATTATTTATTTTTTTAAAGAATAATTAGGAATTTTTAGAATTTGGATAAACAAAGAGTTTTGAATTTAAGGCACTTCAACCTAGATTTTCCCTAAGAAATAAAAAGTAACAAAACAAGATTTGAGACAAAGATATTATAAGCAAGATGAAACTGAATTTATTTAAAAGACAAAATATTTTACAAGGAGGCAAATAGTGAAAAGCTTGAGGTAAGTGATTCAAATCTTCCTGGAAACAAATTTCTCATTTATTTTTAAAACAGATATAAGTCCTAGCCGTGCTACCTCTCTTCTATCATTCAACCCCTTGTTCGTAAGAAATGATGTGTGATTTTTTGGTCATTCCTAGCCTGAATTCATCCCTTCCATCGTTCTTTCCTAGATATGAGTTTTCTTTTTCAATATGGTGGTTTCTTCCACATCAATATGGGTTTCCTTAATTTTCCTTTTTCTTTCGCGGTTGTTGTCACGACTCGTCAGTAAAGGTGTTTTTCAACTGTTATGCAAGCAATTCACCAATGAAATTGGTTTTTCCGTGGATTTTCGTGTTGGTGTTTCATATGACAAAGTTACGATCCGACAGAGTGATCATATCAAATCCTGTTTGTCAGTATATTGTAGATCTAGAATCTTAAGTATTCTAGGTATTTTTAGATTACAAAATGTGTAGGACTTTAGCCGTTTATTTTGCTATCAACCTGGATGATGCGTCATTCTCTAAGGGGTGTATCACTTTTGATTATGTTCTTCAATTTAACTGCTAAATTGAATTAATAAATTTATCTCTTTTCAAAAAATTGTTAGCTTTTGAATTCATAATTTGAAAACAAAATAATAATAAACTTAAAAATGAGGAGATTAAAATCACTATATTATTCGAGAAATAAAATAAAGAAAGGATGAAATAATAATTGAAAATAAATTATGAATTAAGAGAGAAAATTCAAAGAGTGACATAACTTGTAATTGATTGGAAAATAAATTATCTATACGGAAAAGTATATTTAAAAATAATAATAGAATACAAAATAAAAATTAACTAATAAAAAAGAAAAATAAGTAATAAGGGAAATAATTGTTTCTTTATTTCTAAATAAATAAATAAATTTTGGGAATAACATATTTTCCTTGTTTTTTAAACTTTAGGCTAAACAAGCTAAGTTGGTTGTTTGTCCTCTATGATTTCACATTAAAATCATGCGACAAGTTTCTACCTCATAGCTCATGTTTTATGATTACTTTGATGAGTGTGAAACTCCTTAGAGCTTTTAACTCCCATTTTGCATGCATATTTGAGGGGTTTAATGCTTTGTTTATTGCAAAATTATGGAATCTTCATAGGTGTTTCATAGGAATTACACTATAAAAAGAAGCAAAGAGCAACAAAGAAGCAATAAAGGACTAGAAGTAGGGAAGAAACAAAGTCGCGACATTTCCGCTATGTTGTGTCAATGAGAAAGCGAGTTCATGGAGAAAGCTGACAAAATATTGTCACAACATTCAAATTTTTTGTCTCAACATCCATCCCAAAGGAATGTCAAGCAAAAATGTCATGACAAAGTCAAGACATATTTGAAGATCATCCAGTGAATCATATTGTCATGACAAATTTATTTATGTCACGACAATTATTCCCGAGGTCAACAGTTGCACATCAAGAGGACATTGTCACGACAAACATTGAAGACATAAGTTCATAAGACAGTGTTGTGACAATCAACATAATGTCACGACAATCTAAATTAAGCTTTAAAGGCAAATCATTAGTGGAGTGTCGCGATAACCTCATGACAATCTTGAAGACATATGTGAGGCGCAACAATGTTGTGACATTATAAATTGTTGCAACAAATCATCCTATGGGCCTGCGTGAGTCCACAAGTGCATAGCGAATTCACGACCCAACAATGATTGGACTATAAATAGAAAGAGATAGTGTGAAATATATACAAGGCGAGCAAATCTTGAGTTAGGTAAAGAGAGCAAACTAAGTATATAGTTTTGTAAATAGTTTTCTTATTTTTTATTTTATTTTTTGATTATTTTTCAATTTTCATTAGAATAGTTGATCTGAATCGAGTTTTGGAGGAAAGATTATTGAAAATCAAGCTATATTCACTGTTTGAATTTGTAGTGAAGCAGAAATTTTTTTTTGAATTCTTCTTCCTCATTTTCTTGATTATGATCATTTGTTTAAACAACTTGTCATTTTTATGTGTAATCCAGTGATGACATGCTAAATCCCTTATAGGAAGGGATTGATGATGTGATTTCTTGTTTGCAAAGCTTTAATGTGGGTTGTGGTGGGCTGAGTTTAAATAGTGGTATTTTTAAGTAGTTTAAGTGTTTAATCTTTGAAATTTTTTATCGATCCTTGTGGGTACGATATCTGGAATTTAAATCCACTTTATTACTTGTTGACCTGTGTACTTGTAGTAAGTAGACCAAGCTGTAGTTAAATAGTTTAAATTAAGAAGCGTAACAACTTGGATTCAATCAAGTTTTGATCATGTTTGTTGGGGACTTATGAGTCTTTGGTTGCGAGTGTTGAAACCGGTAACAAGTTGTTGGCGCCCGTTATGAGGAATCGAAACTGAGAAATTCATAGACTAATATTCCAACAAAAAGATGCTAATTTAAACATTTTGTTTTATTTTATTTGTCGATTTTTTTAGAGTAAATCAAATATCTATCAGAGCTTAAGTGTGATCAGTGCAACACCTCGAAATATTCCCTAGTCATTTTCAGCATGTTTAGGGTATTTTGCAGGTATAATTTGAAATTTTCGTAATTTAAATACAAAACGTGAAATCTGAGAAACCCAGAAATAAGTAAGGGTAAATTTGTAATTTGTCAAAGTGGGACACAAAAGTTATAAGATAAAAATATGTGAGGCTATTATAGAAATAACATAACTTGCGGAGCAAATATAAAAGAGTTGAAGGACCAAAGTGCAATAAAATGAAACTTAAGTCAAATTAATGCATTTTTGGTGGCCAAACAAGGCTTTATGGGAATTAAACCAAATAAGATAATTTGGTCTCTCATTTGAGCATTTGGGAACAAAAACGTGAAGGAGATAAGGAAGAGAGAAGAAGAGAAAGAAGAGAAGAAAGGTATGGATTTTTGCACATTTGTATGGATTCATGACTTTGAGTATGGAAGTGTTTATATGGATATTAGTGGTTCCATTTCTAGGGTTTAGTTAGGAATCCATCCTAACCCTAGATTATTTGAAAGTTGGGTTGGTAAAACCCTATTTTGCCTCAAAGATTTGGAATCCTCCGCAGGTATGGATTCTTGGTGTAAGATGTATGTGGATCTGGGTTTGGGTGTTAGGAAGTTAACCTAACTTACAAGTATTTGAAGTAGGGTTTGGAAAAACCCGAATTGATCTCTATGATTGGTATTAATTGAGTTAGAACACATTTGGGAGATGTTTTTCAGTATAATATATGAGTTTTCCTTTATTTTTGATTGGATTTTTGGAAAAATGGACTAAATGAGAAAAAATCTGGGCAAGCTGTCGGGGTTCTACGCTGCGGTGTAGAGACCCACACAACAACGAAGGCCCACGCCAAGGCGTGGCATGCCATACCGTGGCGTGGCCAAATGGGATGCTGGTCAAGCCTCGGGTTCGCCGCAGCGAAGCAATTCACAACATGAAAAATGTTAGGTTTTGTTTTGTTATGCTATTCCGTTATTCCAAGGACTTGTCTATTGGACTAATGAGGATCCTATAAGTGTATGAAAGGGTCCATTCATGTTTGTAATGTAAAGGAAAAATTAGACCGTACCTCGCCGCCTCGGCAAGTTACGTCAATAGGTAAGAAGCTTAATGCCCTTATGATAAGATAGTAAGTTCTAAGCATATAATTGTAGAATACACAAAGATGACTATTGAATGATATGGGCATACATTACGGTAGGTAGGCGCGTTCGATCGGTCTTACGCACTCTTGCTAGTGCTACGACACTTGTTATTAAATGAGGCACATTCGATTAGTGCTTAAGCACTCACGCTAGTGTTCACGACACTTTTTGTTCGATGGAAGCGAGACACTTTAGTCAGTGCTTTGCCTCTTTGCTTTGTGCTCTGACACCTCGATATTGTATCGTGCCTTTGGGTACTTATTTGTGTTGTATCCTACTCATTTTCTTATTATTTGGTCTAGGTAGTCAAACGGTTATATGATAAGAATCTAAATAACGAATAAGTAAAAGTAAAGTACATGCGTTCACGCTGCGGAATGTACATAAGTACCTGTACAAAGTATAAAATCTGTGGTACCTCACAGTGCCTATGAACAAATAGAAGCTTTGTAGCTCCTACGAGATATCTAAATGATATAAACTATGCTATAAGTACAAGTATGGAGTACAGTTTGTTATTTGAATTCTTGATGAATCACGATATATCTTGTTACCGTTATATGCTTGCGAAAAGAGTATAAATGCATGTCTATATGTATAAGTTATATGTTTCCACTAAAGGCGTAAAACAGCATGGGTTTTTAATGTCTGTGGAAGTCTGAGAGGAGGGCGTCGAGATCTTAAGCACACTCTTGGGCGAGCACACTAGTAGGGGGTTCATCAGCGTAGGTTCGGCTACGAAGATATGTAAATGTAAATGTACGACTTTTGTATATGTATATGTAAATGGGACTCAAGGCTTGTATGTTTTGATCACTGTAAGCACCACTACGGTGGTAGGTTTTATTTTCTATCCTTGGATATGATATTTTGGTCGATTATAAGACTTGGGGCCTGTGTAGAAAAAGAAAATAAAAGAGTCCCTAGCAAATGCAGGTCTCGCGTCCCTTCTTGATCTAGGTGGGGATGGGGACGTGACAAATTCTATAATTAGTCTTATTTGTGGTTTGGTGTTCTATCATTACGGAGTGCTCCATTATATGCATAGACAATGCAAAGAAGATGAACTATTGCCACTAGACACTAAGATAGAAAGAACATTAAGAAATCTAAGGAAGGTGAGAAAGCAAATATGGCTGAGTAGAGAGATGTCAATCAGAACATTCTGTAGTAGCAGTAGGGGGGACCTCAACAAAGGCAGAAAACCATGGAAGATTTCTACAAGCTAGTGATCGAAGAATGTTCGGTGGCTGAGAGCCACTAATTGAGACTGGCACAATTTTTTAGTGAAACACCTTACGATCACTATGGTGCAACAAAATCAGTTCACAGGGCATCCTAGTGAGGATCCTAATGAGCACTTGGGTAGATTTCTAAGGATGACCAATACAGTTAAAATGAATGGTGTCAATCCTGATGTGATCAAGCTGCAATTATTCCCTTTCTCTCTGAGAGACTGTTTAGACCTCAAATGATGTATATGTGAAAATATGGCCAAGGGAGTGAATGTGGTAAATACTCAAAAACTGATTTGAAACAAAAGTAAGTGTGCTAAAAAAAGCTGAAATAGAAAAGAAGTATTACGACGCTCGACCCTTTCACGCAAGTGCAGGTCATACAAGTAATAAAGTGGACTCTAGAGTGGGATATCGTACCACGAGAGGGTTGGGAGTTCTCTCTGGTGGGTGATCACCTCGATTACAAGGGCTCTTCACTTTGTCGAGGTGATCATATAGGATATGGAATAAAATCAATTTAGTGAAAATAAAACACGATTTAAAACTAATCCACAAATCTACCAAATAAACAACTACTTAATTCTAAAGGTATGAAGAGAGAGTCACTAGGGATGGGGATAATTATTCACAAAGCAGTTTGCATTCCTTGAAAAGGACAACAATTGTGAGTTGAATGCTGGGTGTCCAAGAGCAATGTAGTATAGCTTGGATTTCTCCTAGCCTTATACATTTCACTATCTAACACACCCGTATTCCTTTTAAGTAAATGGGTCTAAATAGCTATTATGAAATTTGGCACTCTTTAGATTTGATTGTTTTCTTTTCCAATGCTTCACAACCATTTCTCGGGGTAGAAGAATTCTTGCCTATAGATAGGACTATGTAAGCCTTCTCCCGATCTAATTGGTATCTGCGTCCTTCAAATCTAATAGTTTCTATCTCATACAGTTGATCTTTGCTAACACGGGATCCAAGATCCTTTCATCGGACAAGGATAAACCTCTGATCCAACTGAATTGATACATCATCTAATTAATCCTCACACCATGAGTAAATTAGTGATCTATCAAAGTAATTTTGATTCATTAGTTCCAAGATAGTCTAACATACCCTAAGTTGCGCTCTTTACTCTCGGGAATCTCTCCATCTACTGTGTCCTCGAGGAGGGCCTCTTTGGAAATCAAAGCAAGATATGGCTCTTTTGTTATAAGCTACTAATATTCCCAAGCAGTTCATTATAGACAGTACCAATTATATAAATTAGTATTCAAACCCACAAAATAGCGAGGCGAAAATCTGAATGTCTGACAATTAATCCCAACCTGAGGGTGTTTAATGTGTTCCATTCTTTGAATTCCAATCATCACCAATCAAATAAAAGTAAGAAAATGAAGAAAGAAATCAAGAGACAAGAAGGAAAAATCCAGATTTGAGCTTAAAATCTTCCTTACTCATGAGTAAATCAATTGAATATGCGAGTCTGACACAAAATCTCTTCAATAGAAATAAATGCGCTCTAAAACTACTCTAAAGGATTTATTCCAAAATAAAAATCTATGACAAGAAACTAAGAAAAATAGGCGGTTTAAGAGGAAAACCCTTGAGAGGAATCAATTTTAGCTTCAATCTTTGTACGAACCTTGAGTGAAATCTGAATCTATTATCTGACAGAAATCTCTTCAATACAAAGAAAATTTGCTAAGAAATTACTCTAAGATCTAAAAAAAAAATCAAAATCTGTAGAAAAACTGGAAAAATGGGCAATTTAGAGAAAGAAACCCCATGAGAGAGGTTCTCCACTCTTCCCGCTACCCTCTTGACCAAAAAAACGAGTATATATATGGTCCTAGGGTGAAATGGGCTTGAAAATAGGTCAAAATATCTATTTTCGGCATTTTTTAGGTTTCTCCAGCGTTTTTGGTCGACACGGCAAGGCTGGTGGCGACCGCGATTTAGATCGCGACCACTGATGGTACCATTTTGATGTTCCGGATGGTACGCAAGAATTTATCTTCCCGATTAGGCGCGTTGTGAGACTCCCGATTGACTCTTCTTTTTTGAAATATATTGCTGCATTTCTTGCCAAAATCAATTGATTTTCATCGTAATCCCTACAAACCAAGTTTAGAGAAATTTTATGAGTTTTACATGAATATGGATACAAAATGCACAAAATAGCATGTGGAATGAACTTAAAACATAGATGAGTTTGCACTCATCAAACACCCCAAACTTGAAGTTTGCTTGTCCTTAAGCAAAGAAAAGAAAGAAGTTGCTTGTCCCACGACAAGCGAAAGAAAAGTTCATTTCACCCCTTTTATTTAACCAAAGCGAGTAATCAAGCTTTGCAAGGGTATGTGATATGTGTCTCAGAATTACCCTTACAAGGAATATAGAGAATATGATCAAAGATAATTTATTCATTTTAATAGTGAATTAATCTCATAATAGACAAATTTAGATCATAGTTCTCAGCTGGTGTGTGTGTGTGTGGTCTTCCCTATCAGAGAGCAATTGCAAGCTAGATGAGTTTATGAGAATTGAGATAAGTCTGCCTTGGATCTCCTAAGACAGTTTGTTATGTTCCATAGGCTTATTTGTTCTTATCCTCTCCACTAATGTAGACTTACACAGCTCTCAGATCCAGTAGGTCTTTATAAACGTAATGTAAGGCTTGGGTAAAAGGGAGTAGTTGAGTAGCCATTTTTAGGCTAAAACTTACCCAAACATACATGGTTCTGCATTAACAACTCCTACTCCGTCGATTCTTACCATCGACATAGTGACACTCTCGAACTTAATCTGTTTAGGTACTCCTTCCATACTCCTCATATCACCTTTCTACACAAGTGCGCATTCTTTCAACAACACGAAGCATTTTCTTCAAGACAAGGTTATTAGAAGTGGTGCTATGTCAAAACCCCTTAAGCTTTCTACAACCCTTACTTGAGCTTTAAATCAATACAGCTCTAGACCCGATTGGCGCTTAAGTACTAGGTGTTAGAGAGACACCCCTTAGGATTTACTTTCTCTAGGGAAGGAAGGCTACGAGGGCTAGACTACAAACTCCCCACGAACTGCTTCTCTGCATTTCTCCAATTATGTTCAGATGTCATGTTATGGGTGAGTTTGGTTCTTTATTGAGGGATAGTGATGTATAGAGGTTGTGGCTTCAAACTTGGTTTTTATAAATAGAATTTTGGCTCTTTAGGCTCAACATCTTGAGTACTAGAGGGAATATGCATATGCATATTAATAGGAGTTAGCAGAAAGCCTGATCTTTCAAGGATGGCCTATATCATTCTCAATTGTTGTGCCTGGGATTTCGCCTCAAGCGATAATAGAACAAGTTAGAACCTATGGAGATCAAAATTAGATGGATTCTCATAAACATTCTCTATTGACAAGAAATACTTTTGAAGGGTACTTAGTGACCACGTGCATGGATTTTGAGAAACCAATGACTAAATAGCCTATTAAAAGGGAAGTAACTCATTAACCATTAAGTCATATTATCTCTAATATTGTCCACATACCCAAGGAGTTCATTTATGGTCCTTATTGACATCACAACAACTCAATGAAACTCAATTCTTTCGATAAACTCTAACTAAAAAAATATATACGGAAACTAAGATGTAAGTTGGGAAGCATCAAACAAAGTCATTATCGAGAAAAGCACGAGAGAAAATTTCATCCTCAAAGATTGTCATTTGCAACATGTGGGGTGTGACATGATAAACTAACTAAAAAATAAACACCCCCGAACTTTGAGATGAACATTATCCCTAAATGTCTAGCAATGAGCAAAAAGAAGCAATAGAAGTAAAAGGGTAATACAAGAGGGAGTTGGGAAAGAGTAGACTCCCCTTTGCTTAGTCTTAGTAGCCACTTTGAATAGGAACCTTGACAGTTTTCAGACGTGACATTGGTGTACTACCCATGAATTACACTCTATTGCTTCTTTGGAGCCATGAAAGTGGCTTTGGCATTTTCTCAGAAACACTTGGTTGTGCGCCAACTACCTTCACCTCAAATAGTAAAGTTTGATTCTTCAAAACACTCCTTCAATACATACAAATTACCTCCACAATCAACAATGATCCACAAAGAACCTAAAAACAAACAACTTCCCAAGCACAAAAATTTTCTTCCATTGTAACTCCTCTTTGATGCTTGGAATAGTGGATGGAAAGTGGGGTTGACAAAGGAAGAGTATAGTTTGTGGGTTTGTGATGGAGTTTGAAGCTTGAAGATGATGGGGTGGATTAGGGAATGTGATTTAGGATTTGAGAGTGGATGGAGATGAATTTAAGTGGTTAAGTAGCAAGGGTTGGAGGAAAGAGTATGGTAGGATAGAGTATAAAGTAGGAAGAAGAAAATTGGTTTTTAAAAGGGTTAAAAGCCTCTGTTTTCGTAGTTTGTAGTCTTTGGTCACTTCAACAATTCTACTCGACACCCTGTTTTTATCCAGCTTGTTATACTCATATCTCATCATTTTCAGCTCGAATTGGATGTGCAAGGACTCATTGAAACTCATGTGTAAGAATATGCTCATGGGATGAGGTGAACTCAGTGGGCTTCAAATCAATACCAAAATCAGAATGTTCAATGCTGTCCCGGGTGTGATGATTTTTTGTCCTTCAGGTTCTCCTTGCTGTCTCTTGCCATGTCATATATCCTTTAAAGTCCTTCATGCTTATATATTCTCTCAAAATTCCTCAATGCAACCCTTATGCTTTCATTCGTGCTTAAACTCATCTCTTGTCTTCAATTCTCCTCAAGCAGTCATGAACCTTCAGCTTTATATTTAAGTTCAATTTAGTTTTCATTTCATCTCAAAATACAATTTGATAGACATCTCCATATTTTCCCCTTCAAACGCTATAATTACATCAACCACTTTCAGCTTCTTGCCTTTTGCTCTTGCAAACTAGTCATGACAACATGTTGGTGGAAACCTACTTTGTTCTTAAACACTACTCAAATAAATTAAGGCATTCTTTGGAATTTTCTATCCCATGAGTTAAAAAAGCATAATCAAATAAAGTAACTAAAAACAGAAAAGAAAAGGGAGTGGATAGAATCCTTGTGCCAGCAGGTTGCCTCCCAAGAAGCTGCTCTGTTTTAGAGTCATTAGACTCATTGGAAAAATACTAGTGCTTGTTTAGCGATCATTCATCTTGGAAAGCACTTCACTCTTTGCAACCATTTTAGCTCAAGATAGAAACAACGATTTGAATGAAGTAGCTCTAGGCGTCCCTGAATTCATGGATGAGTGGTTCAATAATTCTTCAAAACAGTCCCTCTGTATTGATAGTGTAAACACATTTATGTACTGAGGAATTTGTTCAAACATGTGCCCCTTTTGATTGAAGCAAGTTATGAATTACATTTTCATAGCTCCTTTGTATATAAATCAAAGGTAATGGTTGGTGAAGATTGAACTGCTTTTATCCTCACCCTGCAAGCAATTGAGCTCCCCCTTGTTGATGTCAATCCGTAGCGGCGAGGAAAGAAGTGGTGCTTCTTAATATCTTCAAATTTTTTGATCTCCTTTAATGCCTTGAAACCCTGAAATCCATGGGGAAGGTAAATGTGTCAGTCTTCACCAGAAGCGTTTTAATAGCCACCACTTGACTTTCTTCTTCAAAATTTCAATTTATCCACTAATGACTTTTCATTCTCTAAGTTTTTTTAGGGGCCTTTTTCTCAATTCCATCTCATTTCACCTTCTTCCACAAATTTCGGGATAGGAGATTTCTGCACCTTTCTTTCAATTATGATGCATTCATTGGGATTTGGCTAAGTGTTACTATGAGAGGTCCTAGAGAAATTTTCCTTGAATGCTTAGACCAAGTGTCTTATTTGAGCTTCTACATTTTTCAATCTAGCACTAGTGTTGACTTGGAAGGCATTTAAACCTGGAAATTTCTGCTCATGCAGATTAATCATCTTCTTGTTCCCTTCCATGTAGATAAAAATCTGCTTCTTAATAGGAAACAACTCTTCTACCTCTTGAAATGTGGGATTTGAACTCCCTTGATAAAGCAAATACTCCCTTGTTCATGGAGTGGGTCATTGTGAATTCTTTGGTCCCAATTTATGAAAGAAGTAGTTCCAAGCAGTAGCTTCTATGGAGAGCAAATCTATCTTCTATTGAATATTCCTCCATAAGTACCAACAAATAAGAAGAAAAACAAAATAAAATAAAATACAAAATACTACTAAAAAAAATAACTAAGAAACAAATCAGAACCAAAAAGATAAAAATAAAAATAAAAATTGCCTAAAATAGAAAATTACCACTGTTCTTGAAATGTCAACTTCGATGAGAGAAAGTGAGGCAGCGGCAGCGATCCCGGCAACAGCGCCAAAAACTTGTTTAGACCTCAAATTATGTATATGTGAAAATATGGCCAAGGGAGTGAATGTGGTAAATACTTAAAAACCAATTTGAAACAAAAGTAAGTGTACTCAAAAACTGAAATGAAAAGTATTACCAACACTCAACCCCTTTCCGCAAGTGCATAGGTCATACAAGTAATAACAAGAGTGGACTATAAGTCAGGATATCGTGCCACAGTTGGAGTTCTCTCTAATTGGAATTTGATCACCTTTATTTCAAGGGCTCTTCACTATTTAGGCGATCATATAGGATGTGGAATAAAATCAATTTAATTGAAATAAAAACCGATTTAAAACTAATCCTAAAAATCTACCAAATAAACAACTACTTAATTCTAAAAGGTATGAAGAGGAAATTCATTTTAGGGATAGGGATAATTATTCACAAAGCAGTTTGCATTTCCTTGAAAGCACAACAATTGTGAGTTGAATGCTAGATTTATCCAAGAGCAATATAGTATAGCTTGGATTTCTCCTGGCACTATACATTTCACTATCTAACACACCCATATTCTTTTTAAGGACAAATGGGTCTAAATAGCTACTTATGCAAATTTGGCACTCTTTAAGATATGATTGTTTTTCTTTTTCAATACTTCACAACCATTTCTCAGGACTGAAGAATTCTTGCCCCCATAGACAGGACTATGCAAGCCTTCTCCAATCTAATTGGTATCTCGTCCTTCAAATCTAATAACATTTTCTATCTCCTTGATTAGATCTTTACTAACACCGGATCAAGATCTTTTCATCAGACTAAGGATAAACCTCTGATCAACTAAATTGATACATCATCTAATTAATCCTCACACTATGAGTAAATTAGTGATCTATCAAAGTAATTTTTCAGAGTTCATTAGTTCAGATATTAGTCTAACAC
The DNA here is from genome assembly GCA_016808115.1 of Tetrastigma voinierianum. NCBI lineage: Eukaryota > Viridiplantae > Streptophyta > Magnoliopsida > Vitales > Vitaceae > Tetrastigma > Tetrastigma voinierianum. The sequence continues at coordinate 65,842 of JAEQBH010004322.1, read as the reverse complement.
ATACCCCTAAGTTACTTAGCTCTTTACTCTCGAATCTCCATCTCTGTGTCCTTCGGAGGGCCTCACGGAAATCGAGCAAAGATACGACTCTTTTAAGGTATAAACTGCCTAATATTCAAGCGGTTCATTATATGAAACCGAGTACCAATTATATAAATTGATTATTCAAACCCACAAAATAAGCGGCTACGCAAATACGAGAATGTCGACAATTTAATCTGACCTAGAGGGTGTTTAATGTTCATTACTGGATTCCAATCATCACCCGATCAAACAAAAAAAAAAAAGAAAATGAAGAAAGAAATCAAGAGACAGAAAAATCCAATTTAAGCTTAAATCTCTTACGCCTCAACTTGATAAACCAATTGAATATTTAGTACAACACCAAATCTCTTCAATAGAAATAAAATCTGCTCTAAAACTACTCTAGGAATTTATTAAAATAATCTATGACAAAACTAAGAAAATGGCGAGTTTAGAGAGAGAAAACCCACATGAAGAGAAAATCAGATTTTAAGCTTCAATCTTTGTATACGAACCTTAGTGAAAATCCCGAATCTACATTATACGGCACGAAATCTCTTATAATACAAAGTCTGCTGAAATTACTCTAAGATCTACAAAAAAAAAAATCAAAATGTAGAAAAAGCTGGAAAAATGTGGGTTTAGAGAGAAACCCCATGAGGTTCTCCAATCTTCACGCTACCCTCTTGACCTAAAAAGCGGTATATGCCCTTGGTCACACAGGGTGGAAATGGGCTTGAAAATAGGTCAAAATATCTATTTTCGGCCTTTTTTAAGGTTTCTCTAGCATTTTTGGTGACACCGCCGAGTTTTTAGGTCGCGACGGGTTTCACGGTCGCGACCGGTTTTTGGTGTGACCAAGTTTGGTCGTGGCCGGCTTGATTGGTCGTGACGGTTTATGGACAGCAAGCATTTTCTTCTCCAACTTGTCGGGGCCATAACTTCTTCGTTTTAACTCGGATTTGGGCGTGTGAGTACTCGTTGGAAAGCTCTTTGAATGTAGAATGCAACCATGAGGAAATTTGAACCATTTGATGTTCCAGATGGTACAGAAAAATTTATCTTCCCAGTGGCGCGTTGTGAGACTCCCGGTTGACTCTTCTTTTGGAAATATATTGCTCATTTCTTGCCAAATCACTTGATTTTCATCAATAATCCTACAAAACCAAGTTTAGAGGAAATTTTATGAGTTTTACATGAATATGGATACAAAATGCACAAAATAGCATGTGAAATGAACTCAAAACATAGATGAGTTTTGCACTCATCAGAGACATTGCTGCTAGCTTGTTTGAATCATTACCTTATGGTTTAGTTAGAAATTGGGAAGAACTAGTGGAGGGTTATCTCAGTAGGTGCTCTATCTAACTTTTTAAGAGAAGGGGAGATATCATTACCTTCAGTAAGAAGATGAATAACTATATAATGATTGGGAGAGATACAAGCAATTGCAAAGGAGGTGTCCTATGCATGGAATTGAACAAATGACACAAATGGACATTTTCTACCATGCAATAAACTACTCCTCAAAGGAATAGTGATTGCAGCCTCTCGAGTGCATTCGAAAAGTGTTGAAAAACAGCGGCTCATAGAGAGCTAGCGAAACAATTATAGAGCTCCATCTAAAGCTTCGGGAAGCGTGCTTGATCTGAGAACATGAGGTGTGATAGAACTAAACAAGATGATAGCTATTGAGAAAAGCTAGATGCATCATGACCAGAATGAATAATCATGAGAGAAAGAAAGTCATTCGAGTTAATGAAATTAAGAGGTATAAATGGTGTTAAGCATAATAGAATTTCTAACTAAGGACTAGCTCAAGAAGATGCATAAGAGGTTGAAGAAGTCCAATACCTGAATGGGAATAAAAGTTACAACTTCAAACCCAACAACAACCTACACTACTCACCATCTATGAGGAACCATGAGAACCTTTCTTATGAAGGTGGTAATCATTAAGGTCAAAGACCAACACAAAACTACCAGCAAAATTATATCCCACCTGGATTCCATGGGCATAACCAAGGAAATTAAAGAACATAAAATCAAGGGTAGAGAAGATGTTGATGCCTAATTTTGTGATACTGTAGAAAGATACTAACTAAAGTCCCCCGCTACTGCACCAAAAACTTGTTGTTCAGACTTGAGTTTCTACTTCTTCTTACTTTAATCTTATTTTTACATTCAAATTGGTCTTCATCACTGCAAGTGCACAGGTCAACAAGTAATAAAGTGGTTTGTGAGTTCAGATATCATTCCCATAGGGATTAATGAGAAAATTTAAAGATCAAGTACCCCTACTACTCAAGAACATCACTATTTAAACTTATGTTTTCATGAGTGTAAACTAACTAACGAGTGAAATAACAATATTTTTGTCTGTACCACTTAATTTGAAAGATGTTTTAAATCTAAAGTAGTTAGGTTTTTCATTGAAATTAATAAACATTAAGAGTAGGATCAGTGTTCTGGTCATTAGTGTGCATATTATTCAAAAACAGCAATAGTATGGGCTTTAATCAGATTTGTCAGGAAACATATTAGTATAGTCTTGAAATACCTTCAACCACTATACATTTCACCATTTAGATCTCCATGTTCCTAAACCAGGACACAATGTGTCTAAACAACTACTTTAAGGATCTGGTTCCCTCTGAGATTTGGTTGCCTTTCCTAAACCAGTACTAATCAACCCTTTCTCAAGACTGAAGTCAACTTGCTCTCATAGATCGGGTAACACAAGTCTCCTCCAATGTAATTGGTACCTCAATATGCACTTTGATCAGAATAATCACTTCCAAAAAATAGAAGCACCAAATATTCTATCAAACTAGGTAAAAACTTTAAATATTAAACTAATAAATCATTCAAATAGTCCTTATGCCTCAGGAACACACTACTGATGTCACTCAAAAGGGAACCTTAAAGTTAGAGGTTAGAACATCACCTGATATTCATCACAATATTTTTTAGATTTTATTAGTTGTAAGAGTATCAATTTAGCATACCCCCAAAGTTACTGCTCTTTGCTCTCAGGAACATCCATCTGTGTCACTCAGAGGCATCTTGGAAATCAAAGCACAAATACAGCTCTTTTTGGGTATACTCTACTAATACTTAGAACAATTCTTTATAAGAACAATACCAATTAGATCAATCCAGCCTTCAACCCACAATATAAATTTAAATACTAAAAAAATGATAATGAAAACACCAATCCTTTCCCATGTGGTGATTAGCCTTCCATAACTGGATCACAAAAAACAATGACTAGTTGATAAAAAAATTCATTGAAGCTGTAATCAAGACTGAAGAAAAAGGTTTCCATAAATGTTTCCATCTTCCCTTCAAGTTCAGACATCAATGAAGCTTGATATACAAAGATCCCATATCAATATTTCAGCTCAGATCAACTACTTTAATCCTCAAAAATGAAAATGAAAATTAAAGAAGAAAGATAAAATAAGAAGAGAAAAATAAAAAATATGTACACAAGCTTCTGTCTCTCTTTTCTTTTTGTATCCTCCTCAGTCTAACATACCCCTAAGTTACTTCCCTTTACTCTCAGGAATCTCCATCTCTGTGTCACTCAAAGGGCCTCCTAGAAATTAGAGCAAAGATACAAATCTATTCTAGGTATAAGCTACTGATATTCGAAACAACTCATTATGTGAACAATAACAATTATATAAAATCAGTCTTCAAACCCACAAAATAAACTAAAAATCTACAAATCTGAATGTTCAACAATCAATCCCTACTAGAAATTTAATGTTCCATTATTGGATTCCAATTATCATCAATCAAATAATAAGTAAGAAAATGAGGAAAAAAATCAAGAGATAATGAGTGGGAAAAATCCATATTTGAGTTTCAATCTTTGTCACGAGAACGATGTGAAATTTGAATCTCGATGGCACAACCCCCAATCTCTTCAATACAAATAAAATCTGTTCTAAAACTACTCACAGATCCCTAAATCAAAATCCAACAAAACTAAAATGGAGTTTAGAAAACCCCATGAGAGGTGTACTCTCACCTCCATATTTTTCTAAAAACCTAAAAATGGTATTTATAGTCCTGAGTTAGTGGGCTTGAAAACATTCCAAAACAACAATTTAGGGCCTTTATAGTGCACTTCAGCGTCAATGTGCGACAAGTTTAACTTTGTTGCGACATAAAAAAATAAAATAAAAAATAAATAAAACTATGTCACGACGTAAAATCTTTGTATTAGGAACAACTAAAAAAAAAACCATGTTGTTACATAATAAAACTTTGTCACAACAAAGTTTATCCTCTTGCTTTGTCACGACATACTAAAAATTTGTTGCGACAAAGTTTGTCTTCTGACTTTGTCGCGACATAATCTAGGTTTGTCGCAACAAAGTTTAACTAATCACTAGCTTTGTCGTGACATGAATAAAATGTCGCGACATAGTTTTTACTACGTGACTTGTTTCTTCTCCAACTTGTTGGGGGCTATAACTTCTTCATTTTAACTCGGATTTGGGCGTGTGAGATGTCGTTGGAAAGATCTTTGAATGTAGAATGCAAAAATGAGTGTATTTGAGCCATTTCATTCCCCAGAAAATGCAAAAAAAAATTCATCTTCCCAATGACTTGCTTTGTGAGACATCCGGTTAACTCTCTCTTTGGAACTATTTTGCATCTTTTCTTACTAAATCACTTGCTTTCCGTCAAGAACCCTACAAAACCAAGTTTAGAGGAAATATTATGAGTTTTATATGAATATGGATATAAAATGCTCAAAATAGTGAAATGCACTCAAAACGTAGATGAGTTTTACACTCATCGCCCTCGTCGAATATATAGACTTTACTTCTTGGTCCAATGAGTTCCAACCGTCAGGACGCTGATTTCCACTTTTCCTTTGGTCTCCACTCTTCTCTTTCTCTTTCTTGTTTTTTTTTTTTTTTTTTCCCTTCCTTTCTTTTTTGTTGCTCTCCTCGTCTACGAACTGATTTCCCTCTCTTCTTATAGACTTCTCCATTGCCTATTGCCTTTCTCTTTCTCTCTCTTTCGAAACCTATTGCCTCGAAAAATGTGAAATTCTGACTATCTCAGAATTCAACGGAATTTGCCTAGGTAACTAGATTTTGTGAAACCAGGAATTCAACATGATGAGTACGTTTATCATCCAAGATTTATAAAAATTCCAGGTTTTCAACCTGTATTGTAGTGGCAAGTTCACCTTGTTTGCTTTTTTTTTGGAAAAGTTAAAATTTACCGAGTTTTGTCTTGATCCCATTCCGTATTTATTAATTCTCGAGTGAAACTACAATTTTAGATTTAAACATTTCAAATTAAAAACGAACAAAAAAATATTGTTATTTCACTTTGTTAATTAGTTTTACTCATGAAAACATAAGTTTAAATAATGATGTTCTTGAGTAGTAGGGGTACTTGATCTCTAAGTTTTCTCATTAATCCCTATGGGAGCAATATCTGGACTTACAATCAACTTTATTACTTGTTGACCTATGCACTTGTAGTGATACAGACCGATTTGAATGTATAAATAAAATTAAAGTAAAAAGAAGTAGAAACTCAAGTTTGAACAATGAGTTTTTGGTGCAATAGCAAGGGAATTTAGTTAGTCTCTTTCTCTGATGTCACCAAAACTTGTATTCAAATTAGGAATCAACAAGTTTTTGGCGCCGTTCCCGAGGATTGAAGAAGTTTGAATATCAATATTATAACCAAAAAGGAAATTGCTAATTTGAACATTGATGAGCTTAAAAGTCATCCATTTTCAGTCCATTTTTCTGATTGATTTCTATCTAAAAAAGGACTGATTTATATGCAGAAATGTGGAATAACTCACCAAAGCGCTATATGAGAATTCGAGAAGAGGATATTGCGGTAGAAGGAAGCGGAAAGTGGCCTAGCGGGAATGACACGGCCCGGCTGAATGATGTCACAACGGAGAGGTGCGAGGGAAGAAAGGACGTGTCAGCGGCGTAGACGATAATGAAGATTCACATCGGGTGTGACCATGAAACTCCGGTCGTGACATAAGGGGCAATTGAAGGCGGAGCGAGCGGTGTAATGAAACTCCAACTCGGCTGACCATAAGTGTGTGAAGAAACAGGCATGATGTCGCGACACCATTTCGAGGTCGTGTCACGACACAAGATTTTCAAGAGACTGAACATCGAAGTCGCGACATTTAGAAGAGGTCACGACATCAACACTGAATTAGGAATTGTTCCTAGAGTGGGTATCGAGAGCGACTTCATAGGAATTAAGATTCGCGACGTCATTTAGAATTACATGACGAAGATGAACCTTCTTTGGGAAGAATGGATGAGTGATTAGACAGCGATGTGCGACCAAATAAAGCAGAGCAAATGCTTGAGCAATGATATCGCGACAAGAGGTGAGTCACGACATTAACAACCGAATGGGCGAGTTAATTTGAAATCCTGGTAGCGTCAAAGTTAGGGTCCAACGAACCCTATAAATGGCGGTACGCTGCGAAGGAAACTTGACTCTTGTGACTCGAGCGAGAGATCTGGGTAGCCTAAGGCTCATGTATTTTAATTTTCTTTTCTTTGTTTGTAGTTATTTTAGATTAGATTGTTATTTCTTTCAAATTTTGGATTTGGACGTTAGCTGTTAAAGTAGAAGCTGAATGCAGAATTCTATTTCTTTCAAATTCTTGCAGGATCGTGCGAATTCCAGACAGATTACCCAGGTCGGATTTCCCGGTCATCCAGATCTATAGTAGTTCTCTTGATTAGAAAGCCATTGTAGGGTGTAATAAAGTAATTTAGAAACCCAGCTTCCATTGAATAGACTCTGTTGTTAGAATTTATCTTTCCTGTAGAAATTTATCAGAAGCTACTGAACTTCAGTTTATAAATCTACTTGCTGGTTCTGAATATTCTGTATCTGATCCCAATATCAGTGTCCTATACCTGCAATAGGATTGTTTCATTACTCGATTTCGGAAACCCCTCGAGTGACACAAAGAAATTCACGAGGTAGTGACCAATTTTACGAGGTATCGAACCTGATAATGGAAGTCTGACGGAAGCTCTGTGAATGTAAGTCGATAAATCGTCTTCTACTTGAAATCGAGATTAGGTTGAATGACTTATCAATTTAAAAGCGAGAGTTCACCTCGATTGAGCGATAAAGTTCAATCCGTGTTAAGCGAGATCTAATCAAGGAAAGGATGAAATGTTCCAATTTGAGGAAGAAAAACAGTAAAGTGTAAACTACGTGCTATACATGTCTTGGAGCTAAGGTTTCTGAGTCCGTATTCAAAATTGTAAGTATTGAAAGAAAAATATCGAGAACAAGGCAGCAGTTAAGTAGTTATCTAATCCTCGACTTGAAAGAATCGGGAAAGATTAGATGATGAGCTGATCTTGAAGTAAGGAGAGATCGACTACTACCTATTCCTTGGGCAGTTTAATCACGTGGTTCATGAAGCAAAGTGCAGTGAGTACGTAGGAATTGATGTTTCACAATAGCGGTATTTTCAATGCTCCCTTTAAAAAGATAAGCCCGTGGAGTTTGAATTTGTTATTTTAGATTTTCGATTTTAATTCATTTTGTAAATTAAATCACTTTTCTTAGTTTTTATTATTTTGGGTTGCTAAGAATATTTCAATTGCCTATCCAAGGGAAGTCCCGAATGAGTATGAGTTGGAGTAGTCAGTTGATTGAGAATTCTTGAGATCTACCAGTAGGAGCGATATCTGGACTTAAATCGATTTACTACTTGTTAGACGACGCAGCATCACGGATCAAACCGAGGAGAAGAAAAATGATTTGCCTCTTGAAACACTGTGATGCAATAGATAAGGAACAGCTCAAAACCAGTTTGTGGCATTTTGCGGAGTTAGATAACTAGTCGCCAGGTAATAACGCTATAAATTTGTATAGGTATTTTGGTCCATCACAGAAAGAGGTGAACAAGTTTTTGGCGCCGTTGCCGGGGATGAAAAGAATTTAGTGAATCAATATTCAGACCAAAAAGCGAAATACTAGTTTGGACATAATTTATAAAAGAAAATAGAAAATTTTACCAAAAATATGATTAAGCAGCAGTAGTTTAGCAAGCTGCGAAATTTTTGTAAGAGCTTTTCATGTTAAAATACAAATTTTAGTATCATGAAGCTCCATTTGATCTGGAGTATATTATAATTTCGGGAGTTAATTCATACACGAACGGGGAGGCTGAATTATTTGCCACTAAACATTAAGATCGAAGAACAGAGGACCCCAAGAAAGGTTAGAGTGCGAAATAGCAGATGTCGGGCAGAAAGATTGGCCAAGGCGATCAACCAGGAATTCGCGTGAAGTACCTGAGCGAGACACTGGAGGACTTACGGAGACCCGATTATCAGATGAATACTGTGATGAGGCGGTAACAATAGTCACTGGCACAATTTTGAGCTCAGCGAAATACGATCACCATGGTTGACAGAACGATTCTGATCACCCCTCTGAAGATCCCAACGAACACTTGGGGCCGGTTTTAAAGGAATAGCGATCTGAGTTAAATTGAATGAAAGTGTGAGACCCGAAGTTATTAAAAACTGGAGTTGTTTCCACATTCTCTCTTTAAGAGATATAGGCTGCATCATGGTTTGACTCACTACCATATGGATCTGTTAACCCATGGGAGAAGAGCTGATGGGAAGCTTAGGCTGATTCTTTCCTCCATCCTCATACGAGCGAAGAGGGAAGTACTACTTTCAAACGAGGGGAAGATGAGAGTGCGTACTGCTTTGCTTGGGAGGAGATACAGAGGCCCTGCGAAGAGATGTCCCATGCAGGATAGACTGAAGACCTAGATGGACATCTTCTACCACTCCATGGTGCCTCAAGGTACCAATAGATGCGACTTGAGGCAGACATTAAGAAGAAGAAGAAGCGAGGAAGAGACGAGGCGGTGATCGGGATCTTGCTAGGTGCGACATGAGGACCTCTGCCCACGAATCCTCGGGAGTAGTGACGAAGCTAAAGGAAATAGAATGATTGAGCTGAACAAGATGTCTGCCATGGAGGCCAGGCTGGATGCATTGATGCATCGGTTGGATAAAAATGCACTCTGCAAATGAGATAGGAAGCGGTGGGAAAGAGGAAAGGAAGAGTAAATAATGCTGAGCGTATTTGAGAGGGTTCTATGCGGTGGAGAGGCTAACTATTTGAGCAGGCACCAAGAGCACTATCATTTCAAGCTAACTTATTCTGCCAACCCATTATACCTGACATTAGGAGACATGAAATTTCCTCTTATGGTGGGAGAGCCTGTTTCGATCGAAGACATAGGCAAAACTTTGACAAGGGTATGCTCGCGAGTTCCGGCGACAACGAGAGGCGAAGTAGATATCGAGAGTCAAAAGGACTCAGACCTTTGAGGGCCAAAATCTTTGCGATTCATGGGGAAAATAAAAAAATTTATTAAGCTTCCATGAACAGGTTTGTAGAATTGGAAGCTTCAAAACCAATTCTCAAATTTTGAGTGACCACTCAATGCCTCTCTCGAGAACACAGGGAAATCTACAAATAGGGCAACTAATGCAACCCTGCAGAATCAAATTAAAGATGCTTTTCTAGTGACAGAGAAAAATCGAGAAAAGCTGTGGTTTGTGCATCTTAGAAGTGGAAAGAATTAGAAGGAAAAGTCAGAGAAGATAGAAAGCGCGAGGGAGAAGGGATCACGGAAAATCTTGAGTCCTTTGGGGAAAGAAAGGAAGAAGAGCAGTAGCAAGAGAAGAAGAAAAGCAAGAAAAAAGCCCGAACTCTATGCCTGGTTCCATTCCCGCGAAGGCGCAAAGTCAAGGATAGGAGAATTTACGAGAGAAGATGAAAGACCCGGAAGTTTCACCATTCCTTGCACCATTGAGGTTGAAATTCAAAAGGCTCTTTGTGACTCCGGTGCAAGTATTAACTTAATGCCATTATCTGTTGCAAGGAAATTAAGTTTTGGGGAGCTTACTCCCACTACTGTTACTCTCCAAATGGCAGATAGAACAATGGCGAAACCTGAAGGAGTCATTGAAGATGTGCTTGTTAAGGTAGGGAAATTTGTTTCATATCAACTTTATCATCCACGGACATTGAAGAAGATTCACAAGTCCCTCACTAGCTGCTAGGAAGGCCATTCCCTGTTGGAGAATTTGCTAATAGATATGCGAGAAAGGAGTTCTCACTCTCGGGGTTGGAAGAAGCGGTGAGCTTCAATCTGTAAGTTGAAGAATTTAGACCTGGGATAAAGGAAGATTACAAGTTAGTAGATGATATCTATCTCAGCAACTCTGATTGTTGTACAGTTATCAATATAACTTCCTATCCAGTAGAAAATGAGATGAATTTCAGTATCTTGAAGGTGTTAATTACGATTTTCCTTTGTCGGTTGCACTCTCACAGAAAAGGTGTTGAGTCTTAAACAAAAGCAGCATGAATGATAGAGGCAAATAATGAAGAATTTCATCAAGAGACCGGTGCGAAAGGGCTAGTTTAAAAGAATTGCCAAGTCATCGAGTATGCTTACTTGGAGCTACCCAAGAGTAAGCCGGTGATTATCTACGCTAGACTACGATGATGCGAGAAGGCATTCTTGAAAATTTTGAAGAATTATCAGTCGTTGGCAGTCCATAAAGATGAATTAAAAGATATCAGTCCGTCAATATGCATACACAAAATACTGCTAGAGAAAATACAAAACCATCACATTGAACATCAAAGAAAATGAACCAGTCATGAAAAAGTAGTCGAGAAGAAGTGCTGAATGGTTGAATCTTTGGTTTCATATATGCAATCTCGAGATAGTCCTTGGGTTTTAGCCCGATCCATGGTTCCCGAGAAAGGTGGGTTCAACATGATTGAATGAAAAATGAGTTAATTCAAAAAACGGTGGCAGGATGGAGGTATATGTAGCCGATTACGGAAGCGAACAAGCAACCGGGAAGGATCATTTCCGTTGCCGCCGTGATGAGGATGTTAGGCAGGTTAGCGAGGACACCCTCGTTTGTTTCTGCAGATGGATATTCAGGCTATATGATTGCCGTACACACGAGGACGAGGAGAGAAAACTGCATTCCACATGCCCTTATGGCACCTTTGCCTTGGAAGGATGCCATTTGGGTTGTGCGATGTTCTGCTACTTTACCAGTGTATGATGTCATGTTCTCGGATTTGGTTAGGAGATTAAGTGGAGATTTTTATGGATGACTTCCGCAGTATATGGATCCAGTTTTGAGCATTGTCAAGCAACACAGAAAGCAGTGCTTCAAAGATGCAAGGACAAACATCTACCATTAAACTGGGAAAAGTGCCATTCATGGTAACGAAGTATTCTTCTTGAAGTCATAAAATTTACGCTCTGGGACTAGAAGTAAGTAATCAAAGGTTTCGAATTATCAGACTCTTGCACACTCCTAACGGTAAAAGGGATAAAAGAGGTTTCTTGGGACATGCTTTGGATTCTATAGGAGATTCAATGAGATTACTCAAAAATAGCAAGACCATTATGCGGTGCGGAAGACCACAGGTTTAATTTTGATGATGATTCCTGAGCTGACTTCTTTGAAGGAAAGTCAAGATCGGATTAGTTCGAGAACCTATCATGGCTGCACGAGGAATGGGATCGGGGAGTTCGAATAATGTGTGATGCCGATTGATTTCACCCAATGGGAGACTGTATTGGGGCAAAGAAAGAAATATTCAGAGCCATATACTATGCTAGCGGAACCTTCAATGAAGCCACAAGAAAACTATTCAACTCACGAAAATGAGATGCTTGCCATAGTTTTTGCATGAGAAGTCGAGACCGCTACATTTTGGGATCCTGTTATCGTTCTGCCCGGCCATGCGACAATCAAATATCTGATGTCGAAAAAGGAAGCTATACCAAGACTGATAAGGTGGGTGTTGTTACTCTGAGTTTGATCACGGAAATTAAAGATAAGAAAGGGTTGTAGCGATGATAGGCGATCACTTGTCAGTAAAACAAAGTAGAAGAGGAGGCAGAATTAACAGAGAACTTTCCAGATGAGCAACTGTTTAAATTGTCATTCCAACTCCCATGGTATGCTGATATCATGAATTACTTGGCTTGTGGAGTGAGTGCACCAGGGTCGACTACCATTGAAGAAAGCTGAATGCGGCATGTATTACATGCGGGATGACCCATTGCTATTTAAAGTCTTGACATGATTATAAGAAAGTTTGTGTCAGTGAACAATACAAAATTTTGAATAGTACCATGCATCACCATATGGGGACATTTTTACGAAGAAAAAACGGCTCATAGATACTCAATCTTAGTTCATTTATTGCTTGATGAGCTTAAAGTCATATTTTAGTCCGTTTTTGTTTGATTTTAATGTAAGAGAATAATTAAGATCTGAGAAATATGAAGAAACTCACCAAATTTGTTATTCTGGGAGTATAAAAGAAAGAAGAAAATACGGTGAAAAATCACGACAAATGGTGGAATAAAAAATGCAAAAGTGAGTACAGAGGCGGAATGGGAAACAAATGATTGATTCATTGATGCGATTTTGGTCTTACCGCAGTCAGATTATGAGGTCGCGACATCAGGATAAGTGAAGGAAATAAGCAACTGGTCGCGACAGGAATCACCAGATAAGCAGCTGAGGATTAACCAGAAGCTAAGGGAATGATGTTGCGACAACATCGTGATGTCGCGACAAGGGTTGATGTCGCGACCGGGGATGGAAATTCGGAGACGAAGAATACATTGTGAAGCTATAACAAGTTTGGAAGGATGAGTGAGTTAACTAAAATTGTTGTCGCTACGGAAGGCGAAGTCGCGACAGAAGCAACTGGTCAAGCCTCCCGAAGACATAAGTGATGTCGCGACAAAGAGATTGAAGATGCATGACATCATGAACGTCGGTTGAAGTACGCGAAGACTTGGCGATGCGTGAATATCGATGTCGGCGACAGCGGGAAGACAATTGAAACAAGGGGCATAAAGTGATGTCGCGACAAGGGATCGATATTGTGACCATCGGGGCTATCGATTGAAGGCGTTGAGGATTAAGAGATTGATGTGTCGCGGCGTGAGATGCGATGTCGGCATGTGGATGATGTCCGCGACAAAGGAGTTGGTGCGACGAGCGATAACTTGGGCGATCCACTTTGGAATCCGCCGCGCGTGGGGTAAGGCCCGGCGAAACCTTATAAATAGCGGCTACGGATAAAGCGGCAGACACAAGCGGAAGTGCGGGTAGTGAGAGAGCTCCATTTTCTTTATTTTCCTTTTAGTTTTCTTTCTTTTCTTTTCTTTTCTTCAATGTTGATAGTTAGAGATTAGATTAGATTTATCGTTTTATTTTTTCGTTTATTTTACGGATGCAAGGTGTTATGTCGTTTTGGCTTGGTGAATGCGAATTCTATTCTTTTCAGAATTACTACCTGGAATGTTTGGAAGTCAGGACAAATTTCTGGGATTTGACTTCAGTTTAGTGCAGTTATTCTTGCTGATCGGAGGAATCTTTGTAGCGTGGTCGTGGTGGGAATCCGGCTTCCATTAAGTAGATGCTATAGTCGAGAAATTATCTTTCTGCATGTGCGTTTCAATGACTTGTAATTTCAGTTTATGAATTTATACGGATTTTGGGTTTAATGTTTTTGGATCGGATATGGAGTTTTCTTATGCGGATTTAAGATTTGTTTCATTGCTCGATTTCAAGGAGGTCCTGCGGGTGACACGGAGAAGACATTCTGAGTTGTGAACATTTCTTTGAAGGTATATTAACATGCTATTAGAGATCTAATGAGCTTGTAAGTTTACTTGGATGGAATCTCTCTCACTTGAAATCGAAACGAGTTGAGCAGGTTATCAATTCTAAACAAGCGAGTTCCACTTAATTGGATAGTAGAGCCCGATCAAGTGTTAGTGAGATCTAATCAGGAGAGGTGATCTGTTAATTCGAGGAAGAGAAACCTGGAAGTTGTATATCCTTGCTTGACCGATAACTTGGGAGCTAGGGTTTACAGTCCATAAAATAAGTGAGTATTGCGAAAGAGAAAAATACCCAGTTAAGTACCCAAAGTAGTTATCTCATTCACGTCTTCGAAAGAATCGGAAAAATTAGATAATGAAATGTGGAGTGTGGAGAGATCAAGCTACTTCTTGCCTTGAATGATTTTAAAACCTTAAATATTCAAAGAGTTTTATCGGTATTAACTACGAGGGTATTTTCTCTGCAAGCGAGTATACTTAGTGTGTCCTCTGAAAGATAATTATTGATTATCCATTTATTTTTGGTGGCAACTATTCTTTATTCTTTATTCTTTATTCTTTATGTTCCAGTTTATTTTGATTGATTTATTTTATTTTATATTCAGTATAATTTCAGCTTCTTAAGTGGACTGATATCACTTTATGGTCCAAATAGTATGGAGCTTGAGTAGTCAGGGTAGTTGATTTAAAATTCTTGAGGATCTCTGTAGGATGATATCTGAACTCTCATCCATTTATTACTTGTGACATTGCACTTCATGAGTATCTGTATTTAATGAAATTAAATGATTAACTCAGATTTTGAATTATGACAGTTTATGATGCAGGTTTAGAGTTAGACAATAGTCAGCACAGTAGTGTGCAACTAAATTTGTATATGCGTGTTGGTCGGTCAACACCCACTATCTTTAGAGACTGTGCTGAATGGGTCAAATTATGTGATAGATGCCAAAAGATTGGAAATATGTAGCGAGAAATAGAAGTGCCCTACAAGGCATATTGGTGGTGCAAATTTTTTGATGTATGGGAATAGATTTTATAGGACCCTTCCCACCATCATTTGAAACTTGTATCTTGCTGGCAGTGGATTAGCATGTGTCAAGTGGGTGGAAGTAAACTTGTCAGGGATGGCCTTCTAACACGTGTTAGTTTCTTGCAAAGGAACATTTGGCTTGGTCGGAACACCGGGACTATCATCGGTGACGGGAAATGCACTTTGCAAACAAAATATTTACACTAAAAGCTCATGGCTTAAGTATGGGATCAAACATATAATGAGCCTAACCCATCACCCCGGACAATGGACAGCGAGGAAATTTCCAATAGAGAGATTAAAGGATCTGGAAAAGGCGCAAGTTCAAGCGGGAAAGATTGGTCTTCCCGAGCTTGACAGTGCACTTTGGAGAAACTACGGGACGGCATTGAACTCTTAGAGTAGGATGTCCCCATTCGAGTGGTCTTTGGCAAACCATGTCACCTCTCTCTTGGCGGAATACAAAGTCATGTATCGAGCTGAACTTCGATTTCAAAATTGCAAAGGAAGAGAGACTGCTCCAATTGGAATGAACTAGAAAGAAGCGAGAAAGCGAAGCCTATGATAATGCTAGAATATACAAGAGACAAAGACAAAGAAATGAAATGATCAAGGATTATGAGGAAGAGTTCGGAGAAGCCGGGGGATCGGGGTTACGCTGTTTAACTCCAAATTAAGATTATTTCCAGGGAAGTTGAAATCAAAATGGAGTGGACCATATACAGTGGTGTCAAGTACCTGCCTTTGGACGGTAACACTTGGGATGATCTTTGGGGAAGAATTCAAGGTTATTGGTCAAGAGGCCGAAGCAATATCTCGACGAGGAGAAAGAAAAGGAAGAACTCAGGTTGGTGAATTGAGAGAGAGAAGGCTTAAAGCAACTAGTCCAGCTAAGGACTCAAAACGAGAAGGCTCATAGGAGAAGCTGACCCATATGAATTTTGCTTCTTTATAGATTTTGATTTTTTTAATTACTCGTTTTGATTTTTTATTCTTGTAATGATTTGTTAGGACACTAAGTTAGTATTTGATCAATTAAACCCTTTTTTGAAATTATTCTGATTGTGCCTGTGCGGGAATCATTTTGGGCTCGGTGAAGAACCAACTCTAGGACGGCTCCGGCCACTTCACGGGATAGGGCGACTTGAAAAGGGGAGTATTTTCTCCTAAACAAATTACATTGGAAAATAAATAGAATGCATGTTTGGTGTTTAGAATTACTTTATTGGATGTTAGAATTTTACCCAAAATTAATAAGAGTGCACAGTATCGATCATCAAATTTAGGGTAAGTCGGCGACCGGTGCAACTGGTAAATGCGAGGGAGGAAACAGCGAAGGCACGAGTCGACGAGAAAAGTTATGTCACGACAGAACATTTGAAGTCGCTGACGGAGACATTTTAGGTCAGCGACAAGAACAATTCCTTCAAAAGATAGTGAAGGTCGAACCCAGCTGACTATGTCATGAGTACTTAGTGACCAAAAGGGGGTAGAAATGTCGGATGTAGCAACTTTGATGATATATTGTCCTCTGACTTACTTATGTGTGACAAACAATAATAAGTCGCGACACAAGAGAAAAGTGTGCCAGCAGAGCAACTTTTAAATCTGCCCTTTATTTAATGACAACACACAATTGCGGCACAGAATTTAAGTAGCGACAGCGCAATTAAATGAGTAATAAAGGAGATCCATGATAATGATTGGATTGCAAATGTTGAGAAACTCCCTCCACCACTATTTCATTCATGGAAGCAAATCTGACTCTCCATCTTCGCTACTCTGGTTTTCAATTCTTTGGAAACCCTAGATCCAAAATTCTTCCTAAAAACATTCCTATTTCTCAAATGGCCGGACCGTCAACCCTAGTCCCAAATCTAAGCGAGATCATGGAAGAATATACTCAGCCCGAAGGGGAAGTTAAATCGAGGAATTGACAAGGGAGAACACACCGTGGAACCATCAGAAGTTCAACCAGTTTCCAAGCAACAGAGAAAAAGGGGAAAAGAAAAACAGCAAGAAGAAGAGGAAGACGAATTCGTATCAGAAGAAGCTTTCTCCATCTGGAAGAACTACTATGCCAGTAAGGGGTTTATCGGAGAAGAGGCTTATTGAAACTCATCTCCTTTGAGGAACTAATAGAACAAAGAGGTTAGGGGAAACACTTAGGCATCAAGAATCGGGATCACCGCGGCGGTAGTTCGAGAATTCTCCAACCTGGTGGGAGGAAGGATAACTCTGTTTATGTCCCGAGGAGGAGTTTGGAGTGCCGTGTGGGCGAAAACCATCGATGAAATATGCGGAATGGAAGAAGCGAAAGCATGGATCCAAGTCAAGAAGATGATAAACAGCCCAGTATGAAGATTGCAAGAAAGTTGACAAGCGATAAAGGGAAGTGGGGTCAAAAGGAAAAGGAGAGCAAAGACCATAACCGGGGAGATTTAACGGGGAAAGGCGAAAGTATGGTTTTGCTTCTGGCCTCTTATTGTAGTTAGACCAACATGTGCACAGTCTTGGAGCAAAGAAGCACATTCTTTATGATATCTTTGAAGGGGTACAAGATTAATCTGAAGGGCTTGATCATTGAAAATAAATATTGAGATACCATGAAGAGGAATAAAAGGGTTTGATCCTCACCCTTAACTATCACGAGGCTATGTTTGAGGGCTGGTGTGAAGGAAACTTGGGAAGAAGAAGAAGAATGCCCCCGAGGTTTCTGTAACTCGATAGGAGTAAGCAAGGCCTAGGAATCCAAAGAAAAAGGGGATTATAATAGAGAGCGGATTCAAGAAGAAAACGAGAATGCAAGGCAGGAAGAGGACACCATACGGTTGCGGATCAAGAAGAAGAATATCAGAAGCACATCCAAGAGAACACCTTGTGTTTACGGAAGGACGAGAACAGATGATGGAAGCCACATAAATTTTCTCAACCCACTTGGCCAGCTATCCCCCTATCGGGAGCAGAGATTTCGAGAACACGGTAGCTCTAAGGGGGCTGGAGGGAATAATCAAATAATGGAGATGCTCGGTTCCATTCGGAGAAGAGAATGGAAGAAGAGGAAGGGAATGGAGCCTCTGACGAAAATTCGGAGAAAAGTATAGGCGGCGAAAAAGAAAGATCGACAATGGGAAGAAGAAAGTAGACGAAGGGAAGAAGCGGATGAAGGAGATCACGGAAGCATCAGGAAAAATCAAGAAGGAATGGAGGAAAGAGATCACGATCTTGAAGGACTGCGGTGAGCCGTAGGTCATTTCTGACAATCGAGTATGATCGATTCTCCAGCTCCTAACAATCCCATAAAGAAAAAAGGGACTCAGTTAGGAAGCCAAAACTACGGAGCGAGATAAAGGGTTCAAATTCCTCTGCATGTCAATGTTCAAGGACTTAGAGAAGAGGATGAAGGAAAGAGATAAAGTGCTTGATGACAAGATGCCTTCGAGAAAGAAAAGTCGACCGAATTTGGATTTGATCAACAATAATCTTTCCAAATTTTTTAGAAGTCATATTTGAAATAAATACCGATGAACACATTGGGAAAAGACAAGATGATACGAATAAAAGTTGATCTCACCAGAATTGATCATGAAACGGATAGGGAGAATGACAAGAAGAAGAAGTGAAATGAAGTTTGAATTCTCTCACAATTTGGCTACCCTTGATCGGATCCTCCCCAACATCTTTGCTCCTCCCCAAAGAAAAAATAAATCTTCATTGATTTATCAGCTATCTTCCTCTTTCGGATGTGGTCTCAACTTTTGCATCATATCATGAATAAAATAAGAAAAATTTATTTAAAAAAGAAATGTTTGATGTTGTACTTGATTAGATTGTATTGTTACTTTTTGTGGTGTAGAGGAGAATAACAGTAGGATTTAGTTCAAGAATGAAAATGCTGACATATCATAATCTGAACTAGTTGAAGTAGTTTGACTAGAAGATAAGTTGAAACACGAATAATTGCGAGGAATAAGGCGGGAATGACATATAATTGAATTGAAACCGCAGTGCGTAATTGACTTGAGATTTATTGATGAGTCGAGATAAGGAAAGTCAGCACACAATTGAAGGAGCAAAATATATTTTGAGTTTGTAGTATAAGCAGTGATGGCCAAAATTTGTGATGAACCTTAAATCCTTGTAACTCGCATCCAAGCGAAGTGAGTCAAGGACATCCTTAGGGTTAGTCACAGTTAATCAGCCGAATTCTAGAACTTGTTAGATTATTGATCAAGGCGAAATCCTAGGTGATACAACTAACAAGAAATGATGCAGGCCATCCTTGGCAGTTTGAGCCATTCATACACCCTTGGTGTGTGCGCATACACACCTTAGTTCTTGAATTTGAGCCAAAACAATCCTTATCTTCAAAACAAGCCATTGGAAATCCCAAGTCATCCTAGATAATTAATCCTCCAGTAAAGAACCTCTGATTACCCAAAATTCAAAGAAGGAGGAAGAGATAAAGTTTGGGGGAGTATGTATTTTTTTTTGGGAACTAAAGGAGAAAATACAGAAAGGGTGAAGAGAGAAAGATCTAAACGAGGGAATGCAGCAGAAAGAAACTTAAAGGAAGAAGTTTTGTCTTGTGGCTAACTCTCTTGAGCAATTAAGTTCTTAGGGGTGTTTCAACACCTAGTACCCTAATGCCAACTAGTATAGAATTTACTGGCTTAAAGGATTCGCTAAGAGTGTTAGAAAGCTAAAAGGCCCGAGAACATTGCACTATTCACGAATGAGTGGCAGAGAAAAGTTCAGTGGTGTAGTCTGAATGAAATGGGAATGAACAATTTTTAAACAAAAGAAATCAGAGTACCCCCAAGATGAAGTTTGGGGGAATTAATAAAAAAAAGTTGCAAGGAAAGAAGGGCAGCAGTTAAGTAAGAGAAGGAAAAGAGTCAAGGTAATCTTGACCTAAAAGTTCCATCCATCCACAAAGACCCCGAAGCGACATTCTGAACTAAAGACCTGATTGATCTTGAAGGATTGAGCCTCGAGACGACGTTAGTGGAGATCAATATGAACAACAAGCATATGGAATTTGGAAAATCTTGAAGGATCAAAACTGTGAAGGACCTCAGAGGGTTAGCTGACTCACTAAGAAAAGAGGAAGAAGACCAGCCTACTTTGGGTAGGATCAGGCCCGGCTATCTTTATTTATAAAACAAGTTCAACAATTTAGTTTTGTACCTTACAGGATTGAGTAGAGACTAACCTTCATGCGGACTTGAAGCTAGATATCTGAAAAGAATGCGGTCTGATGCTCGAATTAAATTGGTTGTAACTTTGCAAATCAAAGCAGAAAAGTGTTCTTTTGTTTGAGGACAGTGATTGGGTATACAGTGGGGTGATCGGAATCGACAAAATTTATATGCACATCTCCTCCTACTTTGCAGTAGTCAGAAGCTCTTTGCGAGTATAGTGGTCTAGGCTCGAACACAGGGATGGGTTTTCTTCGTACAAATGACTAACAGTGAAGGCAAAAATTGGTGAATTAAATTTGGATTTTTAAGTTTGGTAAAAGCAGGGGTTTGGGTGTTCAGCGGCTGAAACAAAACAAAGAAAAAAAATGTAAAATAGAACCCACATGAAGTGTTAAAGCCCTTTGGTTTTTAGGGCTTCAAGGTAACCACATGTCCCGAATTATTTTTCCTCTTGTTAGGGGAGCATGACATATAGTCATTTCCCAGGCAGGATCTTCATTTAGCTTTGAAAAGCTAAACCTTATGATTTTCCCTTTTAAAAAATAGCATTTCAAATGGGAATAAATATTCATAACCAGTGAAAACACATCTCGAAAACCTAATCCCGATAACTAGCAGGAGACAACCCTTGAGCCTCTCAATGGATCTAGTGAAAGTATCCATTGAACCCAAAAAACTTATGAAATACACATTAAAAGAGAGCATGCTTAGAGATTTTAACTACAAGTGATGCAGAACATGACAACCATAAACAAATGTTAAAAGCAAGAGGGCTTGAGTTACCTCCACACCCTAATATGGCCAGTCACTCTTCCAAGGAGGAAGAGGTCTGGCAGAACATCCTACGAGGTTGTCATCCTCGGAGAAGTGTTTGCGTAGAAAAATGGAAAGGAAAGAAAGGGAAAGAGAATTTCTGGGGCGCCTCCAGCTTCTTGTATATCAAATTCAGTCAGTTGATTTGGCTGTGAGACTTATATAGATGCTCGGTGTGGGGAAGTTGCCTAAAAACCAAAATCGGAAGTTATTACAGAGGTAAAATGGAAAAAAACGAAAGCAAGCAACGGGGTGTAGCGTAAGCGGAGGCAGGGTAGCGGGAGGAGCAGTCTTTGGAGTAAGGAGCAGTGCTCGCGGAAGCTTCTTGCGGTGGTGTTTTCTTAACATTTGCTCTTCTCACTCCCCCGATCTTTGATGCAATGTTAGTTTGACTTAGATTCTTAGTGGCAGGATGGAAGCTAAACAATTTTGGCATAATTAGCTGCCAAGCGCAAAATTTGCCACAAAATACGATCATTAAAATAGTAGGGACCTTAATGTGCAATCGGGTTAATTAGCATGATTAGTACACAAAAGCACTCAAAACCTATAATAAATAGGGTTCAAAATAGCATACGCAGGCACTAATCGAACGAACAAATCTTTTCTTCTTTGCTGAGGGGCAAGCAAAATTTAAGTTTGGGGAAGTTTGATGAGCTTAAAGTCATCCTTTTGATCCATTACCACGTTGATTTCTATCTAAAAAAGGACTTATTTATATCTGAATGTGGAATAACTCATAAGCGCTTTCTCTGATGGGAAATTCAAGAAGAGGATATTGCGATGAAGGCGAAGTGTTTGAGCGGGAATGACACATTTGTTGAGATGATGTCGTAGCAGGAGGTGCACGGAAGAAGGACACGATATTAACGATGCCTTGACGATGTGAAGAATCACATCAGGTCGCAACCACAAAACTCGGTCGCGACATAAGGGCAGTGAAGTGACGAGTAGGTATGTGAAACTCAAGAAGTCGACAACCATAAATTAATGAAGAACAAGACATGATGGCCGGCGACACCATTTGAGTCGCGACGAGTGAAGACCGAGCAGTAGACATAAGTCGCTGACACAAGATTTTCAAGAGACTGAACATCGAAGTCGCGACATTTTGGAAGTGTGAGCATCAACGGGCATGGTGTTCCCTGGAAATTGGGTATGGAGAACTGACTTGCGAGGTGGGTGCGGCGTCATTTAGAGTCGCGACGGAATAGACAACTAACAGGAAGAATGGATGAGTGATTAGACAACTGATGTCGTGACCAAATAAAAGCTTCATGACAAATGCTTAGACAAGCGATATCGCGACAAAGAATCGAGTGTGACATTACTGACCAGATGGGCGATTAATCTGAAATCCCTGATGAGGCACATGCAAGGTTAGACTGACGAGCCCTATAAATAGCAGCTGCTGCTGAAGGAAAACAACTCTTGTGTTCCCGGGGAGTAGAGATCACAGGTAGCCCTAAGGCTCATATATTTTAATTTTCTTTTTCTTTGTTTTGTAGTTATTTTAGATTAGATTGTTATTTTGGATTTGGACGTTAGCTGTTAAAGTAGAAGCTGAATGCAGAATTCTATTTCTTTCAAATTACTGCCTGGATCGTCTGAATTCCCAGACAATTACAGGTCGGTTCCAGTGTCGATCTGATGGTTCTCTTGATCAGAAATCCATTGTAGGGTGTAATAAAGTAATTTAGAAACCCAGCTTCCATTGAATAGACTCTGTTGTTAGAATTTATCTCTCCTGTAGAAATTTATCAGAAGCTATTGAACTTCAGTTTATAAATCTACTTATTTGGTTTCCCGAATATGCATGTCGATCCCAATATCGGTGTCCTATACACCGCAATAGGATTGTTTCATGCTCTGATTTCCAAGAGGCCCTCTGAGTGACACAGAGAAGGCATTCTTGAGAGTAGTGAACAATTTCTCAAAGGTGTGCAAACCTGATAATGGAGATCTAATGAGCTCTGTGAATGTAAGTCGATAAATCGTCTTCTCACTTGAAATCGAGATTGAGTTGAATGACTTATCAATTTAAAAAGCGGTTCACCTCGGTTGAACGATAAGTTCAATCGAGTGTTATGAAAGGATCTAATCAGGAAAAATTGAAGCCCATTTCCAATTTTGGGAAGAAAACCGATGAAGTGTAAGCCCATACTGTACTATGTCTTGGGAGTACAGTTTAGATCCATGTTCGAGGGTATGAAGTATTGAAAGAAAAATATCGAGAACAAGGCAGCCCGGATTAAGTAGTTATCTAATCCTCGACTTGAGAAAGAGTGGGAAAGATTAGATGATGAGCAGTCATAAGTAAGGAAGATCCAGGCTGTACCCTATTCAGCAGAGCCGGGTTTAAAATGCAGTGGTTCATGAAACAAAGATTACGAGTAGTGCAGGGTGATGTTTCACAATGCGATATTTTCAATGCTCCCTTTAAAGATAAGCGATAAGTCGAGATTTGTTATTACTGAATTTGATTTTAATTCATTTTGTTTATAAAAATCACTTTTCTTAGTTTTTATTATTTTAAGGTTTACTAAGAATATTTCAAATTTGCCTATCAAAGTTCAAAATGTATAGAGGATTCGGAGTAATTAGGGGTAGTTGATTGGGAATTCTTGGAATCTACGTAGGAAACGATATACGGACTTAAATCGATTTACTACTTGTTAGGCACATTGCACTTGCGTCACGGATCGAAACCAGAGAAAATGATTGCTCTCAAGGAAACAGCTTTTGTCGATCTGATAGATAGGAACACAACAAGCAAGTCTCATGGCATTATTGTTTGGGGATTAGATAGTCCTTAGGTGATAACGCTATAAATTTGTATAGTATTTAGTCCGTCACGGAAAGTGGAGACGAGTTTAGGCGCCGTTGTTGGGGATCGAGAAAGAATTTGAGCAGAATCAATGTCGGACCAAGCGAAATAATAGTTTGGACATAATTTATAAAAAGAAAATAGAAAATTTGATTCTTCAACACCAATCTTCCTTCTTCCTCTTGATCACCTTAATCTTTGATTTCATAGAACAAAGACCACTAATCTTCCTCCTACTCTCTGGCAAAAGCCTAACACTTTCTCCTTCTTTTTCCAAATGTGCAAAATGCCTCTCAAAGACCAATATTTGGTCTTTAATCAAAATCCTGCACTAAGCCTTGTTTGGCACACTAATTCCCATTTTTCTCAATTTTCTCACTTTAAAGCTTCATTTCCACTTCATTTCATTTCATTTTATATTACAGCACCCATTACTCATTTATGACCCTTAGGTCCTCATTTGACATTTTTACCAAATTTATTTAGCTCTTGTAAAATTTCCGGGTTTTTATCATTTTTCGTTTTTAGCCATTTAAACTCTGGAAAAATATAATTTAATTTATTTTACACCACAAGCATGTTTATAAAACTGTTAGAGTATTTTCATCTTGATTACATATAAGTAAGACATGCTATGGGTTTAGCTTACCACCCTTAGTCAAATGGACAAGTTAGAGATATCAATAGGGAGATAAAGAATATGCTTGAAGGCCGGTGAACCTGAAGCGAGAAAGGAGGATTAGTTAGTAAAGCTGGGTGATACGTGTAGATCTAAGAACCTTCTGAGTCTCTGATAAGGTGTCCCCATATAGAATTTTTCTTGGAAAGACTTGTCATCTACCCCTTGAATTGGAATATAAAGCAATGTGGGCCATTAAGACGCTAAATTTTGACTACTAAGCTTCTAAGGAGAAGAAATTACTTCAGTTGAATGAATTGGAAGAACTGGGAATGAATCCTATGATAGTGCTAGAATTTACAAGTACAAGACTAAGAGGTGGCATGATCAGAGAATTCTAAGAAAAGAGTTCAAGGTGGGAGAATTAGTCCTACTATACAACTCAAGGCTCGGGCTTTTTCCATGGAAGCTTAAATCAAGATGGAGTAATCAGCACTACGATCCTTGCGAGTCACACCATTTGGAGCAGTTACATTGAAAACAAAGTCAGGGAATGAGTTTAAAGAATATGGCCGAAGACTGAAACATTATATTGGAGAATTATGGAAAGAATAACATGCGAGAAGAGTAGAAGTTTTGGAAAATTCTTGAAAAATCTTGCTGATGTAGCAATGTCTAGCTAAATACATTTAACAGAGTAGCTTCTTGGGAGGCAACCGAAGCAAACTTTAGTTTGTTTTAGTTTGTTTAATCTTTTGATTTTTGTTTTGAATTTTTTTCTCATGATAGTTGATTTTATGTTTTTCAAGACATGAGAGTTGATTCCTTATTAGGACTATTGATGATTGAGCAAAATTGATGCATTGATTGAAAATATGTAAATAAGGAAAAGGGAATGAATGCTCAAATTTGTGAGAATTTCCCAGTATTTTTCGTTATTTTTAATTAGCTTTACTTATACGGTTGTTGAGGATTCTTTGAAGTAGAAAGTGGAGGTTAATTTCCCATGCTTGAATTAGATTGTTGTTAGATCATGATCATTGTTTTTTCTAAGCATGATTGTTGATTTATGTGCTTAAATTGAGCACATTGATTTGTGTGTAGATTGATGAGATGAGATAAAATTAGGAGTAAAGGCTTAGGGCTGTAAGTGACATATTTGTCAATTGTCAGCGACAAATACCTAAAGGCCATTCTCAATATAAGGCAAATGTTGTCGCCAACAAGGTGAAAATTTATGCGTGAGAATTTTCATGCTTTAAAGACATCAAGTGTCGCGCATTTCATACTCAAAAAATAATTATCTTGAAAAATTATGGCTTTCATAATACAATTAATTTGTCGCGACATTAAATTAATTGTCTCGACAGGCTAATTATATGACAAATTTTTGTTGCACATAAAGGGAGAGATTACAAGGTTTAAAAAATTAAATAATCTTTGATATTCTTCCAAATATAAGACCTTCCCTTTCTCCTTCTAAAACCCTAAACCCAATCTTTCCGTCAAGAATGTCTGAACAATAGAGATTTATTCCAAATATGAATGAGATAATGGCCGAGTTTGCTAATGTTGAAGAAGAAATTCTCGAGCCTTTGAAGAGAATTAATGAAGCAAAAATTCAAGAAAAAAAATGTTGAAGCTAAGGTACAGGTTGAGGAAGGAAGAAAAAAGAAAAGAAGCTAGTAAGAAGAACATAAATAGAGCAGCGAAGAAGAGGTTGAAGATTTTGTATCTGATGAAGCCTACGAAGCGATGGAGAAGAAAATACCGAAGAAGCCATTCATTGGAGAGAGAGGATTCAAGAAGTTCATCTCACCCTTCAAAGAGGTGATTGAAAAGTAAAGATGGAAGATAATATATGAGCACATACCACACAGGCGTCTTGCTAGTGAAAGTTCTATGCGATATGGTTGGAGCAAAGGACTGGTGCTATATATGAGAGGGAAGTAGATACTCTTTCCATAGGGTGCATCCAGTCAACCTCTTGAGAAGCTCGGCAGAGTTAGAGATGGATCAAATTCAAGAAGTTGAAGGAGAATCAGGCTTCAGAATTTATGAGTTGCTAAGCTGTTAAAAATGGAGAATGGAAGAATCTGACGCATATGAATCCATGTGAGAGGCTCACTTGCTAACTAGGTAGACAAAGTATGGTTCTACTTCCTCACTTCGAGTTCTAATGCCTTCCAAATCACATGAGCACATTGAAACTATTATAAAGCGGTGTTGTTGTATGCTATCATGAGAAAGGATACAAGATCGATTATGGGGAGAATCATTGAAAAAGTCAATCATTATTCTCGAGCGTTGATTTTGGGGTTACCACCACCTCGCCCCTGCAATGATCACTTACCTTTGAACAAGGGTGGAGTAACCTTCAACAAAGATGAAGAAGAAATATGTCCTAAGACCTCTCCCCTCACCTTCAATGCTATCACCAAACCTTCAGTAAATAAAGTCAAGGAGAAGTTGCAAGAAGTTGAAGTGATTAGAAGAGGAAAAGAGGCCAAAGATGATCAAGAAAATATCGAGTTGAATGAGTAGGCTCTGGTTTTAAGTATAGAGAAGAAGCAATATATAGGACAAAAGGAAGTGCTTGTCTGAATGAGAGATTGACGAGAAGAGCTGAAGCCTACCACAATGAATAAGGAGGAAGATCCTTGACTGATAAGAGAAGCGACAATTTAGAGTTGATGGAAATGATGAAAAGAATGGAGACGAGTATGATTAAGATAGACAAGTGGTTGAGATCTTAGTGAAAATAAGAATAAATACTTTAATGAGAGATCATAAGAGGACTAGTACACGGATGAAGCAATAAGGCAAAAGAGATCTATAATGGAAGAAAGAACTAGAAGAAAGAGAGATGAAATGTGGAGGAAATGAGTTGAAAGAGAAGTCACGGCCTACTAGGAGGAATCAAAAGAAGAAATAAGGTGATCACAGCTGGGAATGTTGGAGGAGAGAACAATGGAATGATAGAGTCATTGGATTTCTAGAGATAGAGTATGGTGAATAGTGCACTTTCTCCTACAGTGAAAGCCTAAGATTGATGCATTAAGAACAAGTAAACATGAGAGCAACCTTGGAGTCAATAGGCTAGAGGTAGTGTAAATTGATAAAGGAAAATGTGCAAATACTAAACTGGGCTATGATAATAGTGTCAGGGAAAAATAAAGTGCCATAGCCAAATATCAACATTTCAGACTATGTGCCTTATATAATTGTACCCCCTAATGTGCAAGATTTTGTAATACCTTATAGTAAACCCTTAGAACCTTCGGTAAAACCCTCATAACCTCTAGTTAAACCCTTAGAAACTCCAATAAAACCCTTAGAACCTTCAATAAAACCCTCAAAACCTCAAGTAGAGCCTAAGAAAAAAAAATGAATATCTCTTATGTATCTCATCCCATCTGGAAACATCTTTGTAATTGTTTCGTAAATTGAATGAAATGTCTTGGATGAAATTGTGTAAATTTTACCTTAAATTATGTTCTTACATTTAAGTACATATTTTGATATTTTTGCTTGATGATTGTTTGGTTGGATTAGATTGATTTCTAGTTTACTTATGATATATTTTTGGATCGAAATGGATGATTTAATCATGCGAAATTTTATGTGAATTAACCGCAGTAACTCGGTTACCAAACAACAAAATGGGTAGATAAAATTGCGGTAGGATGATTTCAACATAATGGAGAAGTTGTGATGTCTAGGATAACTAGGCTGAGATTCTAGATCCATAAATATTATGGTAAATTAATGAGCTAATAAGGCTAATAATTCTAATTTACTTGAACATTTCAGTTTTAAGGAACCCTGAAAACATGCACATGGTCATTAATACCTTAAAAACTGATTGTGCTTGGGATAGGAATATCTTATGAAATCCATCATAATTTTGAGTCGCCAAGGGTCCTAGAACTTGTTAGATTATTGTTCAAGGTGAAATCCTAGGCAACACAACTAACAGGAAATGATATAGGCCATCCTTGGAAAGTTTGTGCCTTTTAAAGCCTACCATGTTGATATGCATATGCATATACCCTAGTACCATGTTTTGAGCTTAATTCCAAATTCATCAAGTACCAAATGAAAACCTTAAACCTTCCCTAAGATATGATCTTCCAGTAAAGAACCCTTAGTTTGCCCAAACTACATTATGAGTACATAATAAATGATAATGGGACAAGTTTGGGGGAGTATTAATTTTAAACTTGAAAATGAAGGAAGATAATGGGTGGAAGGAGGATCAGTTAAGATGAAGATGCACCAAGATATGTGCACAACAGAAAATTTAGAAACTACAAAAGTTCAAAAAATGTCAAGGAGGAATGTGTTTTTTCTTGTAACCTTTCTCCCTTGAGTAATTAAGTTCTTAGGGTGCTTGACACCCCGATACAATACTGACTAGTAAGGAGTTACTAACCCAAGCTTCTTAAGAGTATTGAAAAGCTGAAGACAAAATTGAACATTCCTAAAGACCTTGAATAAAATGAAAAAGAGACAACTTCTAAAATAAAACTAAATTTAAAGCCTGAGAAGTAGTAAAAGAAATGCCTGATGGAGAATATGAAGAAAGATGCATCAAGTGAAGTTTGGGAATGCTTAAGGGAAGTTTTGAGTAGAAAAATGAAAAATGTTGAATGGTGTATGCACTTTGGGTAAACTTGAACCTAAAATGTCCAATTACCTACCTAAGTACCCAAGTACCCAAACCGTATTACAAGCCTTAAAGACCTATTGATCCCTAAAAGGTGGTGTTAGAGCACATTAGTGGAGAACAATATGTGATATGACCTATGGGACTGCAGAGTCAAATTAAGGAAACTTCCACTCTTGTACATAGATTGCCTAACCTACAAATATGTCATAAAGGGATGACCAACACACACTCACTTATCAAGGATCAAGAACTGAAGTTCTTTACACTTTATGAATTATTTGTTTGTTAGATGAATTTAATTGCAAATTTTTTTGGATTCCTGAATTAAAGCATGGCAGATTCATATCTGTGATGTTAAGTGAGGCGGATGCGATGAGGTTGAGAAGAGGATTGGAAAGAAAAATGGTCTAGCTTAATTGCTTGAGGACAAGCAATAATCATTTTCTTTGTTTGGGGACAAGCAAAACTTTAAGTTTGGGGGATTTTGATTAGTGTGAAACTCATATAGTTTTAAGCCCATTTTTCATGCATAATTGAGAGCTTAATGCACATTTTAATGTAAAATTATGGAGTCTTCACCAAATTTGCTGTTTTGTATGAACTAGGATCAAAAGAAACAGAAAGAGCAAGAAAAGTAGTTAAAAAGATCAGGGCAGGAAAAAGTTGTTGCAATAATTCCACAATTGTCGCGACAAAATAGAAGGGTGAATGATAGAAAAGTTATCACGACAATTTCACAATTGTTGTGACAATTCAGAAGGAAAACTAAAGAAAGATTGTCGCGACATTCAAACAATTGTCACAACAAAAGCTAAGAAGAAGTCTTGAACAAACACTGGAAATTTGTCACGACAATTCTAATAATAGTCACATCAATTTATCGAAGAAGAAGCAACATGACAGAGGAAGTTGTCGTGACAACTTTGTGAAAGTCCTAATGACAAGAGCATAGTTTGACTTTATCAAGACAAATTCTCAATTGTCACAACAATTTACCCAGTTGGGCTTACATTGGAAGTCCACAAAACATGCCTTGAATTCCAGCCCAGCATTCATTGGCCTATAAATGAAAGAGATAAGGTAAAAAGAAAAGGGAATCAGGAGACAAACAAGAAGAGAATAAAGAAGAAACGAGAAGCTTTTGCACACATATTTTATTTTTATTTTCTTCCTTTATTTTTATTTTCAATTTCATTTTTCGTTTTTGAGGATTAGAGTAGTTGATTTGAGCTGCAGTATTGATCTGGGATCTTTTGTATACCAAGCTCCATTGCTGTCTGAACTTGAAGGGAAGCTAGGAACATTTCTGGAAAAAAATTCTTCAATTTTGATTACAGTCTCAATGAATTTGTTTAATCAAGTAGTCATTGTTATTTGTGATCCAATTATGGAAGACTAAGCTCCCTCTAGGAAAGGATTGGTGTTTTAATTATCATTTTTGTAGTATTTAAATTTATGTTGTGGGTTGAAGGCTGGATTGATCTAATTGGTATTGTTCTTATAACGAACTATTCTAAGTATCGATTAAGATATACGAAAAGAGTTGTACACATTATAGGTTCAGGATGCCTCTAAGTGACGCAGATGGATGTTCTTGAGAGCAAAGAGCAATAACCTTAGTGATAATAGTAAATTAGTACCCTTAGAACCTAATAAACTCTAAAATATCACTATGATAAATCGGGTGATGTGTAACCTCTTATTTCAGGTTCCATACGAACGACAACGAGTGTGTTCTGAGCGTGGGACCACCTAAATGATTTATAAGTTTAATATTTAAAGGTTTCATCTCAGTTTAATTAAATGTTTATCTTACATTTTTTGGAAGTGATTGTTAAGATCAAGAAGTCTTGATTAAATTTACCATTTACATTGGAGGCTTGAGGTTATCACATACATGAGACGAGTTGACTTAAGTCCACAGAAATGGTTAATTAGTACTAGTTTAGGAAACGCAACCAAATCTCAGAGAGAACCAGATCCTAAAAGTACTATACTAATATCTTGGACAAATCCAGGATTCAAGCCTATAACTATTGTTGTTTTTGAATAATATGCAAATTGATGACCATAACATTGATCCCATTCCCAATGTTTATTAATTCTCAATGAAAACTCTAATTCTTTTAGATTTAAATATTTTTCAAATTAAGGAAAAATAGACAAAAAAATATTGTTATTTTATTTTTGTTGGTTAGTTTACACTCACATGAAAAACATAAGTTTTAAATAGTGAAGTTCTTGAGTAAGTAGAATTACTTGATATTTAAATTTTCTCATTAATCTCTATGGAGCGATATGGACTTGCAATCACTTTGTACTTGTTGACTGTGCACTTGGTGTCTGAATCGAATTTGAATGTATAAATAAGATTCAGTAAAAAGTAAACATAGTTTTAACACAGTTTTTTATAAGATGGCAGGACTAGTTAGTCTCTTTTTGTAGTATATCAAAACTTGTATCCAAATTAGGCATGAACACTTAGGTAATTCTTGTAGGATTAGCCCTTTAGAGCTCTTTTCTGCTTCCTACACCGTCCTTTCACTGCTTAGATCATCTGCACTTTTTTCATTTAAGCTTAAAATAGTTTCCTTCAATTTCTTACTTGCATTCAGATTTTCCCAATCTAAGTTTTCTTTGTACAGTGAGTTCAGCATGCATTCTTCAAGTGGATCTTGATTCATAAAACTATCATTTTGCTCTTTACTAACAAGAATCACATTATCAATCCTCATGTGCTTAGCTTTCTAAAATTCAGGTTGTTTCAAACTCTGTTTCAGATTGAAATGTACTTCTTCTATGCTAACTCTTAAGGTAAGCTCTCACTTCTTGACATCTATGAGGGCTACACCTGCATTTAAGATAGTCAGCTGTTATCAGTATTTTGCCTCTTATTTATAATGATTAACAGCGTTGAGGTTCATGAATCAACAAAATTTATACCTAATACCTCCTATTGCCGTATCCTTGCTATTGCAGTATAGTGGCTCTAGGATCATCCACAGGGATGGGTTTTCTTCTATTAAATGGCCGATAGACAAAACCGAATTGGTGAATTCATTTTGGATGTTCGGGTTTTGATAAAAACCGTGGGTTGCTGATAGTTAAAACTTGAAAATAAATAAGTTCTAAATGTAAAGAGAAATTCCTTGAAGCATCAGGCTACTGGGTTTGGGTTCTAATGGTAACTGAGGGGTCCTCGGGCCCTTTTCCTCGCGTTGGGGAGGATTACCTATAGTCATCTTCCAAACCGGTTATTCTTTTGGCTATAAAACCTGACCCTTACTAGTTGTCCTTTAAAAAATGGCATTCACTGAGCATTAATGGTCTCAACAGTGGAAAACAAATCTCCTTGACTCACCTTCCAATGACTAATAGATGATAACTAATGAATCTCAGTGGATCTAGCAATAAGCATCCACTGAACCCTAAAAGATTATCAAATACAGGTCATTCTAGGTGCATCGAAGGGATCTAAACTAGAGTTTAATAAAGAGCATTAATAACAATTGAATATCCAGTGCAGAAACCATGAAACCCTCAGCTTGCCTTAAGTCTTACTGATGGCCTTCCTCTTCAGAGAAGAAGGGAGACTAATAACCACTCTCATCTAGTTGTCATCTGGGAGGGGCTCATTACCAGCTCAGTGAAAAGTGAAAGAAAATGAAAAGAAGCGGGAGGCTAGCAGCTTCTGCCAAACTTTATTAAAATGAAAAACAAGCAAAAACTAAAAACTGACTACAATGTCTCGTCTAGGGGCTTTTATAGCCAAACCCCATTACAAATTACCAAAATAACCAAGACAAACACTAATATAGGGGGACAAATTGGGAAGAAATCCAAAAAGTGACAAAAAAAAATTAAAAGTCAAAGTTCTTTAGGACAAGTGAGCAGTGGAAACTTTCACAAAGACTATGAACAAATTTTACCAGCCCTTACGAAATTACCACGAGATTCTTGCATCTCTCTATTGCTTATGGGTCTGCCTTTTTCTGCTCTGATTCCAATTGATTTCTTCATGCTTGAGTTGAATCACTGTCCTCAAGATATATAGCCCCTAAAACAACCAAACTTGCCATAAATTTTGATTAGTAGCCTTGCTAGGTCCTTAACATGCCAATTGGGCTAATTAGGGCGATTACTACACAAAAAGTGCTCAAAACCTGCATTAATAATAAGGGTGTAAAATAGCACTTTTTGGGTAGTAATCATATCCAATTTCCACCTTCAGCCCAGGCACATATTCGGAATACCTTCTAGTTGACCGTGTGATCTCTCTACCATTTGTGAGTTGATGTAGTATGATTCAATCCCAAAAACTTAAATATTATGCCCTGTAACTAAGGCAACAATTTATGTATAGCAGGCTTCACAGGGCTTTTAGAGAAGACTATTGAACATTGATAGTCTGAAATTATAATTGAAACTTCATGGGTCTTGCATTTACATTTTTATGTTGTGGGTTTTTCTGAATAATGACAATATAGTTTGTGAGTCCTCACTATATCATTTATCTTTGTTGATTATATCTTCCATGAATTTTATAATGTGGCATTGAAATGTTTATAAACTAAAGATATTGATCTCAACGAACATAATTCGACTAGATCTTGATTATCAGTTTGTTATTTCGACTTTGGGATGAGTTACAGTTGATGACCTCACTTATATTCTTATAGCACATACTTTTTATATTTTACCGAATTCTTGCTCTTTCAACAGTTAGTTCTCCTTCGAGAACTCATTATACTTTACCCCTTTTCTTATACGTTGAATTCGATCTTTACTGACCGCCAAATGTATCTACTTTTCTCTTTATCTTTGTTATATTCTTTTACTTATATAAATCTGTGTTGGCCATATTATGAATTATTAAATTCTTTTGTCATTAGGGAAAGAATTCCTGATCGATTACATATTAAGGAGCCGAGTTGCCTAAGCGAGTCTCAGTTTTCAAAGAGGCATTATGTGGCACAGGCTGCAGTTATGTTTCATGAAAAAGCGCAAGTTCAACAAGCTCATGCAAGTTTAGTATTCTTTTGTTTCCAGACATAAAATTCAGCATTTGCTCTTCAAAGGATTGAGATCTCTTACTTAGTTGTCTACCCTTTCCCGATTATGATTCACGCCCTTGGAAACATGTGGAGCATATATTGATAATTCTGAGCTAGTCTGGGACCTTGCTACATTCCACCTCCATAGGATAGATTTTCATGGTTTCTCAATGCTGGTGTGTAGTGCGGTTAGTGTTCAATTATTTGCATGTATATAAAATTTTGACTAAAAACAACCAAATCTGTAAGTACACAGATCACAAGTAATATAGTGTCTTTTTAGTTAAAAAAACCTCCTTGATCATCGAGCCCACAAGGAAAAATTGGTTTAAATGGGGATTAAGTACCCCGACTACTAAAGAATTTCACTATCTAAGTGACATAACTGATTGGGATGATGATTGACTAAAATTAAAACTAATTAAACTAACCTAACTCTTAAAATCAACAAATGATTAGTGAAGTGAAAGAAAACTGTGTGCAATACTAGGGCCGGTTGTCTCCATTGATGGTTTGTGACTTATAACCATAAAATAACGATTAAAATGAATACATCCTCGTGCTTACCCAAGGAACCCAATATGAGGTTTACACTTTTGTGTCTCCCTTCAATTTCTCACACCTCATTCCTATTCTCCTTTCTGTCCTTCTAGATCAAACAATGTGATAATGGTTCTAAGAAAATCGATCATTGAGGGACTCTGTTAGTCTCCTTTCTATCCTTACAATAAATTGCAGTTTTATGTTTTTGATTGATATCTAACTTTTTGGAGATCTTTACAATCTTATAGGTTTAATGATGTCTCCATCTTAATAAGTCTCTTTTCATGTAAAGTGATTCTAATTTCTGAATCTCTCTTTGATTCAGGTAGTGGATTTTAACAATTCTTGGGACATGATGAAATCAATTCCTAAGGGGATGCTTCAATTTATCCTTTCTGGAACCCCTTATTTTAGGTCTCAACTTCACCCTCTAGCATATAACAATTAGATAAAAACCAGGACAATAAAGGAACCACGTACATACAACCTCAACACAAACATAGATTCACAAAAATTATTCAATAAAAACCATAAGTCAACCACCAATTTCAACAACTAGCCCTATGGGAGAAATTAGCCACTCATAGCAACCTCAAAACCTAACAATATCATATTTGCACCAAATAAAATACTAAAAGATTAAAAATAAGAGTAGAGTTTAGGAAAAAAAAACAAATATTAGATCAATCTCATCCAAAACTCAGCTCCACTGCTACAACGTATTCCACAGCGGTTGGATCTGTTTAACCAATGATAGATCAGTAAAACTAAACACAAAGACTAGCCTAGAGAAAACCCTAGAAATGGGAATATCACGCCTCCTATAGGTCTCTCATCTCTTTATAGTCTAATGCAGTACTAATATATATACTATTGGGAAATGGGCTAATGATTGGGCTAAAAAAATGTACATTTGTGTCTCAACCCGATGTTCTTCGCCTAGGCAAAGACACGTGTTTTCTTCTGATGCGGTGGCCCTTCGCTTAGGCAAAGGAAAGCTTTGCCTATGTTAAGATAAGGTTCACCTAGGCAAATCCGAGAGTGGTATTGAGATGCAGTGTTAGTTTACCGAGGCGAGCTATTCCTTCACCATGGCGAAGGTTGGCAGCCTAGCTAGAGCGAGCTCAGAGGTCTTATGCCTTTTGTCTTTCAGCTCTTCTTTTGCTTGATTTTTCATTTAGTATCTGCAAAATGTTGCAGAATGAGGGATTAGTGTAATATTGGTGAATAGGATGTGAATCTAGCATTTGAGTTACATAAATACATGAAAAACACACTCAAAATGCAAGTTTGATTCATACCGAACAGTTGGTAGGTTGGTGTTAGGTTTGAAGTTGTAACTTATATTCCCATTAATGTGTTGGACTTCATCAACTTGGTATGCACCTTCATGAGCAAGTCCCTAATCAAATGCTTTACGCTCACAGCCTTCTCTGAACCCTTTATTCTAGAGGCTGACTATTATTTCTTGATTGTTCATCATATTCATAATCGCGTCAAGCTTTACCTCAATTTAAATGTTTCGTTGGATTAATCTCTATTTGTGATGCCTGCATACTGACTGTTGAATACGTAGTTGCTCTTAGCTAGTTCTTGATCGGTTGAGTTGCCTTCTTTCCCATCTTTCTTAAATACACGCTAAGGCTCATCCTTTGTTCTTTAGTTATGGTTCATGGCATGATAGAAAATGTCCATCTGAGTCATATGCTCAATTCCATGCATGGGACATCTCCTCAGCAACTGTTTATACCTTTCCCAGGCATTATATAATGATTCATCCTTCTTTTGTTTTAAAGTTATTATTTCTCCTCTCATCTCAGAGGTAAAAGCATGAGGGAAAAATCAGTCGAGAATTATACTTCTAATTTCCTCCCGATTCTGGCTAATATAAGGCAAGGATGCAAATCAGCTAGCTGCAATATCTCTTAGGGAAAATGGAAACAACTGCAGCTTAATCACATCAGGGTTCATACCATTCAGCTTTATAGTATTGGCCATCCTAAAAAATCTGCGCAAATGCTCATTGGGATCCTCACTTGGATGCCTAGTGGTTTCTTTTACTACACCATAGTGATTAAGGCGGGTTTTAGTTCAAAATTATTGGCCTCAATTGATGGCTACCTCACTCTTGGGTATTCTTCTCTTATAACTAGTCTCCAAAAATCTTCCATGGTTCTTTACCTTTGTTAAAGGTTTATATCAGTTAGTATTCTGGGAATATTATGATTACTCT
Organism: Tetrastigma voinierianum; assembly: GCA_016808115.1. Classification (NCBI taxonomy): domain Eukaryota; kingdom Viridiplantae; phylum Streptophyta; class Magnoliopsida; order Vitales; family Vitaceae; genus Tetrastigma; species Tetrastigma voinierianum. Next base: position 29,061 of record JAEQBH010004322.1, on the reverse strand, counting down.
TTGTGCTTTCGACCATGGCCTTCACGCTCCTCTCACCATACTTTAAATTCCCCTCGAGTGTTTTCTCTATTTTAGTGTCAAGTGGCAATAATTCAGCTTCTAGCTTCCTATGCATGTAATAGGTACCTGGAATTATAGTACACTGAAATCAAAGTGAGATCACTAGATAAATTTGATTAAAACTTAAGTTAGAACAATAGAAAGATATGCAAACTGAATCAACTACTTTAAGTTAGAACTACTTTTCTAAAAAATTTGATAAAAAGGTAAAAATGTTCAAATTAGCAATTTCCTTTTTGGTTGGAATATTGATCTATATATTTCTTGCTTCAATCCCTGACAATAGCATGGCTTGATGCTAATTTGGATACTCAGTTTAGCGATCTTCTGAAGAGACTAACGATCACTATACAAAACTTGTTTGTTGATTGATTTTATATATTTTCACTTTGCTGTCTTGTATTTGTAAGATGTAATTGATTATTGCATCCTTGCAGGAATTTGCTGATTAGTGAAGTGACAGTGGTTCTTAAAGTACGGATATCGTTCCCATATGGATTAATGAGAAAATTTAAAGATCGAGTACCCTTACTACTCAAGAACATCACTATTTAAACTTCTATTTTCATGAGTGTAAACTAACTAATAAAAGGGAAATAACAGTATTTTTATATATTATTCCTTAATTTAAAAGATGTTTAAATATAAAGGAATTAGATTTTTCACTGAGAATTAATAAACACTGGGAATGGGATCAGTGTTTTAGTCATCAGTTTGCATATTGTTCAAAAACAGCAATAATTATAGGCTTGAATCTTGGATTTGTCCAAGAGCATATTAGTATAGTCTTGAAATACCTTCAATAACTATTGCATTTCCACCAATTAGATCTCCATATTTCACAACCGGGCCTGATGTCTAAACAATTACTTTGAGTGTGGGTTCCTATAAAGTTTTGAGTTTTCTAAACTATTTTTAAATCAAACCATTTCATATTAAAATCTTCCTATAGATGGTGGCAAACCTCTCAATGTACTTGGTACCTCAATCTGCACTTTGATCAGAATAATCACTTCCAAAAACAAAAGCACAAACATTCTAACAAACAGAGATGAAACCTTTAAATATTAAACTAATAAACCATTCAGGTAGTCCTTATGCCTCAGGAACACACTTCTGTTGTTACTTAGAAGGGAACTGGTTACTACCTAAAAAGTGTTATTTCATACTCTTAACACTCAAGTTTTTCAACACTTTTTGTGTAGTAATCAGCCTAATTAACCTAGTTGGCATGTTAAGAATCTAGTAGGGCTACTAATCAAATTTTGTGGCAAGTTTTGTTGTTTTTAAAGGCTATACATCTTGAAGATAGGGATTCAGCTTAAGCATGAAGAAATCAATAGAAATTCAAAGCTTCAGAGTAGAATAAGGCAAAAGAAGAACAAGAAAAGAAGATGCAATAGCAACCTTGCAGAAATTTGCATTTTCGCAACCCTCTGCCACATTTGACTTTTTTTTTGAACTGCTTTTTGTTTCTCCATTTCTCCTTATTTAGTGTGTTTATTTTACTTTGGTAATTGTATTGTTGGTGGTATGTAATACCCTAAATGAAAACTTTTTAAGAAATGCTTTTCGACTATTGAAGTTTTGGGGAGAAGCTTGCTGAACAAGCTCCCGTTTTCTCTCATTTCTCTCATTTTCTTTATCTCTTTCTCACCAACTTGAGCACCTACGAGGATATCTCGGGGATGAGTGGCTAAAACTCCTTCCTCCTTAAAGTAGAAGGCCACTGGGTAAAGGAACCTAAGGCAAACTAAGGGTTTCTATGTTTTTCAACCAGTATTCACTACATTATGTTCTCTTCAACTTGGGATTATTGATCCTTCAGTCACCTTGAATGGTTAATATTTGGTGCTTCACAGGGCTCGTTGGATGCTTAATGCTAGATCTAGTGTTCGTTGGTTATCACTTATGAGCAATGGAATGTGAGTCAAGGAGAATATTGTTTTTACTGATTGACCATTAATGTGAAGTGAATGCCATTTTCAAAGATATTTAAGAAGGGTTAGAATTTATAGCTAAATGAGTCACGGTTTTGGGGGAAGATAACTTATATGTTATCCTCCCACAATGCGAAAGGCCAAACTCGGAAACCCCCTCATTTACCTAAAGAATCTGAACCTAGTGTCCTGATACTTCAAGGTACCTCTTTCCATATTGTAATCTCTCTTATTTTTAGTGATAACCATTAAAACCAACCCGCGCCCCATCTGACCCAATATCGAGAGAAACCACCAGTATAAGCCTCAGTGTAGGCCATTTCCACGAAGAAAATCCGTCTCTGTGGACGATCCTAGAACCACTATGCTGTAGTAGCTATGCAACGCTAGTAGAAGCTATTAGGTTATAAATTTTGTTGATTAATACCCTACTGGGACATGAATCAGGGTAAATGATGGGTTACGAGGATGGTGCCTTAGGTACGAGAAGCTGAAACACTTTAATCCTCATCACAAACTTTGGTGAATTTCTTTTCTCTTATCATTCTCTTTAGCAGTTTACTGCTAGGTTACTCAATTTCATTTCACTGTTTTTATATTCTTTATATTTTATTTAGCTAACATTAATCCTTTTGGTAGAATTGTTTTTGTTTCTTTTTAGTGTTGTCCTATTTTTCATGGAGGGGTTTTGATTAGTACCCAAAAAGCGCTATTTTGAGTCCTATTTAAGATAGGTTTTGAGTGCTTTTTGCGCACTAATCATATGAATTGAGCCAATTGACATGTGCAGGTCCATTTAGTACTACTGATTTCGTTTCAAGGTTGTTTTTGATAGTTTTGCAGGTTTTGCGAGCCTCAGTCATAATTTCAAGTTTGGTGTCGTAGTGGTGCTGAATGTTGAGAATTCTCGGTGATATCATCAAGCCAAAATGAAGAAATGTCAAGTGGAATTGATGCAATGGAGGCTGAAATGGATGCAGGAGGAAATGCAGAAGGCAAGGCAAGGTTGCAGGATTTTCGCTATGCATTGCGAAAATTTCGCAACCATAGCGAAAATTTCGCAATCCCTGCGAAAAGAATTTCGTTATGCCTGATTTTCTAAGCTAGCGAGGCCACGCTATCATGGCGAAAGTTACGTGCATAACGAAATTTGAATTTTAAGCTATGCTGTATACTAAGCTATGATAGTGGCTAATCCTCCCCCTTGTGTTTTGGTTCAACGACCTCATTTTGTATAATTCTCATTTTATCCCTATTGTAATCATGTATTTTAGGTATTTTTGGTATTTCACATATTTTGGTTGGCTATATAAGCCACCTTATAGCTTTTGTAACCCTAACAACTTTTTCATTCAAGCTTTCAGCCCGCAGCTTTTATTTTAGGTCACAGTTTGCTATTTTCTCTCTCTTCTTTCTCTCATTTTCTTGGCTGCCAAACACCACCTTTGAGGATGACAACTCAAGGGATGCTTGGCTAAGCCTCAAAACCTTGAAGATGAGGGTTGCTAGGTTGGTTAATGGTGGTTTGCAGGTGGTCCTCAGTTTTAAATGAAACAGGTACTGCATTTATTGTTCCAAACTTTTCAAACTAGGGTTCATCCATTTAATATTGTTTCTTTGGTCGATACTTGTCATGCTTTAGGGTTCAAATGCATTCTTAATGTTCGAATACTTGACATTCGCGAATGTCATTTATGAGCCGCAATGAGGGTTAAATGCTAGGTTTTCAAACTGCTGGAACATTAAATGCTCAGTATTGTTTAACACCAATATAGGAGTGTTTTAAGGGTTAGTTTTTAAAAATTTGTTAAGCAAAGATAGGTTTTGGTTATGACTATATGTCATTTGCCTATGCGTGACCGAGACACCTTAATAACATTTTACCAAGCTAGTGACCCAAGCGCTTCAAGGTCACCATTACTTCATTTTAAGCTATTTCGGTTCCAGCCCGGTGAGCACCCAAACTCGACACTTTTAATGAAAATCTGAAAATCCAAGCAAAGAGTCTCTCGCCATTTTGAATCATGATGCAATCATTTATTGGGATGAAAACCCATCCCGTGTTCGACCTGAGCAGCACTCTTTGCTGGTAGCAACTACGGCGGTAGGAAGAATAGGAAACAAATATTGTTGATGGGATCACCCTACGTGACGCAGTCAAAAATGAGCGCGGATTAGCGGGGGATGGTGCAAACTACGGGATGATGAGTTGATATGTGTGCTGTAATCCACATTACAAGTGACAGCATCCTTTTGAATTTCGTTTGTAGAGTACAAGTTTTCATTACTTGCGATTCTTGCCTTGTTTTATTTTACGAATGGGTTTTGTTTATTAACTGCCCGACCCTTTTTAGCGGAAGCCTTGTTTGTGTTCTTTGCTTTTGTCTCATTTTTGTGTTACAGGTGTTTATGCGGCACTGGGATGAGAGTATCAGGAAGATTGCAGGAGTGAGTGCACCGGTTGAGCAAGGCGTGAAATCGGTGTGCATAGTGACCAATACGTCCTTTACGAGGAACAACAAAGTCGGCAAGACACTCCGATTGAATCAACGACATGCAGATCAATAGGGACCATTCACCCTCCTAGAAGTTAGTGCTCCTTTCTGTATCATACACCTGCTGAGGATGTGGTGAGAGACCCTACACAGGTGCCCTGCTTCCCACGCATTTTCATGGTGAATGAAAATCCATACGCACCCATATAAGGAGTTTTTGAGGAAGTTGTGCATAACCTTTAAGGAGGTGAAGTGATGGACGTTGAGAAGTTGAAGGCATTGACCCTCAAAGACAAAGCCAAATATGGCTCGAATTCAACGAGACCGAGAACCATCGGAAGGCGAGTGGCGTGGCGAATTCTAAAAAAATTCTTCGAGTGCTCACAAGACTGACAATTTGAAAGAGGCAAATCTATACTGGCTGGCATGACAATGAAAGGTTCTATCAGTGCTGGGAGAGGTTCTGGAGACCATCAGTGCTTGTCCACATCATGGTTTGACACTTGGATGGCTTAAGCCACTTCTATGGTGGTATGTCTCCAGCCATGAAGCAGCTTTGGAAACAATATTGGAGGACTTTGCGACCAAGCACCCGTATGAAGCCATGTTTTTTGAATTATGTGGCGAAACTTCCAAGGATGGTGAGCAAGCCAAGGGAGGTGGAGAGAAAATGGGGCCTTCAGCCCACCCGAAAGGGGAGGAGGTACGGACTTTCTGAAGACATGGAGATGAAAGCAAAAATATCAACCTTGGCTAGGAAAGTGGAAGAGTTGAGCTCCATGAAGTGCGGGCGTGGCGAAAAGATCACGCACGAGCCAACCATGCATCAATTGTAACGCGTCCCATCAGGGAGGACGTCCAGTGCTCCCTGATGAAGGATTTGATGTCAGAGCATGTGATTAGTACCCAAGTGCTGTACGAGCCACATTCAAGATAGGTTTGAGTGCTTTTGTGCACTAATCATATCAGTGCATGATGTGTAGGTCCACTTAGTTTCACTAATTACATTTAAATTGTTTTGGGGATAGTTTGCAGGTTTTTGAGAACTTCAATCAGCAAGCAACTTCTTATCGGTGTTGAATCTTGCGAAATCCTCGATGATTTCAGGCGAGCGTGAAATGTCAAGATTCAATGAAGAATTGAAGGCAAAGTGATGAATAAGAAGTGCAAGAAGGTGCGGAGTGAGCAAAAGCAGGAAGCCGGGAACATTTCGAGTTTTCGCTATGATTGCGAAAATTTTTGCAGAGACACGAGAGGCTCGCGATCATAGAAGGTGTAAATCTAGCGAGAGTGGGAGCTAGCTGAGCTAGCATTTAGCTAACTAGCGAGGGCCTAACGTGCTAACAAAATTTTTCCAATTTAAGCTGTCTCTGCTAAGCTGAGCTGGCGAGAATTTGTGCTGAAATTCGCGTTTAACTGGCAGAAATTTCCCATTTTCGCTATCTTACGTAGAATTTCGTAGGCTAATTTCGCTAACATAGCGAATTTTCGTATATGAAATTTCTATAAGCGAAATCTTAGCCCTTGTGTTTGGTATACTTGATCCCAAGCGACCATGTTTGATGTATTACCATTTTGACCCTTATGTAATTTCATATTTTGGTATTTTTTGTATTTTCACACTTTAGGTTAGACTATATAAACCCCACCTCTTTGTAACCGAGAAGCAACTTTTCACTTTAAAGGGTTTTCAGCGACTTTATTTTAGGTTACTCATTTGCTCTCTTCTCTCTCCTCTTTCTCTCATTTTCTCGACTGCAAGCTTACCCCCCTTGAGGATGAATGACTCAAAAGGGATGCTTGGCTTAAGCACCACTATCGCTGAAGAGGAGGTTGCTAACGGTTTTGGGCTCTTTGCGGGTTGTCCTCATGCTTTAGGAATGTTGCAGTGCTTGCATTATGGTTCCCAGCTTTCCAAACTAGGGTTTAATGGCATTTAATCTTTCCTTTAGTCCAATACGCACCATACTTTTAGGGTTGGTGCATTCTTAAGGTGATACCTTGACATTCAAATGTCATTTACGACCCATGGGAATGAGGTTAAATGCTAGGGTTTCAAACTGAATGGGACTTTAAATGATTAGTAATTGGGTTGACTCAAATAGGAGTGGTTCTAGGGTTAGGTTTTATAGCTAAACAAAGATCCGGTTTTGGATTTGACTATATGTCATTTGCCATAATGCGAGGATATAACAGGGACACTTTAATAGCCCCATGTTATCAACTAGTGACCCAAGCCTTTAAGGTTACCATTTCACACTTCACTTTAAGCCATTACGGAGTTAGTCGGTGAACATACAACCTGCGTTTTAACAAAATCGAAAATCAAACAAAAACCTCACCATTTTCAAGCAACGATGCTAATCATTAGGTGGGATGAAAACCCATCCGGGTGTTCGACCTAGGCAGCTACTCTTTAGCATTAGCTTGACTACGGCGAGAAGGAGAAACTTTTAGAAATATAGATTTTGTTGATTCAGCATCACCCTACCGTGGCGCGAATCAAATAGGCGCCGTTGCAGGATGATTGAAAACTACGGATGATGAGTTGATATGTACTTGTAATCCCATTACAAGTGTTGGTGACAACACAACCCTTTTGAATTTAAGTTTGTAAGAGTTACAAGTTTTCTTTATAGCGATTCTGCTTGTTTTATTTTACAGTCAATTTTTGTTTACCTAACCTCTTGACCTTTGCGGTTGCTTGTGTTCTTTGTTGTGTCTAATTTTTGTTATGTAGTGTTTTATGCGGCAGGATGGGGATATCAGGTGGGTGCAAAAAGTGAGTGCACCAATTGAACAAGGCGTGAATCAGGTGTGCCGCAGGTAAATGGATCACTACTACCCGAGGAGCAGCAAAGTCGACAAGCACCCCTATGAATCGGCGACATACGGTCGATGAGGGAACCGCGTACACCCTCACAGAGTTAGTGCCCCTCACGCATCATACCTCTGGCGAGGATGTGCGATTGAGACCTACCTAGTGCTGCTTCCCACATTTCATGGTATGGAAAATGAAAATCCATATTCACACATTCGAGTTTTGGGGGTATGCACTACTTTTAAGGAAGGTATAACCGACATGGATTTGCTGGCGAAAGCATTTCCCACGACAACGATGAATGACCAAAATATGGCTCAATTCACTAAGGCCGAGAACGATTAGAAATTGGGCCTGATCTTCAAGCTGAATTTTTGAAGAAATTCTTCAGTGCAACCAAGACCAATAGTTTGAAGAGGCAGATCTACACTTACTCGGCCTATGACAATGAGAAATTCTACCAATGCTGGGAGAGATTCATGGATACCATCAGTGCTTGTCCACATCATGGTTTCGACACATGGATGCTAGTGAATCATTTTTATGATGGTATGTCTCCAGCCATGAAGCAACTATTGGAAACCATGTGTGGAGGTAACTTTGACAAAGCTCGGATGAGGCCATGGACTTTTGAACTATGTGGCCAAGACCTTAAAGGCATGGGATGAGCAGAATCCAAGGGAGGCCAGAAAGATAGAGGCCTTCCCGGTACCGCCCGGGGGGCATTTATGCTCGAAGACTCTGCAGATAATAAAACTGACCACTTTGACTCGAAAGGTTGGAGGAGATGGAAATGAGAACTAGCACGAGTAGCGATAGCAGGGATTACATATATTCCTACAGGAGCACAGCAGCAGTTTGGCTCCACTTCAGCACAGCAGCAGCCGCCTCCACCTTCTTCTCCTGTTGAGCAGGCAATCCTGAATTTAAGTAAAGTGGTAGGCACGTTTGTAGAAGAACAGAAGGTGTTGAATCTGGTATCGAGAAAATTGAGCGGTCAACTCATAACGAGAGCGGGCGGTGTGCACTGCGAATTTCAAGGTTGTGTACCCAGCAAGGTTAGAAAAAGGACAAGGCCCTTCCAGTCCACAGCAACATCAGAGAATGCATGAAATAGGCTCAACCAGTGATCCCAGTATCTTGGGAATTGATGAAGTCGGCGGTGGTGACATTAAGAGGTGGTAAGGCGAGGCCGAAGGTCCCGATCTGAACAAGTCAGCCCCCACGGTGGCGACCCGCCACAGAAGAGCAGATCAGCAAATAGGAAGAGGTGAAGACCAGTGTACCCTCCATTCCCCACAGAATACTCGAAAAAGAAAATTCCGTTAACCAAACGAAAATGCTAGAGGTTTACGACGAAGTCGCAGTTAACATTCCTCTCCTTGACATGATCAAACAAGTCCCCACCTATGCAAAATTTTTGAAGGACATGCACGGTAAGAGGTCATAATGTATAAAAGGCCTTTTGGCCCGGTAAGTGAGGATGCTATCGTGAGTGCGAACTCAGGTGAAATATAAGGAGCCGGTGTCCTACGATCTGGGTTAACATTGAGCATTGGTGTGGAAAGCACTATTAGACTTGGGAGTAGTGTGAACCTTTGTGGGTACTCCATGTACAAGCAACTTGGTTTCAGATTGAACTGAAACCCCACGTCCATCACACTGTCACTACCCGATGGAATTACATTAAAATACCCGAAGGGGCGGGTGAGGATGTGTTATCTGAGTGGACAAATTTTACTATCCGGTAGATTTTGTCGTACTTGACACAGAGCCAGTTGCAGTAGGAGCCAATCATGTGCCCATCATATTGGGGAGGCCATTCTTGGCCACTTAGTCTGCATAATAAACTACCGAATGGGGTTATGCAACTCACATTTGGAAATATGACCTTAGAGCTCAATATCTTTCACTTGAGTAAAAGGCATATGCATTCAGAGGAAGATGATTGTGAAGAAGTCTGTATAATAGATGCAATCCTCGAAGAACAGACTAATGAGCAGTAGGTGCAAGATGTATTAACCCCCGAGTTATCTGAATGCCTCGGGAGGCAAGAGAACCTCCCGATGCATGAGCTTGGGGCGAGGGAGTGCGGAGAGAAAAATAGAGGTTTACCTCCTACATTGACTGGTGGAATGACAAAGATTTCAGCAGTTGGAAGCTCATTTCTCCGAGTTGAGGTTAAAGTATGCATTCCTGGAAGAGAATGGGCAATGTCCAGTGGTGATTTCATCACTGTTGACCACTTCACGAAACACGACCTGTGCACCTTCTCAAAGGAGCAACGGCATTGGGGTGGAAAATTTCTGATTTAAAAGGCATAAACCCATCAATCTGCACCCATCACATTTACCTAGAAGAGGAGTCTAAGGCTGTTAGGCAGCCACAGCGAAGGTTGAACCCCCACTTGCAGGAAGTAGTTCGCATTGAAGTCCTAAAATTGCTCACAGCGGTGTCATTTACCCATTCGATAGCACTTGGGTGATTATATACGATGAGTGGCTGATCAACAACTGTTGCTGCACCTAAGTTCCTCTACTGCCGTAGTCAGAAGCTACTGCGGTATGAGTGATCTAGGGTCGAACACGGGGATGGGTTTTCCTCTAGAAATGGTTTGCATTAGGGCATGAAGGTAAGGCTTTCTATTTGAGACTTTTTGGTTGTGTCAAAAGGCGTAAATGGTTTAAAATGGAAATTGCAAAACTTGAAAAATGGTAAAGCATAGAAATTTAAAGTGAAGAAATTAAGCTTGAAGATTTAGGTCACCAACTTGACAAAACTGGGGCAAACACATGTCCTCAGGTTTTATCCTCCCATGTGTGGTCGACCTGGGATGGGTTATGGCCTTTTTGTTTAAAACCTAACATTCCTTTATCATTTTCTAAGGCTAGTAAAGACCATCCTAAAGAATCACAGCGCATCTCACCCAGCACTGAACCCTAAAAAGTATGGAGAGTATTGGCCAAAACAATAAAAGTCAATGTTATTAAACCCTAATTTGAAGAACCTAACATGTAAATATTATATATCGAGAGGCTCGTAAAAACCATCTAAGAACAACAGTCTAAAAGCATGGAGAGTATTGGCAAGACAATAACACATCCATGTTATGCAACTGAATTTTGAAAATAAGGACCATAAATACACTACCCATTGACTTTGAAATGCAGAGAGACGTATGCCCGCCCTTTCACAGAAGCTAGCTTCCTTCCTCTTCAAAGGAAGGAGAAAAACATAACATCTGGTTGTCATCCTCAAGGGTGTGTTTGGCAGGAAAGTGAAAGAAAGAAAGAAAGAAAGAGAGAGAGAAGAGAGAAAATAAAAGCAAAGCTAAAAAAAACAATTTATTTACAAAAGCAGTAAAAGAAAATAACTTACAAATCACCAAAAACTTGTATTCCCTTCTCTCCTCCTCTTCCTTTTTATTACAAAACATGAGGGGTATTTATAGGCCTCCTCAAGGTATGAAAATACCAAAAACCCTAATAACTAGGCTAAGTTATTGGACAAAAGAGTAATAAACCAAGTTTGGAAGGCGGTTGCATTAGTACAAGCATGGCGAGGCTGCGAATTTCGCTAGGGTGAAAATTTCGCTAATTAGCGAATTTGGCAGGGTTAGCGGTGGCGTGAAGCCAGCGAGAGTGGCAAGGCACACGCGGTGGCAATGTTGAAATTTCGCTAGCTAGCGAAATTTCGCTAATAGCAGTGTCGGTGAAGCGAATTTACGTAGCACGGTGCAAGTTGACTGGCGAATTTCGTAATTTTGTTGAAGTTGCGACGTTTGCGGCCGGTTTAGAATTAAGCTGGGATTGCGGTGGTTGCGGCACGAGTTCTTGAAATTCACTGTTTGCTGTTCTGCATGCCTCTGGGTCTGATCTTCAACTGCATCTCATTTCCTCACTTTTCCTTTGTTTTTCCATTGATTTTAGGGCTTGATGGCTGAGCTAAACTTCCAACCTCATGATTGATCATTTGCATTGTGGTTGAAGCCTAGAAGTGCATAAATACCTACAAAACAACGAAACATGCTCCCGAAATGGCATAAGGTGTTACTAAGGTAACATGAACACTTCAATTGGGATATATGACATGATTAATGATCAAAAAGTACTCAAAACCTATCTAATATAGGGTTCAAGAATTACTTTTTGAGCATAATCCACACCCCCCAACAGCGTTGTAGTCCCTTAGCAATGCAAAATAAATTGAAGATGCATGTGGTGATTTTCAAAAGGTTGTGTTTTCAAAAGGGTATTGTACTTATATACAAACTAGCATTACTTTAAAGTGAACTGGTAAATCAATTTGAAAACACCTATATACAGAATAAAATCCATAAGAGGAGCAATTTTTAGAACAACACTGTTTCCATGATTTTCAACTTGGATTTCCACCTAGAAACCAAATGGTTCATTTTGTATCTAGATTGGAGGTCGATAAAATGCAAATTTGTTTCCCCCAACCTAACATTGACATGGCCTTAAACTATTGGAACAAGTAGATAGGGTTAGTTACACTTCTCTTGTTTTCTCCAATCATATTGTGGGATGCAATGCTAAAAATTCAGTTCGCCAAAAGTCCGTTGTAACGGGGGTCCACAGATGGCTCCCAACCAGGTAAGGTTTGAGGCATCGAAGCAAAAGGATCAAGACCACCCAACTCTGAGGCTTCACCCGGACTTCAATTGACTTCGAAAATCAAGGCACCTGGTCGCTAAGTTCTACCTATCCACCCATGTAACAGTACAAAATCGATGACTCCCCGACCAATGAAGGCTTAGGGCATCGGGTTTCAAAAACTTTCGCCATACACCTCGGACCGTGCTAGGGTTTCAAAGCAAACTTCCGCGATTTTATTCTTCTTTTCTTCTTTTCTTTTCTTTTTCTTTTTTGGAAGACAACATTGGTCTTCAATTGTTGGTAACTCAAACCTATTCTAGGTTATTGACAATACTATAGGCTTTGCAAAGTGGAAGGAGAGGCATCTGAAATTACAACCTATTGAAACAATCGAGGGTGCGGTGTGTGACATAGCAAAGGAAATTTCCAAGTTGAACATGCTGGGACAGTGACTGAACACAAATTGTTTCAAGCATAAGCATTTGATTCTAGCATATAGGTGACAAAATGATGAGTCGATCTTCGATTTAAGCGATTCAATTGTCCCGGTGGCCTGGCAATTCAATTGTCCAATTGAGCAGTCAGTGTCTAATTGAAAAGATAAACATTTACACATGGCAAAGCACAAAATGATATACAAAAGTCGGTATATATACAACGAACTAAACTTTGATATAGCCAAAGTGGCTGGTACATGAGCATACCCAGCTAAACACAAAAATATATCACCGCACTTATGGTATACAAAATCTAATCAAAATCGGTGAGCGGTTGATAAAGGCGATGCTTTAATACACTTAAATGGCCAAAGAAACCTAACCACCTCACATTGTGGTGGTGTTGGTGGTGGTGAATGCACGAGAACATCTTTATACAGCATATCAAGGAGGATCTTCGGAATGGGTGGAACTTAAATGCAGAGGTTAGAGTGCTCCCGAGCAGAACCAGCTACTATGCCATGCCGATAAAGTACGCATCGCTTTTGATGGTGGCAAAAGGCTTGTACAGGCTACCAACTTTGAAGTTCTGCATGACATGCAAAGGTCGGACTTAACTTCGGGATGGGCAGGTTTAGCGCCTGTCGTTGCGTTGGTCAGGGTGCGCGTGAAGGCACGGTACGTGGTCGCCCGAAGGCCATCGGCAAAGGTTATTTTGGGCTGGGCAGCTATACTAGGATCTCAACTCATGGGGATTGGGTTGAAGGATGAAGTTCGCCTTCCCGTTCATGTCCACACTACCTCCCGCCATCAAGGCACCGATTTGTTCTTCTTTGTCCAATAAAAAATGACCGTAAAATCAGCCCCTGGGGCTTCTAATGATTCCACCCTTCAATTCTCCCGAGGCTGCGCTGAACCCGGCCACCCAAAATTGCTCACCAAGCACCCATCCTCTCACTCTTCCTCATGAGATCAAGTCAAGCCAAGTGCTTAAAATCGGAACACCTAGTTGTCCAATCTGGAGCCCATTTCACTTCGTTCATCAGTCCTCTTGTTCGTGAGCCACTCGCCTCACTTCCTATTACTGGGGAACACCACCAACCCTATTATCCTCTCTATGAAATGTCTGTCCACTTGTTTGCCCACCGGGGATGGCTTGTTCAATGTGGATAAGGGTGGTGTCATGGCGCCGGCAAGTGGGGCATAACATGAGGTTCGTGGAGGCATAAGTCGAGGGAACACCATCGACAGTGCACTCATCCATTGGTCTCTAGTCCCTCATAGACCCAGTGGCTTGATTTCACACGGTGTCATGCCACCGGTATGGAAGGTTCCCCAGAACCTCATAAATACATGTAAGCCTGTGGTTACCCTCCGACCGTGATTGCCCATGGGGATTCCATTTTCTCAAGCCCCATAGGACCCGAATCATTGTCTATAGGTTTCCAAATCCACCGGGAATGGTTCTGCAAGAGGCACACAAACCGGCCCGCAACACTTTTTTTTTTTTTTTTTAGGTTAAATTAACTAACGTAAATTAAACGATCATCGAAAATCGCCGACCGGGCAGAAGACGATAAGTGTTAGAAACTCAAGCGCCTCGCAACGAGATAAAAGAGGGGAATTACTTCACTTGTAGATGATCATACCTCAACTTACCATTAGTGTCAGCACCATCCTCTGCATCTGAGCTACTTGACTGCGCTACGAGGGTCATCGAAATAATCAACAATATTATTTATATACGAGCGTTCCTCCCACGCTATAGTCAAGCACCGCAAAGATAGTGGTTCAGGGTCGAACACGGGATGGGCTTTCATCCTAGAAAATGAATTGCAGACAGCATGAAGGCGTTTTCTCTATTCGACTTTCTTGAATGGTGTCAAAAGTCAGAATGGTTTAAAATGGAATTGCAAAACGAAATGGTAAAATCAAATTTAAAGCAGAAGAACAATTAAACTTTGAAGATTTAGGTCACCAACTTGAGATGTTACTAAAGGCAAACATTGTGTCCTCAAGTTTTTTATCTCTCCTATGTGAGTCTGGACAGATGCAAAGTATAGGTGTCCCTTTTGTGTTTAAACCCCAACATTCCTTTGTATCATTTTCTAAGGCTAGTAAAGACCATCTGAAGAATCACACAAATGATCTCTCACCCGAGCAATCGGGAACCCTGGGGTATGGAGGCAAAACAATAAAAGTCAATGTTATTTAACCTTAATTAAGAACCCTAACATGTAAATATTATATCGAGGTCAGAAAAACCATCTAAAGGTTAGAACAACAACCCTGAAGCATGGAGAGAGTATTGCCAAGACAATAACATCTCTATGTTATGCAACTGAATTTTGAAAATATACATAACACACTACCCGTGACTTTCTTAGTACAAGAGGACAACATGCTTAACCCCACCACCAAGCTAGCCTTCCTCTTCAAGGAAGGAGGCTTAGCCAAGCATCTCTCGAAGGTCATCCCCAAGAGGTTTGGCACCGGAAAAAGTGAAAGAAAGAAGAGAGAAAGAAGAGAGAAGAGAGAAAATAAAAGAAGCTAAAAAACAATTTATTTACAAAAGCAGTAAAAGAAATGAATCTTTACAAATCACCAAAAACTTGTATTCCTCTTCCTCCTTCTTCCTTTTATTACAAAACATGAGGGGATTTATAGGCCTCTCAAGGTATGGAAAATAATAAACCCTAATAACTACAGGCTAAGTTATTGACAAAAGAGTAATGTAACCAAGTTTGGAAGGCCAGATTAATTACAAGTACGACGAGGCTCAAATTTCATGCTAGAGGGTGAGAATTTCGCCAATTAGCGATCTTAGCGGTTAGTTAATTTGGCAATGGCTTAGCGAAATTGGAAGGGGTTTTAGCTTAATTTGGTATAATGTTGAAATTCGCTAGCTAGGTAAATTCATGGTTTTAATAAACACGCGATAGTTTAATTTCGCAGCCACGTAAGTCGGCTATCAATTTCAATTTTCATCATTTGTAACCGCTTTTATGCAATTACTTAAGTAAATTCGCCAGGATTGCGACCACATGGAACAAAGGCGAAATTCCCGCTTATTACCGCTCCTCGCATGCCTCTCGCCCCGTCTTCTCAACTCCGTGATCTCGCCTCCACTTTTCCCTTTGTTTTTCATTGATTGGCTTGTTACCGATGGCCGAGACTAAACTTCCAACCCCATGATTGATCATTTGCATTTTCAGGTTGAAGCCTAGAAGTGCATACTCTACAAAACAACCAAAAATGCTCCAAATACTATGTTACTAAGGTAACATGAATACTAATCGGGATATATGATTAATGATCAAAAGTACTCAAACCTATCTAATATAGTAGGGTTCAAAATTGCACTTTGAGCACTAATCATTGGTCACCAACCCAGCAGCTCAAGAAGTCGGATTGACAACCTGTGAAAAATGAAAAGGGTGAATTGTCTACCCAACCACACGGGGTGAGAGTGTGCATAATATATGGTAGGAGGCTCACGAGGTAATGGAGAAAAGATCACTTCCTCAAGGTTATCTATCGATCAGCTCCTGGAGAGAGTTTCTAGGCACCCATTCTATTGCTTTTTGATGGTTATTCAGTGGTAATTTAGATAGAGATCGCACTACAGAGGATCAGAAAAGACTACTTTATTTGGTCTGACTGGCACGTATGCTTATAGGAGAATGCCTTTTCGTCTTTGCACGCCCCACTACTCTTTTCGTAGATGTATGCTTAGTATGTTTAGCGTATATAGAGCGCGATAATGGTGTATACTATGGATGATATCAACGTATATGGAGGCGATTTTGAAGAATGTTTGTCTAACTGAGGCCATCCCGCAGGTGCATAGGAGAAGAACTCAAAAGTTAATCGGGAGAAGTGCCATTTTATGGTTAATCAAGCAACGTATTAGTACATTATTTCCAGAGCGGTGGAATAGAAGTCGACAAAGCAAAATTGAACTTATTCCAAAACCATTCCCAACGAATGTAAAAACAGCTTAGGCACTGTCATGCAGCTTCTAGAAGATTCATAAAATAATTTCTCGAAGATTGTCAAACCCCTCTACAAGCGTTTCTCTGAAAAGATAAATTTATTTGGGAGAGAGAATGCCAGAGAGTTTTTAAGAGCTGGTTCCATTTCCGATTCATCGCACTACTTAGTGATGAGCACTTAATTAGCAATCGAGGTGATGCTGTGATGCAAGGATCTTGCCATCTGAGCAAGATTTCGCCAAAGAGAGGATGGGAAACCCCATGTAGTCTATTATGCCAAAGAAAACCTTGAATGAAGCACAGCGGAATTATACTACAGAAGGAATCGCCAGAAGTGGTCTATGCTTTAGATTAAATTTCGAAAGCATACTTGGTCGGTCCGATATAGTCATTTCACTACCATTCCGCTTGAAATCCCACTTCAAGCAAAATGCGAAAAGCAAGGCTCAACCGATGGGTTCTTTTTATCACAGAGTTTTAATCTTGCAAAATTAAAGAGACAAGAAGCGGTAGAGAATGAGTGGCGATCATCTTTTCACAAGGTTACCAGCTCCATGACACTCATAGCCCACCATCAATGAATTTCCAAGGAATCCTGGCAATTAGAAAAGCTCCCCGGCATGCTTCACATAGCCACTTCTCGCTATGTGGGAAATCCCATCAGAAAGGGAAAGAATTGTGATATAAAGTATTTCTTTGCGGGCATCTACTTTTTACTGGTTATTCTTCTCTATTCAACACCGCGTGTGTGATCGAGCACGTAAGATGTAGCTCGAGGAGGAACAATGGAATTCCCGAGCCACCGCTACCTAAAGTGGCTGTGGTGGTCACTTGCTTCCCAAAAGACAGCACGAAGGTGCCGCATTCTGGCTTTACTCGCTTCATGGCAAAGACACCAAATGTGCCAGCAGAGCAGGTGCCAAAGACTCGAAGTTGTTCCCACGGCCATGATGCCCTCGAACCCAATCTAGTGGTTGAACCATTTGATGTTTGGGGCATCGATTTCACGACCTTCCCCACATCTTATGAATACATCCATTTTGGTGGAGGGACTATGTGCCCGCTGAATAACCTCAGAAACAAAATGACCACGGTAGGTACTAAATTCTTGAAAGCAAATACTTAGGTTCTGGTGCCAAAAAGCTTATTAGCGGTTAGTCTACATTTGCAGCCAACTTTTGAAACGGCGTTAATATATAGAACACAGTGGCCACTCCTTATCACCTCGGTAAACAAGTGGTCATGAACTTACACAGATTAAGACCATTCAAGGAAGGGTGTAAAATAGCAACAAAAGAGACTGGCCCACTAAATCACAGGATTCAGCCATGGACAGCCTTCGGGCACCGGAATGTCCCCTTTATCGCTGGTCTATGGTAAAGGTAAGGTCACTAGCGGATCATCATAAGGCATGGTAAATCAAAAGCTGAACATGGATCTAAGCAGGCCGGAGCCGGAGATTCCTCGATCTCACCGAGCCGAAGAAATACGAAATGATCTACTTGAATTCGAAGACGAAAGGAAAGATAAAAATGGCATGACCGGGATGATAATCGAAGAATTTCAGCCAGGGGGACCAAGTCCCACAAAGTGATCAAACCCACTATTTCCTGCAAGCTCAAGCTTCTGATGGATCGGTCCATCTTGTTCAAATAAGATACCAATGGTTCGTGGACTCCACTGATCCAAATGATGATGTGGTGATCAAAGTCACGGACAGAACCCGGTGCAGCGTGCGCCAGACCGTCAGGGAAGAAATTCTCCGCCGGACTCTCCTCGGAAACTTGCCAACGACGCTTCCAAGGGTGGCTACCGCTTGGTTCCGCCAGGCACGCCTCATCGCTTATTTCGACAAATTTTTGTTTAAAATTATGGTAGCAATCAGAGTTTGACATTTGATTTCCTTTTGTTGTCAGCTGCAGTGACACAAACAAATGGAAATTGCCCTTCTCCAGCCATCATGTTTGAGGTGGTACAGTCCCATCCATTTGTTTTTGCATTTCATGCTAAGCCAGTTAAAAGTAATTTTCATTATTGAAATTTCGCCACTGCTATACACAAATCCTGAAAGGCTACCTTCATTTTCTTTAACTTTTAATCACTTTGTATCTCACTTTGTATCTCCATTGCCTTTAATTGAACAATTGAAGGGCTTAATTGAAAAATTGAAACCTTGTATGTTACCTCAATGATGTGACAATTCCATGCATGATTTAGTTTTCGTCAATTGAATTTTCAGCATGCTCAACCCTGAACACCTCTCTTGAGCTAATTCACACCGCACAACTGATTGTACGCAATAGGTTGAGAACTATACACCTCTTCCGCGGCAAAGCCGTCTTTAAATTTATATTGATCTAACGGCTGGGATGGCTTTTATACTATGTATGAAGAATAAATGAAGCTTTCCAAAGGAAAAGAAAAAAACAAAAAGAAAAAGAAAAGAAGAAAAGAAAATAAAAGTCAGACGCTTGCCTTTGAAACCCTAACACGTCCGAGGGGTATGATGGCGAAGTTTTAAAGTCTGACATGCCCTAAACCTTAATCGTTGTGAGTCATCGACTTGTGGTTCGCTACACGGTGGATGGGTGAAGTTTAGCGTGTTGTAGGTGCTTAATAAGCCGCCCCAAGTCCTGGGTGAAGCCCGCAGAGTTTGTGGTCAAGGATCCTTGGCCGATGCCCTGGGAACCTTAATTGGCTGGGAGTCATCCTGTGGGACCCTCGCTACGGACTCGTGAATGGCTAGCATTGCACTCTGGTATATAGCAATCAAGGAAGAATAAGAGCGTCACAAATTCTATTGAAGCTGGTCACGCTTAATACAAGCAGTATTAGTCAGAGGGAATAGCTTTAAATGCTGTCAATCTGGTTACATTAGGAACACTAGATTTTGGTGGAAACTGTGTTAATTTCTTGAAATCAAGTATTGCCCTAAAACTTGTTCTTATATGGTTTTTGTTCTCTCATGACCGGGGTTTTCATGCTGTGGTATAAATTTTATTCATGCTAAAGGCAAGCTAATCCGTATATTACACTTTTTTGACCTAAACACTTTTGTAAAAGGCCAATATATCCCATTTTGTTTTAACATTGCTAAGGGATCAGCAGAACTTGTTTGGTTGGGTGGGTGATTAGTACCCAAAAGTGCGGCTTTATTCTATTCAAGATAGGTTTTGAGTTCTTTTGCGCACTAATCATATCAATTAAGCCAATTGATGTGTGCAGGTCCACTTAGTTTCACTAATTCCATTTCCAGATTGTTTTGGATAGTTTTGCGTGCTTTGAGAACTTCAATCAGCAAAGCCAGCTTTATTGAAGTTGAATGCGAGACCCTCGATGATTTCACTTGAGAGCCGAGAAGCAAAGATGAAATATCAAGATTCAGCTGGAATTGAAGGCAAAGTGATGAATAAGAAGTGCAGGAAGGGATGTAGTGAGCAAACAGAAGCGTGAGCATCCAGATTTTTCCTCTTATCATGTATTTGTCGATTAAGTAAAAATTTAATCATAGCTTAAAATTTCAACTTAGCGTAATTGGGAATTTCGCTAGGCTATTAGTTTCACTCGCTAGCGAACATCGTGTTTCCAGCGAATTTTCCCACCTCGCTTATCTCACACAAAAATTTAGCTAAGGGGCTAAATTCTCGCTTAGCGAATTAACGGTCTAGCCAAATTTCCCATTTTTTGCCCTATAGAATTTCATAGTTTAGCTAAATTTCGCTATACAAATTTCCCGCATAGCAAATCTTAGCCCTCGTGTTTTTGGTATACTTGATCCCAAACTACCACGCTTTGATAATACCATTTTGACCTTATGTAATTTCATATTTTAGGTATTTTGTATTTTCACACTTGGGTCAGACTATATAAACTCCCCACCTCTCAGAATCTCAAGCAACTTTCACTTTAAAAAGTTTTCCCACAAATTTTCATTTTAGTCTCATTTGCCTTTCTCCTCTTTCTTCATTTTTCACAAACACCCCTCAGATGACAACTCAAGGGATGCTTCTGGCAAACCTTCATGTACTCAAGCATGAGGGTTGCTAGCTTGGTTTTGGGCTGCCGCAGTTGTCCTCATGCTTGAATGTTACAGTATCGTGATTTATGGTTCTAGCTTTCCAAACTAGGGGTTTAATGGCATTGACTATGTCTTCCTTGGTCAATACTGCCATGCTTTGGGTGGTTCACATTCTTACTCTAGAGTACTCACATTCTGTATGTCATTTACTTGAGCCATGAAATGAGGTTAAATGCTAGGTTTCAAACTGGAATGCACTTAAATGATTAGTACTTGGGTTGACTCACAATAGAGTGGTTC
Organism: Tetrastigma voinierianum; assembly: GCA_016808115.1. Classification (NCBI taxonomy): domain Eukaryota; kingdom Viridiplantae; phylum Streptophyta; class Magnoliopsida; order Vitales; family Vitaceae; genus Tetrastigma; species Tetrastigma voinierianum. Next base: position 8,376 of record JAEQBH010004322.1, on the reverse strand, counting down.
TAGGTTAGGGTTTTATAGCTAAACAAAGATCCGTTTTGATTTGACTATATGTCATTTGCCATAATGCTATGATATAACCCGAGGGACACTCTTCGTAGACAGCCCCATGTCAAGTTAGTGACCCAAGCTCTCAAGGTTACTTATTTAACAATTTCACTTTTATTGTCATGCTAGTCAATGAACATACAACCCCATCGCTTTTTAACAACCAAAATCCAAATAAAGTCTCACCATTTTCAAACACCGACATAATCATTCGTGAGATGAAACCCATCCCCCGCAGTTCGACCTTAGATCACACATAATCGCAAAGAGTTTGACTACTAAAAGAGGAGGAACTTAGAATATAAATTTTGTTGATTCTAAGATCACCCTTACCGCGGCAACGAATCAGTATGCCAATGCCGCGGGCCAATACAAGCCACAAACCTAATGCCCATAATGTAATACATAATTCACCTGAAGAATCACCCCAACCTTTCCCGGAAACCTAATCCCCTCGCCATGTGCCTCAGCAAACAAATGCTTGGTTCCTCAGCTCAACCACAGCCATCACCATCCTCTTCTCCCGTTGAACAAGCCATCTTAAACTTAAGCAAGGTGGTAGGCAATTTTGTGGAAGAGCAAAAGGGGATCAATGTACAATTGGCTCAAAGAATTGATACTGTAGAAAGTACACTGAACAAGAGAATAGATGGCTCGAGAGTACCTCTTTAACTTTAAGATTGATAATCTACGTATTCAATCACCAAGACAATAATCCGCTGGAGGTACAGAGAGAGGAAGATTCCTTCCCAAACTCCACAACCAAAAGGAGTCCATGAGATAGGTTCATCCAAATAACCTGTAGTGATTGATGATGAAAGCTATCATCACTTGAGGAGTGGAAAAAGAAATTGAGCAACCAAGGCCCATGACTCAAGAAACTGAGAAGAAAAGGAGGTTGGAGCCGTAGAGGGTAATACACCACAGATCAAAGAAGAAAAACATACCCTCTATTTTCCCCAAGCACTTAGAAGAAGAAAAATCCCAAACCAAGCTGAAATGGAGGTGTTAAGGCAAGAAGGTAATATTCCATCGCTTTTGATACATGATTGCTGTGTCCTACTATGTAAAGTTCTAAAGGACTGGTACACTGAAGAAAGGGTTAGGAATGAAAAGAAAGCATTCAACTACAAGTCTGCCATCATTCAGAGCAAGACCCTATGAAATATTAAGGATCCCGTGATCCCCACTCGCCAACATCGAGGGGCTCAGATAGACAAAGCAATCATAGACTTGGGGTCAATAACCTACCGCCATACAAGGTATAAGGGCTAAGGTTTAGAGAGCTTAACACCAACATCACCGTCATCGTCGATCGGGACGTGAAATTCCTGCGAAGAAGGAGGATGTGTTGGTAAAGGTGGACAAATTCACTTACCCGACTTTGTAGTTTGATATCGAACCACAGCAAGTGGGCCCAACTGCGCCAATTATCCGAATATCATTTTTGGCCACGCCACGCGATAATCAATTGTTTAAATGAGTCATGCAAATTGCCACATTTGGCAACATGACATCGAGCCTCAATATTTTTCACTCTTCTGAATAACAAGCACGTTAGTGGAAGATGACAAGCAAAGAGCTGATGAAGTTTACTCAATTAAATGTAGGGAAACCAAAAGCCCCCAAATTGCAAAGCGCACTGGTAAACCAAGGTGAAGTTAATTGATCGAATCACTACCACCCCGCAGCCAATGGTCACCCTAACATCACGCTGAGAAGAATTTCACAAAAAGGAACCAAGTATGAAGGCTGCAAATACCACAAGTCATCGGGCCAAGGAGCCTCTTCCCTCCTCCTGACCTCCATGAATGAATCAGTGTAATTGAGTTGGCGTCTGCCCTCGCAGCCAAAACTCGCAGCTCAAAGTGATTTTGATTTTCGCTTAAAATTGGCCAATTTTTCCTTTTATGCTATTTTTAGTAATCCTTCCTTTTTCATGAATAAATACATAAAATACATTATTTTTATTTTTATTTTATATATATATATTTTTACTTTTATGTTATTGTATTTAATTCTCTAACTAAATTAAAATTTTGTTTTTTTACTTTGGTGTGATAGAATCGTGCAAAGAACTTCTCGCTATATAATAGCGAAATTAAACACTCGCAGCTTCTGCTTCGGGACCCGCTACCCAAAACTTTATAAAAAGGGGCCCTTTACCATTCACATTCCACGCCTTCACATCCCCGCCTCGCACCATGAGCCACGGGCCAAATCAAGTTCCTGCTCCCACCACCTTCGCTGCGGATCCCGCTTCAATGCCTTGAGCCCTCTCACAGCCTGGAAGTTCGCTGCGCCACGCACACTGAGCCCAGACCGCCATCACTGCCACACGAGCGCCGCGCTGAGCTTCCCATCGCTTAGCTCGCCGCGCTCGTCATGTAAATACCATCGCCGGCAGGCCGCCACGCCAGGTTGGTCAGCCCATTGCCGTGCCGCTAAATCTCGTCCACCTTCAGGCGCCGCATAGCCCATCACCGCTCCTAGCCGTGCCCCGCACTACACTCCAGCCCTGCTTTCTTTTGCCCCTTCAAGATACCAGACTACGTATACGGACCTCAGACCAGCAGGTTCTCGCGATGTGCCCAGAAGGTTAGGTTCAAGACCTGCAGATGGAGGATCCAGCACTTCCGGCCATAGTGCCCATTCTCCGACTCATCTACAAGCACACCGCATTGGCTCCCCGCGCAAGAACATGGCTCAGAGGAGCTCCCTGGGTGGGTTCATGATACGAGATTTTCAGGGATGAGACCTCGCCGGGCCCCTTCTCCAGTGCTCTAGAGGCGACAGAGTACCTTAAGATCAGCCCGTGAAGTCTTCTCGAGATCTCGGCCCGAAAGATCACCTCCCCAACCTGAAGAGGCTCAATCACCCAATCATCGTCTGACTTGCACACCCGCCAAAGGCTCACACCTGTCACACCCACCCGAACGATCCTGAGCCGGGCGACTTCCATGCGTATCATTTCACGATGTACTCGGGCCTTATCACCACCCGAGGTTCAGAGACCTCGATGAGGCCGATCACGCCAAAGATTCTTTTCTTCCATCCATGACACCGCGGCGCTTCATTATCCCGGTTGCAGCGCTCGAAGTTTTACCATACTATGACATCCAGGCGCCGAGTCCACTGGAGTCGTGTTCAGCATTGACGGCCGCCGGAAAGCACCCTGGTTACACATTGCAAACGCTTCACCGCCAAGAGAGTCGAAAATTCGGAGGATACGTGGATTGGCTCCATCACGTAGGAGATGGTCCATTGCCTTCGCTGAGATACTTCACAAATGGGACCTCAGACGCTCACAGGTGCTCGCCACGATGCTCCTTGTGGACCACCCGTCCGACTCACTTTATTCCCACTCCAGTGATTAGATGTCACGCCAGGGAGCTTATGGTACTCAGCTCACGCATCTGGAAAGACTGCTTAGTCCCTCCGAGCTTGTCATGACTTCCCCACGCACTTCGAGGAGAAGGCCAACCGCAAGGGCCTGGCTCGAGCCGAGGGTTTACCGTTGTTGATGTCGCAATTGCCGAGCCGTCCCCGGAGCATCCTGGGATCCCCAGGAGCCACACATTGCGGAGGATCGGGCTTGCACTCAGTCCTCCGTCTACGAATGTCTTCTTTACATGCCGACCTCATTATTCTCCAAAGAAGAAGGATCGAGGAGGTAGCAGATGGTGTACCAAAGGACCCACCGAGGGGGGACGATCCTGTTCCTGAGATGGAGATAGAGGTGGAGAGGAGCCCGGGCCTGTGATTCATCTCCTCCACCCCACCTCCTTCCTCGCCTACCGCTGATTAATCACGGCTTCGGCCCTTCCTGGCTGACAAACAAGAACAGTCTCTAGATATTATCTCACACCGCTCTAGGAGCTTGTCACGTTATGATGCCGCTTATGCCCGGCTACTACACAGCGCCAGCCGGGTCTCGTGCTGAGGCTCCAAGCCAGGCTACTTCAAGACATAGTCATGCCATGCTTCTTCGATCATGAGTCACCGGGTCTCCCGCCGCAGCTCACACGTACTACTTGAGACTAGCCTGCGCAGCAGAGCCCCTCCGACATGCTAGAAGGTCAAGGCAGCGAGCCAGATCCACCGACACATCCACCACCACGAGAGTGAGGTGGTCGTGACTCTCTTAAATTTTCCGACCCCACGAAGGAGACTGCTTATACCCGGTCGGGGGGGAGCATAAAGTTGGGAGTGTCTTCTCATCATATTTCGTATCGTTTAGCTTTATCAACTCGCCACTTGTATAGATTGTATAGATTCATGTACCAACCATTAGTAGTAAAAGATACTTTTCTTGTTATAATAGCATTATTTTAAGCATGTATTAGCCACTTGGTTATATATCAAAAGTTTTTCAGAGAAAACATTATACACTTTTGCAAATCAATTTTTGTGCCTATCTTTTTGTATTTCTAATCTTGCCTTTAGTTGAAGAATTGAAGCCCTGTACGCTACCTTAATGTTAGAATAATTCCATGCATGATTTAGTTTTTAGTCGATTGAAGTTCCAACATATTCAACCTTTAAGCTTCCGCCTTTAATCAATTCACACCACTCAGCTTTATCAATAGGTTGAAGATACCTTTCACTTTGCAAAACCGGGCCTTGGATCTCAAGGATTCACCATAATATAGGTTTGTGTTACTCACAAAAGTAAGGCCAATATACTCTCCAAAATGAAAAAGAAAAAGAAAGCAAAAAGAAAAGAAAGAAGAAAAGAGATATGAATGTCGTGATACACTTTGCTCTTGGAAACCCGGAAATGGTCCGAGGGGTATATGGCGAAAGCCTTTGAAGCTCCTATTCAAACTTTCATCAAGCAAGTCACCGACTTAGTGTTCACTACACGTGGGATGGGTGGAGTTTGGGCCGAAGTCAGGGTGCTTGTTCCTCGTCATCTCGGTTCTGGTGAAGTCAGAGCTCATGGGTCACGATCCTTTTGGCTGATGCCTCAAACCCACTGCTGGAAGTCATCTGCGGACCCGCCATACCTGATTTCGGCGTCGAAGCTTAGCACGCATCCCGCAATACAATCAAAGAAGAAATAAGAGTGTAGCTGGTCCCATTTAGATCGGGTCACGCTTAAGGCCCCCGCGATGGGCTGGGGGAGGTGAGTTTTGGCAACTATTGGTTCAAACTGTCACCTTAAGAACACTTAGACTTAGGTGGAAATTTAAAGGTCGAATTTCCCTCGAGAACCGAGCGTCGCCTAAAACTCGTTTTATATGGCAATTGTTCTTCAGCATGATGGTTTTTGGTACAAAGAGTTTAAATTGTTCAGACTAAGGCAAGACCTCACGATACACACACACACATTTTGAACACATACACTTTTTTTGTAAAAGCACAAAGATGCATACTTTAATTAATTGTTTTAAAAGACAAGTATGACTAGCAACGGTTTGCTTGGGTTTGATTACACTCCAAAAAACACATTTAGTCCTATTTAAGATAGGTTTTGAGTGCTTTTATGCACTAATCAGCGAACGTTTCACCAATATGTGCAGGTCCATTTAGTACTACCGATTTGTTTCGCAATACTTTTGAGGTTTTGGCAGTTTTGCAGCCTACCAATTTCAAGTTTGGTGTCGTGAAATAAGGCTTTCGAATGTTGAGAATTCCCGTGATATCATCGTCGAAATGAAGAAATGTCAAGTGGAATTGATGAATGGATGCAGAGGGCACGTAGATAGCAAGGCAGGTTGTGATTTCGCCATGCATTGCTTAAAAATTTGCAGCGCGGATTGCAAAAATTTCGCAGAACCATAGCGAAAATTCCTCGCAACTCGCAAATTCATACGCCGTCAGCCGCAAATTTCGCCATCATAACGGAAAATCGCCATCATAGTTTAAAGTTAATGCATAGCTGTGAACTTTCGCTATACCTTGTATCATTTATGATAGCGAAATTTCGCTTATCACGCCAAATTCTGGTTATGATAATAAATTCAACGACAGCTAAAATCCTCCCTCGTGTTTTGGTTCCAACCACCGCTTGTATAACTTCATTTTGTCCTCATTGTAATCATGTATTTTAGGTATTTTTGCATTTCACACATTTTGGTTAGCTATATAAGCCACCCTTATGTTTTCTTGTAACCTGGTCAACTTTTCATTCAAGCTTTCACCACACCATATCGCGCCTTGCTCTCTTCTCTCTTCTTTTCTCTCTATTTTTCTTACTGCCAACACCACCTTTGAGGATGATAACTCAAGGGATGCTTACAATTTCAAAACCTCCAAGAGGAGGTTACTTTTCTAGGTTGGTTAATGGTGGCTCACAGTGGTCCTCAGCTTTAAATGAAACAAAATCGCATTTATTGTTCCAAACTTTTCAAACTAGCTTAGCCATTTAATGTTTCTTTGGTCGAATACTTGTCATGCTTTAGGGTTTAATGCATTCTTAATGTTAGATGCACTGACATTTTTTAGATGTCATTTCATTTAGCCACTTAAATGAGGTTAAATGCTAGGTTTTCAAACTGCTGGAACATTAAATGCTCAATATTTGTTTTAACTCAAATATAAGTGTTTTAAGGGTTAGTTTTTAAGGCTAAACAAAGATCTGGTTTTGGTTATGACTATAACCCCGAGGACACCTTAATAACCCCATTTTACCAAGCTAGTGACCCAAGCCTTCAAGGTCACCATTTCACACTTCATTTTAAGCTATTTAACTTAGCCCAGTGACACCAACTCCAACACTTTTTAATGCAAATCCGAAAATCCAAACAAAAGTCTCACCATTTTGAATCAAGGATACGTAACTATTTGTAGGGCGAAAACCATCCCTTCTGTTCACTCCTAGACTAAGAGCATCGCAAGAGTTTGACTAAGTGTGGTAAGGGGCATAGGAGGAAAACAGAAACAAATATTGTTGATTCCTGACTTACTGGCACGACCAAGTTTTATGTTCTAATGGCTTAGAATTCAAAACATATTCAGAAAATAGTATTCCACAGAATCGGGATTCTTGAATTATTATGGCTGGAGTTTAAATCCAATTGAGCCTCCACCTAAAGAACAACAGAGTCAACAAGGAGTGGAAAGGAATCCCATTGCATTTAGATCCATGAGGGACCACATACACCCTCCTCAAATGAGTGCACCCTCCTGTATAATGCCTCCAACTGAGAAAATGGTTATTAGGCCTACATTTGTGTCACCCTTCCTATTACTTTTATGGCATAGAGAATGAGAGAACCCTTATTTGCACGTAGGGGAGCTCAGAAGAGGTCTACAACACCTTCAAGGAGTGAAATCAAGCACCAGAGATTTATCACGAGGCTTAAGCTTTTTCCTTTTCACATTGAAGGATAAAGCAAATTTTAGCTCAACCCTTAAGGTCAAGTGAGCATTCGAAACTGATTGAGATGAAACTAATTTTTAAAGAAATTCTTTTCTCCCACCAATGTATCAAAACAATTTGAAAAGGCAGATTTCCACCTTCTCAACCAATGAAATTATGCATGTCGAGAGATATATGAAGTCGCTAATGCTTGGTCTCTATGGTTTGACACATGGCTGTTAGTCAGCTATTTTTATGATGGAATTTCTCCTACTATGAAGTAACTACTGGAGACTATGTGTGGAGGAGACTTCTTGAGCAAACATCCAGAGGAAGTTATTTGGTTAGTGGTTAAGCAATTGCATCAGATGGAGTCAACCCAAGGTAGGTGGAAAGAATGAGACCTCAATTGAGTACAAAGGGTGGGTATGTACTTCATGAGGACATGGACATGAAAGTCAAAGTTTCAACCTTAGCTAGAAGCTTGGAAGAACTGGCAATGATAAACTAGCATGAGGTGCAAGCAGTGACTAAGATTCCTGAGCCAAACAAGCCATGTTTCATTTGTTAGTCCACTGAGCATCTGGGAGAACTATGTCCAACTATTCCAAAAATGAGGGAGATGTTAGTGGAACAAGAAAGTGTTATTGGTCAATTCAAACCATAAACTAAAACACCATATGGCAACACTTACAACCCTAGTTGGAGGAATCACCCAAATCTTTCATGGAAGCCAAACCCCACAAAGATGCAGACTTTGCTCCACCACAATATTCTCACCATCACAACTACGTCAACTTCTCTAGTTGAGCAAGCCGCCATTCTAAATTTGAGCAAGGTGGTAGTAATCTGTGGAAGAGCATAGCAAGTTGAACGTGCGCTTAAATCAGAGGGTCGACACCGGTGGAACCACCAAACAAGAGAATATACGGGTTCCAAATGAAATTACCAAAAATTGACAACTTGCATGATTCCCATCTTCTAAAAGTTGACCAATCAAGATCAAGTGCAAAAAAGGAAGTTCT
>JAEQBH010004321.1:0-324028 GCA_016808115.1 Tetrastigma voinierianum | reverse complement strand
TATTCGTATTTATATATTTAAATGTATGATTAGAGGCGTATTGGAGCGCAGCCAGTACAAACCATGTGTTTGGATCACCACAGGATTATAGGTGAGTGCATGAGATAAGTCTAGAGGAGATGGTTCGGAGGGTAGTCTAAAATATTAATTATCGGAGGGGTAGTCGCAGCTTAAAAATATCAATCGTCGGATGGCCCGATTGATATTCCTTAGTTAGTCCACAAACAATTTAAATATCAATGTTTGTCGGGCGGCCGTTGATGTCGCCGGAAGTAGTCGCGACAATTTATATATCAATACGTCGGATGACCCAGTTATATATACATAGAGTTGTCCACTAATAAAATAATAATTCTCATACAAAAGCGGAGTGTAGGAAAGTGATGAGGACTAAAGGATGCGGGATTAGTCGTATGAAGAGCATTAGTAGGATAAATTACATTTGCTTGAATGTGTGTTCCAATTTGCGAACGTTGCCTTGCTAACTTGGGTGGTGAAGTAAGTACGAGCAGAGGCGATTCTCCTCTTGAGCTTCAGCTCACACCGATCGTGGGATCGCTTTTCTACGAGGTTGAGAGGCGTGAGGCAGATTAATCTTGAGGTTGTATTAAGAAGAAAACAGGGGTTATTGGCTTTGATGTATCGTGTATTAAATTCTCTAATTTTAATGTATGTATTACCTAAGTAAAAACATATTAACTCTTAGTAACTATTGGGTATATAGTTGGATTCGCATTCGGCATGTATGTTGGAGTCTTGTTGCTGCATTACATGAGTAAATGTGGATATATAATGCATATATTGATTTGTTTTAGTTGTGAGTATATCAGAGAGTCATGTGGGCAGACTCATTTGAAGGAAGGAGGACTGCAGTTTCTAAAGTGGCGTCCCGGTTATGACCTACTTGTATTAGTGGAGTTGTGGTGTGTAATGGTTGGAGTTTAGGCGTCATGATTTGGTATCAGACTTACGTTATCGTTCACCTAAGAGGAGCTCGGGTTGGGTATCCATCACACCGCTCTGGGTTTGATGTTGAGTTTAGGTATGAGATTACCTAGAAGGCGCGGGCCAGTGGAGAAGCGGCATGTGTGTTTGTGTGTGGTCATGTGGATTGATGGTTGTATGTATGTGTGGTATGGATGTTTTGTGCTTGGTAGATATAGCATGATATGGAAGCAAACCTGGAGTTTTTAAATATGTAAAAACTTGAAATGAAACTCAACAAATAAATTCTTACATTAGCTGGTTAGAGGAGAAAGAAATTTTAAAGCCAAGAAAATAAATTTTAAATTTATTTGATGAGAATGGAAGAAAATAAATTTTTATAAATTTATTTGAGTAAGAAAAACACTATGTTGAAACTGGAAAGAAGAAAAGTAATTTGTAAATTTATTGTGTTGGTTGAAGAAAGAGGAGAAAATAATTTTAGGGTACAAATTGAAAAAATGAAGGAAAAGAGAAAAATAAATTTTATAATGCATTTATTTGGTGTATTAGGAAAAAAATGATTTTAGTGATTTTTAGAGATTTTTTCCAATATTACGAAATAAATGAAAAAAAATCATTTATAAGCAGAAAACGAAAAAAATTTTGTGCAGAAAATTTAAAATAGACTCTTGCCCTGAATTCTATCTCGAAAAAAAAATTTTTTGTATTGCGATGCGGGAGGTGTGTTGAGAGGTGTGTACAGTTTGGGGATTTTGTATTGCATTACAATGGTGGCTATTGCTTGACAAGCGATGCTTGTGGCTAGAGCAAAAACAACGTATCGTGATACAAATTTTTGTATCAGTAGCTCTGATGTCATCTTTGAAGGGACGGCCTTTGGCGGCGGCGGCCCCAGTGGGCGTCTGCGTGGGCGGGCGGAATGAGCTGCGAGGCCAGCTAAGCGCGTAAGCGAGCGCGCGCCAGTGTGACGTCTGAGCGAATCACTTAGTCTCTGCGCCAGCGCGCCCATGCGGCAGGCCAGCATGCGCCAGCGCAGCAGCGCATCACAAGCGCTTTGGCCGCGGCGCGGCAAGTCTGGCCCCATTTAAGCATAGCGAAGCTTCTGCGAAACCGGCGCGGTGCGTGCGGCCATGCAATTTGGATGGGTCTTGTTTTGGCTTGGAAAAGGCAGTGAGAGTAGTTTAGTGCCACCAGTGCACTGAGCTCGGTCCCTGGTTTGGACAGTTAGGCTAGGTATTTTCTTGAGTCACCAAATACATTCATTATAAAATAAAAAATTTTGAAAAAAAATTTTAATATTTATTAAATTCAAATAAAATCAAATAAAATCAAATAAATTTTTGATAAAATTTTGAAAAATAAAATTTTCAAAAATAAAATTTTTTGAAAATAAAATTTTATTGAAAACAATATTTTAAACGCGAGAAATTAGATTAAATATACTGCCCAGTTATGTGTATGATTAGTGTCTAAAATTGGTTGTACTTGAACCTTGTATTGAATTTAACTACAAAATTTAGAACCAATAATTCTTGTGATGATTGTGTGGATTTTGGAAAATCAGTTTCTACAGGAAGGATAAAATGATAATTTAGGTCAAAATCAAGATTTTTCTAGATCTCGGGATAATGGCCGGGCACTGCAGTTCTGATGTTCTCATGAGAATCTCGTGGCGTCAGATTTATTTTGGTCAAGGGAACCGGTCGAATTTCGCATTTTCGAGGCATAGGGGATGTGGGACGCCAGCACGTTTGGAGTGGCCGGGCATACGTGTCAAGCTGGAATCTGGTGAACATAGATAGTGGGGCTCACATGTGACACACATGGCATGATGCCATTTGATGAGAAATCTCAGGTAGATGGATAGGATAAGGTGTATCCACTGTGATCAGAAATGGACATGTGGCATAGGAGAACTGTCTCTTGTGGCCTTGACCCATTGGTTGGGAGGGAAGGGAGAGACCAAGAGAAAGGGAGAGTGAGGAAAGGGTTTTTTTTTTTTGCAGAGAGGCCGCCTGCCTGGTCTGACGATCGGGCCAGTTGGCTTAGAGCGAGGAGCAAAGTTCTTTCACGTGAGAGCTACAGCGTGGGTTCAGTTTTGGGAGTTTAAACAGAAACTCAAGGAAAGATGGGGTTTTCTCTACTTGTTTACTTTTTGCTTAAGGGTTATGTAATGGATGAGGATTTGTTGGGCTGTGTGGATGGCTTGGTTGCTGATTAAAGGCTTTGAATGAGTTAAGAAAATCCACAGAGTGTTTTGGATGATCCACAATTTGTTTAGGTGTACTGCTTGAATTGCGTGGTGTTATGTTCTTGGCCCAGAAAATAACGTGGTGTGAAGGTGTGGGTTGTTCAAGAGGCGAGTCGGATTGTGCCTTAGCCATGTGGTTAAGTTTATGTTATTATTATAAACGAACCATATGATTTATGGGCCAATTATGTTAATATATGCATGGTGATATATATTAGCATATGTTATATATTTGTATTATATTGCACATTGCACTTAGGTGAGTATTAAGTAAGGAAATTCCTCTTTTGAGCTTTACTCTGTCGACAGGAATATATTTTAGTATTGAAAGCCTTGATGGGGATGGGACATCCCAGGGTTTTAGAGCGAAGAAAGCAGCGAATGGCGCTATCTTGTATTTTGTAATTTTGTAAAGTGGGCAAGAGACCCGAGTTTTGTATAAATTGTAATTAAATACAATTGTAATAAATCATTTTTGTATAAAATGCTCTTGTTTTATGAAGTAGGATTCTTAGCAAAAGCCCCAGTGGCATTTTTGCATGCTCGTGCCTCATGACATGAGACACGTAGATTCCGTGAGTTGTGGGTAGTGTGGTTTGAGGATTAGGGCGTCCTGAGATTCACGTAAGGGAATTATGCATGGTGAAATGCATTATAGGAAAAAAAAAAAAAATTAATACTAAGGTTATAGGTTATGACCTTAGGGTTGGAATCTTTGAAATGATTGAAAGTTTGAACAAATATAGATAAGATCAGTGGTTGGAAATTAGCGCCACTTAGAGCGAAATGGCAGATTCGATTTAGGAGTTATTGAAATCCCATTAGTAGTGGCATGATTGCTAAGTTTAATTTGAGAATGAAAATTAAATGAATCGTGTTGCCATTTGACCAATGTAGATGGAAGTGTGAGGAAGCCGAGGTGTAGCATGAAGGAAACGTGCGGGGCGGTCGGGCACAACTAGTGTTTGATCAATACACTTTTGCCGAGGCTATAGGTATTCTGAATGCATAGCCTACGGTGATATCGTGAGTGGAAGATCCTAAACCTTGGAGTTTGAAGTATCATCCTCGGGCATTCACGGAAAGATCAGGTGATGATGACCATTTGGTTGTTGAAGCAAGAGGAGTGTTAGAGGTATGGGATTACCTCGACCACGACCCGGGATTAGACTAATTGCGTTCTAGCTAGAATAAGACCTGAATAGAGTGCGATGACTGAGATTATCGGCGGGACAGAGGGCCGTTGCGTATAAATTCTCACGGCGGTTCGGCGAGAATAGGTCTGATGTAGGGGTTGCCGAGGTTAGGATCTGGGGACTCTGCTCATAGGTGGACACGGGATTGGACATGTGGTGCAGGGGTCATCTTGGGGATGGATTGGGCGATAGCCAGTGGGTGGTTATCAGTTGCGAGCACGGGGAGGTTCTGCTTTATCGCGGGGCTGATGTCGTATGGTATTTCGAGGGGGCGGGCACTTGACGTTTTGCAGGGCGATTATCTGAGTCAAGTGAGGGGGGGACGGAGTTAAGCGGGTTGGCGCGCGAAGGCGCCTTCGGGGCGAGAGAGAGATCGGACTTGGATCTGCCTCGAGTAGTGTGCAAATATGTGGTCTTCAAATTGTGGCCACCAGGACTACTCACGAGGGCTCGTAGACCGGTGATGAGTTACACCATGGCCGCACCGTCTCTATAAGATGCAGGATGGCACCGGTTAGATTACGGGAACACTAGTCAGTTCAAGGAGCTATTGAATGAGGGTTACGATCAAGAATCGGTGCCGCAAGGATTAATGATTTATTTAATCGGTTGAGAGGAGTGTAGTCTACTCGAAATAGACCTTCATGCTTGGTTACCATTGGCTGGGGTTGGGAGGCAGATATCGACGGTTTGGGCGCGACCGCGGGCACTTTGAGTTCTGGCGTGCCCTTTGGATTGGCTTGAATCGCCGGCGACGATATGGACCTCATGCGCCAAGGTGCCGACTTATCTAGATCGGTTGTCGTAGTCTTCGTGGATGACATCTTGATCTACTCCGATCCACGATGGGAGCATGGTATCATTTCTTGAGGATTGTTGTTGTTGAGAGACCGCTCGGTTGTACTAAGTTCGATGAAGTGCTAGTTTTGAAAAACTGCGGGGAGATTACACAGGACACGTGGTGTCGGCATCGGGGAGTGTCGATGCGACTAGAAGGTTGAGAACTGATGATGTGTTGGGAGGCGAGATGTCAATCTTGAATCATGGTTTCTTGGGATTGACTGGATATTACGAGAGATTCGAGAATGGGCTGAAGTTGTCCATTTGAGGCAGGATTATAGGGTTTCACCTATGGGACATGGACTCCATGGTTGGGGCGGCCCTGACCATAGAGAGAGAGATTGAGGACCCCAGGGAACGCACTCGGGGATCTCTGGGTGTTTGTGAGAGGAGGATTAGCTTTCTCCTGGATTCGAGGGAAGGCGAGGGCTTACGCTTCACACTAGTTCGGACTAGGGCCGAGGGAGTTGAGCATAGTGGCAGGATTGCCCGAGAGCGAGGGGATCCCGAGGCTTTGGGACAATGCGATCCCAGTCGTAATAGAAGCGGGAGAGTATCACAGTTCATTCCTCCACACTAGTATGGGTCGGGAAGCTAGTTTGATTTAGAGTCTTGTCTGACGCCCAGCGACACATATAGACGAGGCGAGTGTGGGTCGAAGTCGAGGCGAGATCTGCGCGGCGGGGCGTGGACATGGGGTGTGAGCATATTGGTTGTTGATGTCGGAGGCAGCTGTGGATCAGGTTAGTGACCATGTGGTTGTCGATGGTGAGACCCAGCAGATTGGCGCCGTGCACGGCCACGTGGCATCGGATTTGGGCGTAGAGGTTAAGGCCTTTAGAGAAGCCAAGTATAGATGTTCTTCCCTAAGATGCAGGGTGATAGTTGACCTGATGGGTCGGGATTAGGAGTGAGAGATCTCTCGGATTACGCATGGTGGACCGGGATTGGGTGTCTGGCCATGGCGTCTTATTCGTTGTTTAGTGCCACGGTAACATCCGTCGGTGGGGTGTTGGTGCAGTATGGTCATTCACCACTCTTGAAGGTAGCGGTGGATTGAGTTGTCTGCGAGGGTATGTCGATGAAGACTCATAGTTGACTCGAGGGAAATGTAGGGGCTCGAAGTGTAAGCGGCGTTATATTTGCGAATATGAAAACCTGCGAGTTAAATTATCACATAGACTTAGAATTAAGTGATAGGAGTCGGGAATGACTCGGGGTTTCAATACCTTTGAAATGCATTGGAGTGTGTTGTTGGTATGAGGGCTGATACCGTGGATGTCATGCATGGCATGGATTGAGTTAGCCAGTCCATTGGTTTGTAGTGGTGTGACAGAGAGGTTGGCGTTTACACACACCAGCGAGGGTAATTCAATAGGGTTACGTGTGTATGGATTACATCTAGGACATTAGAGAGGCATGTTGGAACATGTATCCTGGATCACGCATAAGGGTAGAGGAGAAATTGCCGCCCAGTGGAATTAGCTTTCTGACAATAGACTATGCGGAGTGAGGTGTCTGAATATATAACCATATGGGCTTGTATGGGGCCATGTAGATCAGTTATGTTAGACAGTGGAAGAGGGTTCATCGGCTGGTCACGTCTGATTAGAGACACCTGCGAGAAGGGAGTGAGCTTGTGCGATGGCGTCAACCTGCGGCTCGGAGCCGGCGAGGAAAGTATGCTAATATGGGACGTCGACCATAGGGTTAGGAGTTAGTGATCACGTTTCATGAAGGTGAATCCTAAGAGAGGAGTAGTCGAGATTAATAATGCAGGAAGTACTCATGAGGTTATTAGGTCTTCGAAGAGATACTCGAGAGAGAGGATATCTTTATTGCGTCTGGTTAGCGTTACGCCCGGCATGTTAGAGTGTCGCGGGTATTTCGTATGCCATGCTGGAAGCTATCTGAGATCCAGCTCATGCTGGTGGATTGAGAGACCAGGAGTTGAGGTTGACAACGATGGGACTGCACGAGAGGACCGGTGTGCATTCCCCACGGATGATGTAGTGATCGGGTTTTAGGCGCAGAGCCGTGTGAGGCTAGTGAGTGCTATGGCGACGTAGGTGGAGAATCCCGGTGTGCGAGGACCGCAATGCGGGCCACTATCCAGCCGGTTTAGGATGAAGGTGTGTTTGTCTGATTTCAAGTTTAAATAACGGCTGGTTACATCATGATAGATACAGCGTTGCATGTCGTGTCTTTGTTAAATGATCACGATTTTGGGGCGGAAATTCCTTTTAAGGAGGGAGAATGTAAGACCGAAATTCCAATTTCATGTGAGTAATCGTAATTTTGATTCAATTATAGTGGATTATAAAAATCGTAATTAATTTACCAGATCTCTGGATGACAGCGGATTATGCAGTTGGAATCGATCTCATGAAATCTAGTTAACCAAATCAAAATTCCATATTTGAAGCCCGATTGGTCGACCGTTTTTGAGGCATCGCTTTTTTGGTGCCGTAAGCGGTTCCGTGTAATGAAAAGCGTATAATATATCGCCTGCGTATGGTATAATTGAAATGATGAAAATGGGCGGCGAGATAGTCAGAATATCAAATCGAAGAAAGAGAGCGTATGGTGTATAGATTTTGTTTTAAATCGCTCGAAGGCAAATAACCATGTCATGACTTCAAACAAAAATAAGACATATTGACGGCGAGAGCGTTGTGCGTTTGTTAAGACGTTTCTCAACGCTGTTCACGGGGAGAGAAACCGAGCTTCTCTGCAAACTCGTGATCGGGCTGGTGGATTTGACGGCGGAAGAACTTTGTTACCGAGCAAACTCGCATTGGACCCCAGTTCATTTTGACAGCCTCAGAAAAGAAGTACCAGGAATTACACCTCTCACCAGACATTTCACTTGAGCGTGGGTTTTCATATTGGGACAGTTGAGGCAGTGGAGATTAAATAGTGGCTGGCGGACAGTGTTGTGCCAAACCTTATTTGATAGGTGGTTTGGGGAGGAAATTTGCACCTCTGGACTGTTGTATGGTTCTAGATAATTATTGAATAATTAATGTTGATGATAGTTATAAAGTGAGAAGTGAGCATGTGTTGATCCAAAACTTGGGTGAAATTGTGGGGTATTTAAAATTTTGGGACCTCCATAAGCGTATGGGCTGTTGGTGAGATTATTGATTTGTGTATTGAATATAATTTGTGATATATATATTGGTGGGAGACCAGCGTGGATTCTGCGGTTCTAAAGTGACGGTGATTATGAATTACAGGAATAATGCAGGGGTTTTCTATTAAAAGCAATCATTCTCTTCTCTTTTTGAAAATTATGTGTGTTGGGTCAGAATGATTAAAATTAAATTACAATATTTGATCATTAACCCAGTGAGCTATTTGATGTTTGAAATAAATTGCACTAACAGTTCTTACAAGATTATTATACGAGTATATTCATTTATATATTTGCATGTGATTGGAAATTTAATATTAGGTGACATGCATATTCCATATGCATGGATCACCTAAAGTATTACCTGGGTGAGTGTTGCAAAAATAAAATGATCTGAAGAAGTGGTTGGAGGGTGAGAATCTAATCTGTTATGGAGGCCAGTACAAGCAAATGTAATCAGACTAAGGCGGCGATTCTCTTTGACCACAGCTCTCACTTGTAATGAGATCCACTTTCTGAGATTTGGGGCGTGGGAAGCAGTTAATCATAAGTTATGAAGCGTGATGAACCCAAGAAAGTAGGGTTGTGTTTGATGTATACATGTATTAAATTCTCTAATTTTTAATGTATGTATTGTATGGAAGTAAAAACATATTAGCTCTTGTAAGCTATTGCGGTATATAAGTTGGATTCATGAGTAAACATGTCTTCTGATCATTATGGGCCAAGTGGCCATATTGGATATATATTACCTATATTGGGTACATTTGGGGCAATTATGTCGCGATCTTATTTTCAGGTGAAACTCAGGCAAGGGCTACGATTTTCTAAGTGGCGTCGATTAACTTGGAGAGCCTCCTTGTATTCAGCGGGTTGGCGGGTAATCAGCGTTTAGTTTGAGCGTCTGTGGGCCATCACGTTGGAAGGAATAGAAAGATAAATCTGAAATCGAATCAAATACTCGACCCTGACGAGCGAGACGGGAAGAAGAATGCGAAGATCATCTGATGTCATTTCACCATTCCATTTATTTTACCATTTCTTGACTTTTCTCTGGCGAAATGCTCTATTTGCAATTGATACCGTTATTGTTTTCATGGTCTATATTCACCAGTTGGAATCATCGTCTGTATGTTTGTCATTGGAGATCATGTGTTTGGGATCTCAGCATATCATCATGTCCAGTGTAAAATTAACATACTGAGATGAAGAGTTAGATTGTATTCACATCTGATTAAATCTACGGACATTCAGTCTGCGGTGAAATGGAATGGATGGTTTTGGAGGACTCAGTTGGTTGTCCTATGGCCGTTCCGGTGTAACTCAAATGCCCACATTGGGGACAAGACTCTTGATGTGAGAAAATGGTGATCGAAAAAATTAAGTGTTGAGATTTCTTGTTGCATTGTGAGTTGTGCATATGGGCTTTATTTGTCAAATTTACTAATAATTAAATCAGAATAAATATATTGTTTTGATAGCGTAGAAATGTAGAATGAAATTGTATGTTTTATATTGCCTTTCCATTATTAATTGTATTATCAAACCAATAGGTTTCCTCATGATTTTATTTTTCACTTCTTCATTAACAATTATACATGAATATTGTTTAAGAAATATGTAAAAAACTCATTTGTTAATATTATCAAAAAATAGTATTTATAGCTATGTTTAAAAATAACATAATGAATCATTTTTTTTTTAAGTTTATCAGAACTCTTGAAGGTTCTTGAAATATTATAATGAGGGTTCTTGGTGTTTGGAAGCTTGAGTTGAGGAGTAAGATAAACTTGGCAGGACGCCGATTTAATAATTTTGCCGTTGCTGATACCATATATTACCAGTTTTTCCTCTCATTGAAAATATCTTATTAATGGCGTTCTTTTCGCTAAGAAAAGACATATATCTATTCAGATGATGTTGACTTTTTTTGCCTATCTTGAAGGCGACGTGTTATGTGTTGCCATGATATTATATCTTACCGCCATTTGGATCAGTTTGATGTTTCAGTTAACTGTTTTAAAATTTGATATTTGGAACATCGTATTTGTCTTTTGTTCAAATTAATATGTATATATTCTTCTTGGTTAAAAACCTTCCTGCCAAGCCGGTTTGAAAGGTTTTAAATATTATGTTTGAAGCATGAAAAACTTTAAAAATTATTTTTTAATTATATTAGCTAATTTTTTTCTTTTCATTTCATTCTATAGTAATGAAATTGTCTTGTTTTAGTTAGTGTTATTATCAGTGATGTTTAATATCATATTATGATAATAAATATCATTATATTAAGGATGTTTAACTTCATGGAAACCAATCTTTTATATTTTTGATTAATTTCTTGATTCCGTTTAATTGTGATAATTCTCCAAACAGTAGAATAAAATGTTCAAATGGACCTATATAAAATAAGTTTTCCTGACCCATGTATCATATCTTAGTAGTAAAAGTAGTGTATGTGCTTTTGTAGTTCCAGGGAGTAGTAGATTGGATTTTTCAAGGAAGGTGGACAAGTTGTGTGGACATCAGAAGATCTATTTGTTAAGGCTGAGGACCTGAGGCTGCTAGGAATGGTGTTGAGATTGAGCTTCACTGAAGCATCGAATTATATTGATATCAAATCGCGAGAGTGGGTGCGTCAGTACCAGACCGGCTGCTGGACTTGTGTTTCCGGATCAGTTCTTGGAGCAGTACTCTGCTTGCTGTCTCCTGGGCCATACTTGGGTTTGTCTGGACACCAGTATTTGATGAATCGAACTATAATTATCTCATGTGTTGCTCTACTTGTGTATGTTTGAAGTTGCATTTTACGTGGACAAAGTTGAGAAGACCTCAGTTTAAACAACTGTATGTGTATCTCAGCTCACATGTTTCTATATGGTTTTTGAGTTCATCATGGCACCAATATTATTGTCGAAACACTTTTTCTGCCGATATCTTTATTTCTGGTTCAAGTGACTATCAGTGTTCAATGATTCAAAAATAGGGTAGTGTTGATGGCTTGCATGAAATCTCAATATATTTGTATGTTCTTCCAGATGAAAGAATGTGTTATTTGCAGAAACAATTTCAAGTAGTGCCCGTGGACTCAATCCAATGCAACAAAGTAAAAATCATTACAGTCACTTATTTCTTTATCAAAAAAAAAAATATGAACATTTCATGACATATATACAAAAAGAAACAGTATTTGCAAAGCTGGATGTTTTTCATCATGGCTTCCAGATGGACAATTTTTTATTTTCACGGTGGGAGGACTGGACGGAATATTTAGAATATAGGTCAAGAATGCGATGGCCTTGAACAAAATAAAAATGCGAGAAATCATGATATGGTGATATAGAAGGTGATGGGGAAGTATATAGCATCAAGAGATGAGTGCTTAAGAGTGAATGGAACC
The DNA here is from genome assembly GCA_016808115.1 of Tetrastigma voinierianum. Classification (NCBI taxonomy): domain Eukaryota; kingdom Viridiplantae; phylum Streptophyta; class Magnoliopsida; order Vitales; family Vitaceae; genus Tetrastigma; species Tetrastigma voinierianum. The sequence goes on along the minus strand of JAEQBH010004321.1, from coordinate 312,257 downwards.
AGCTAGGTGGAGGGTGTGGAGATTGGAGAAGGCGGTTGGGTAGGTCTGACCAGCTAAGATGCATCTTCATAATCGTGTCCCAGTGTCATCGTCCATGGACATCCTCGATAAGCATACCTATGGCAGGGATCCTCACTTCTGCAGCAGCCATGACCTCTGGATCTTTGTAACATTGAGACCTCAGATTTTTTTTTGATGGGTAATCTTGGGGCCAATAGCTGTTTAACCTCTGAATGATAAATAAAATTGATGATCGACCGCTTTGTGTGACGGATTTGTGGGGAACGCTTGTCACGGCGAGGGTATGCAAGGCGATGGTGGTCTGCGACCTCTAAAGCTCTCACATCGGGAGCGGAGATTAGAGCTCGAATTTAATAATCACTAAATCAGGTCTGAGCCGGCCTAAGCAGCATCTCATGCTTAAGATTCGGTAGCAACTATAATCTCCTCCTTACATAGTCTTGATGTCCTCAACAATCGAACTAATCAAATCAACACTAATCTATACCTTTATAATCTCTGCTTGACGAAATGACACATCTCATGCATATGATTATGATGTCGATGTACAATACTCCAAAAGCGATCTAAACCAACTCTAATCAATGCGCCTATAATCTTGCCAGAAGGATCTGGGGTAGGAGTTTAGGGTCACGAATAACATATGAAAGCTCATACAAATGAGAACATGGTTGGGATGAAACATTTTGGATATAGGATAAAAACATCTACTCTAAATATATTGATAAATGTGAACCTAAATAAGTGGTTTACAAGTATGATTGAAAAGTTTTAATCAATAATTCATAATACCTTATTGCAATAGACAAAAGAATAGACAACATTGTGTGGATACAACATGCTGAGGCTTAAAATAGGTACTTTTTTATCGATGCATGTAAACTAGGTATTTCTCATTTAATTTTTTATAAATTGCTAAGATAATGATGTTAACTTTCAAAATAATATTTCTAAAAAATGCCATTATATGACTAAATGTTTTGAAAGCGAGGAGCTCTCATCAAGATTAAAGCAAATAACATCCTGCCCCTTGAGAAGGGCTGGGGTGAAACTGATTGTATCAAATCGAGTCTTTAATCCCCATTCCTTACATTAGGAGTCCGCGTATATGAAGCTTCGATGTAATGGGAATCCAATGTTTTAAAACCGCAAAGGGCTCATATCAAGGTTAAAGCAAATAATATATACATGAGAAGTAAGGTCACAACAAATTGAATCAAAATCGTCTTCAATCCCGATCCTTATGTAAAGTCTTTTGGCCATATAAGGCTTTGATTAATAATAGTAGGAATCCAGTGTTTTGACTACCCTATTTAACTAAATTAACTTTTATTACATTTAGGGTGGAGACTAGAGATCTTAACTTAGATGAGAGAAGTTTTTGTTGGGGTGGCAGAAGATAGTTTCTAACACCTATGTTGGGTGGTTATGTTTAAAATATTACAGATATATTGGGCATAATATTTACAAAAGTGGAGGTCATTACAAAGTAAGATAAGACAATGTAGTAATTAATACTACATGCAGTTTATATCATACCAAAGAAATAAGAAGATGGTGAAGATTGTAGAAAGCTAGTTGAGAAGGAGAATCAAGCTAGGTTTATCTTTGTTTTGAGGAAGCAGAGACCTAAAGCGGTACATACTTACGACATCGAAAGATTGGAGTATGGTTCTGGATCGTAGAAAATACCCTTTGTACCCGGCAATGTGATAGCTATTGAAGACAACCTCTGATGAGAGCAGTTACTAGTTTGTCATGCTACAAATAGTAATCCAACACAAAATTTTCTGATGATCACAAAGTATATAGAAAGCCAATAAATGGCAAATTTTCAAATATCAATTCTGTTTTGCTCGAACAAAGAGAAAGCAATATGAAATGAGACCAGTACGCATCATCAAAACGATCATCAGGAAGGTTACCGGCAATATATTGGTGGTCTCGATGATAAAAAATATGCCCTGCATTTGAAACTCAATTTTAGACCAAAAAAAAAATTTGATCTCAGTTTTAAAGCTATATGAATTTTCCTTGCTGCTCGATCATTTCCAATGCTGAATAATTATTGCAATTATCCTCATGTTCATGGGAAAAAAGAGGTATTTCGAGGCACACACCAATTAACAAAAAAATATCAGTTGATTCACTTCGGAGACTTGGTCCTCCCCATGCCTCTTTTTACTTGAAGATAACAATGCAATTTCCAATAACATTATTTTCTAAGTGATTCTTAGAAAAATCAGGTAGCATATTATTTAGAATCCACACTTACTTTAGACAATTAACAGATAGAGGACAACTTTTTGTATGGCATTTGCCCTCAAGATACAAACAAATTAAAATATACTAATTAGAGATGTTTCAAGACGATGATTCAAATAAATGAAAAAATTGCATCATAGATCCACTTTGAATCAACCTTTGCTACCCGAAGTTTAGATACACATTCAAAAATTCTAATGGCAAATAGAACTAGATTGGTTGAAAAAAACAGAACTAGTTTCAGAAGAAAATATCATACTAAATGGTATTTCCACATCAGCTGCCACCGAGTTTAATTTCCCCTACTAGCTCTGATATGGTAGAATCACTACCTGATGAATCTGAGATTCCTGGAGGAATATTAGATGTAACATCCTTTTGTGACTCAGTGGGCTTCATTGGTAGTACATCTAATTAAGAAAATCAGCTCTTGAAACTATGAAGATGGTGTGCAAGGCAATGAAATGACCAATGCTTCAACAAGGATATGGGCGTGACTCTTGATCAACCTTCAGGCTCTCCGCCAATGCCCATAATGCATCAACATCATCTTACAACTACATGTGTTTCCAAATTGCTGACCATCAATGATTGCCTACAGAAATTTAGGCCACATATAACCTAATTAAGATTACAAGTCGATGTAAACCAGTAATTGCAACAGCAATATTACACATTCAAGGTAGATTATATATTTTGAAGTAACCATTCAATGATGTTTTGTTTATACTAGTATCAAAATTGTCAGTATCAACTAACTTGGTATGCAACAACAATGAGCCACACACACATTTCTTTTGTCTCCATAATGCTGCTGAAATGCAAACTGTGTCATCCCAGTAGCTCAATGTTTGCGACGCAATTAATTGAACAGTAACTCAGAGGCAAAAGAGCAAGTGTCAGCATCGGAAGAGATGGTCTAAAGACTGCTTGGTTGCTAAAAAAGGCTGAAACTTGTCAACCAAACAAACTACCCACATATTTGGCCCCAGAGAAAATGCAGAAAAACAAATAAATGAACGTTTTATTCTTAGTCTTCTCTACCATCTAACCTGACTAGTATACAATCCCACACCTCAATCAGTAAGCCTGATGAACTAAGTAAAAAGCGAGTTTTCATTTTAATCTATCTGAAACCTGCAAAGAATCATAGGGATTGCATGGTAGTGAACCAGGTCCGTGTTTCTGCTGCAAAGCCACACGATTAAAGGAAAATGAAACATATTTGTCATGTTTAAAAACAATTTTCACAGATTCACTTTTGAAAAAATTAAAATGAAATAACGCGCATACTCATTATTTACGTAGATGATAGTTTACAATGCCATGCTCATTTGTTACAGACATCGATGGTTACAACTTACAAGTTCCAATTCCCTTTTTACTTTCTCTACTTACATGAAACCAAACAGAAAATGCATTAAAAGATAAATTAACAAAAAAAGTATAATTCATACCATGGAGTGAACTTGCCACTGCCTTTAGCAATGCAAATTATCCCATATCCTCTGACGTCATCTTGAACCTAGATTCGCGAATCCCTGGAGCTTGCAATAAATTTCTGGGCGCACCGATACCGTAGTCACCGACGAAGTACGTCGGAAGAGGATTCAGAGCGTCGTAATGTAGTCCATAGACTCCTGGAGACTTCTCCGGCGAGTCCGCGGGAAGAACTGGCCCACGCAGAGAACCGCATCAGATGGACCAGCAGACATTACAACTATTGAACAATGATCAAAATTAATAACAAAAATGGATGATTCAAAACACTAGAATGAATATATTTACATAAATACAGAGAGGGGAACAGATCACCGATAAGATTCGCTTGACGGAAGGCTGGTTGAGGCGAAGCGAAAACGTCTCCACAGAGTATGCAGTCTGGAGGAGCCATGAGCGAGGATACTGAACTGAGACTGTCGGAAGGAGGTGTGATGAAGAGAATGGGTATGATGAAATTGGACTATATGCAGGCCGCTTAGTTCTTCGCCTGGGGCGTCAATGAAATCAGGCCCAGCCAACTAATAACATATGGGAGCTTTGGCCTTATTTTGGAAACCTATTATTATTATTATCATTTATTTTAAAAAAACCAATAACATTAGCTTAATGATTAGTTTTAACTTTTAACAGCCGAAGATCTATTTAGACCAAAATTCCGAAGTCTTTGGAACCTTGATTACCCAGTCAAATGGACCAAATCCTAGCTTTAAGATTAGTTTTACGAGAATTGTCAATCATAGCATTTTATATGCTTTTTTTTATCGTGCTTTGTTTGAAATGGCGCCATCTGTACTGGTAGATCCCATCTGAACCAAGAAAGACTATATAAGGATGATGTGAAGAAGCCAAATCTCTACCCGAAACAGAACATTCGAAATTTAGACGGGTTATTAGAAAAGACATGCATCACCCATATTGATGATGTGTGGTATTTATATATATATTAGCATATTTATAACAAAAACTAATTTTACCACTTGCATCCAATTGTGACATGATACTCGGCATCGATGGATGGAAACTAGAGTAAGCGAACAAATGCATGTACACCACGAGCGCGACAAAAGTCTATTGAAAGGCGATGGCATGTAATCTGAGGATGTTTATCACGTGAAAAATTTGGATTGAACTTCGTGTTTCAACAAGCGATTTCTAAGTTTGCACTAAACTAGTTTTCATGGTGAGTTAATATTTACCATACTTGATGTATTTCACTAAGCAATTGTTAATTCCATTGATTAATCTTTTTGTTAATCAGGTTCTTAATTTGCACAAAACCCATCTTTTAAATATCAAATATATTTGCAATATTAAATTTGTATTGGACTGCTTTTCAATAAACAAGTTCTAATAAATTTGCATTAAACCCATTTTTTTTAGTGAGACGAGTTATATGAATTTACGTGAACTAAACTCCATATTCCCATTTGCAAATGAATCTACATGAATTCCATGTTATTGAATAATATTGAATAATATTATGAGCCTATTATTACTGAATAATATTATTGAATCTTTAGGGCGGTAAGAGCATCATTAGGAATTGTTAAATGGGTTAAATGCTATTTTATAATCTTGGAAGACATTTTATGACTTAGTTCCCATATTAGTTTTATAAAAAAAAAAAAAAAAGTCGAAACAATTAAACTTAATTATCGGTGTTCCTCAGCCCTAGTTTCTTTTATTCTTTCTTTTTTTCATCATAAATGAGGAGTGATTTTTGGCACGAAATGAGGGTGATTTACGTCATGAGCTTTCATTTTGATTTTCTTGCACTTTTATCGTCAGATTGTTACAATGTATGTTTTGTTGATCTTAGCGATTCGACGCTTGATTAGATAGAAGTTTTATCAAATCCTCTTGATCGGTGAACAATGATGTGGTGTTCCAGCCGGAGCCCCGAGTGCTGGAGCGTGCGGGAATTATTTGGATTATCACAAGGCTATTTGGTGTAATTTTATTTGGAGGGGATCTTTGGGTCGTTTGGGTTGGGTTAGGATCTGCAATGTTTGATTCTACAGACTCACGTATGCGGCACGTTCTGAGAAGAATCGGAAAGAAGGGTCGGCGAGGGGCTTCGCCGAGGGCCAGCTCAGATGCAGTCGAGTTATTTCTCGGAGGAGGAAGGTGTAGGTTGTTGTGGCGTACCTTTCGTTGGTGGAGTGGCGCATGTTGTAGTGGATATTGATCAGTTTGAGGCGGTATTTCGAAGGTCTTTCTCATTGGAGTGTCTTCCTCATGATCGGGTCTTAGATTTAGCAATGGATTAGTGAGGAGTTTATTTAGATTAATCCTCCTTCTTTGATGGAGAATGTCAGCTGATGGTCTTATTGCTTTCTCTTTCCTTTATAATAGGACTTGATTGGGCCAGCGTGGGATATCTTTAGGGACTATTCTATCTTACATTTATTGGAAGGATATGGGTTGGCCAGTGAATATAGGCACCCCATTTTCCAAATCACATGTTTTGGGCCTAATGGCGGGAGCTCGGGGCTCTTGTGGAAAGAGACATGCGGCGTGAAGCGAGACCCCCCTTGCTCTATCGGGTTTGCGAGTGGGATACTTGGTGAATTCTATATCCCCATCGATTGCCCCCGACCCGCGTATGCAGTTTGCGTGGGCAAGAATGATTAATCTGCGTGGTTCTTCATTATGCTTGGATGTGTGGTTGATGCCCCGTGCCGTCCGTGGTGCGTTAATATTGAAGCTGTGAGTTTCGCTCCTTTGTTTTCCCTTGTTGGTGTCAACCTTCCAGTTTTGAATTCCTGGCCTTATAACTTCCACTTTTTGTCTTTATATTTCTTGGTGTTCTTGTGCCCGTTGGATTTTATCTATCTACATTTTAGTGTTGGGTCCTTTTACGGCGTTTCCTTCTCCATTCCATTCACAGGCCCTTGTGTCTCCATCTTTGTGTTCTTTTAAGTTAGATGCAGCGAGGCTCTACAAAAGTTGGTGTTAGTTGTTCTGTCTTCATTATTATGGGTTGAATCAAACTCCTGCAATGCGTGGTAATGATCTCTCCGTAGTCTTTGGCTGCGACGACCAGGTTCATTCGGCCGTAGTTGGGCCTTAAATGCTCTGGCGCCTCCCCTTCCCTTAGGTAAGAGGTAAAAGAAAATAAACACGATCAAATATCGAGATTGGTTTCTCGAAGTCTGGATTCGGCATGCCAGTGGGACTGGATGGTCCTTATACGAAGCTATTTTAGTGAGTTATAAACTGACTCTCACAGTGTCAGGAATATGGTCTCTGATATTTTGACCTTTATGCGCTTAAAGTGACTAGCGTTACCCTTTTTTTGAAGTTGCCTTTGATAACGGCCTTCGTTTTCCATTGCACCCCTTTATAAAAGGGGTTCTTGACATTTCAACATCTGCCCTTGATTGCTCCCAATGGATGAGTATTTTGGTGGGTTTATTAGCCCCTTTGCAGGGACAAAGGGCTTGCGTCCCAATGTAGCTCTGTTCCTTCATCTTTGCTTGGCTCCTCTGAGGGCTTTATCTCTATTTCAGGAAAAAGCTGCTGGTGCCTCTCACGTTGATCTCGGACCTTCCCTCACTCACACCAGATCCTTGGAAGGGACGATGTTCTTCTGTCGGTGGCACTAAGCTGGGAGTATGATCATCTCGATAGGGGCGGCACCACAGGTGTGCCTTACCAGTGCCCTGATAATAACCATTGAGTATTTACCTTGCACGGCTTGATTTGTCTAATGGCGATTGATTACTTCTTACCTTAGCTTTCCTAATGCTTCCGGATGTTCGTCTTGACCTTAGTGGCGGAATCTGCTGTAGCTCTGAAGCGTTGGAGAGTGTGCAGTTCCTCTACAGGCCGATAAAGTCAAACATTCCTATAAGTTCTCTAGTTTGTTGCACTTGCGTTCCTCGTGTTGAGGCCTCGCCTCTGGGTTTTCGCTGGGCTGTCAGCTCTGGCTGCTCTGACGGAGGGAGAGATTTTGGTTCGATGATACAGGGCGGCGTCTCGGAAACCGAAGTGTGAAGGGAAGAATACCGCTCCCCCAGGGAAGGCGGCGGTCCTGCCAGGCCCAGAGGCTGAGGTGTCTCTCTGTTCTCGTAGTCGAGGCGAGAGCGGGCGTCGCGCCTGGCCCGATGTTCGGCGGACTTCGGGTGCACCCCTCCTCTCTTCACGCCCGAGGAGGCATTTGGGCGTCGTCACCTGATTGAAGTTTGAAGGGTGGGGCATCACCTCCTTCTCACCGCTCAGTGGTGGGCGGGCGGTGCCCTGCTGGATTTTACATATCGTCTCCTGGGCTGTCGTAAAGCGAAGGTTTTCGGTACGGACGTTCGCGCAGCCGCGGGTGCCGGTTCAGCCCTATAGCGGGTATGGGATACGCCTTGACCAAAGCGAGTCATCTCCTCGGAGGACGACGGGTTAGAGAAGAAGAGTGAAAACAAAAGTGGAAGCTTGATCGGAGATTCCTTGCTTTCTGGTGTCGAGCTTGCGGCGGGTGCCATCTCGATACATCCTCCTGAGTCGGCGTTAGGGCTCGCGAAAGAGTTGCCAATTGATGAGGCTTTGGCGATGTCTTTTCGGGGAATCGGCCGGTAAGTCTATGGTGTGTTTACATCTCATGCTTGTTCTGTCTTTGAGCCTTATTTCTATCATCTGTTATCTGGTGCAGATTCCCATTTAAGGAGTACATTACGTCAGAGGCGTGATGTGAGAAGAGAGAAGAGAAGAAGCATGTGAGAGTGCTTGGGATTTATAGGCGAAGGTGGCTATCTCATACGGCGGAAGTAGGGTTGCGGGATCGTGTGACATATGATTGATAATCGGCAAGAGTCGATCTTGGGCCCACTTCGCCCGGCTCGTGCTCGGGCGAGAAAATGGAAGGTGGAGGGTGTGGATGAAGCTCAAACAATTTGAGAGAGCAAACCCGGGAGTTCGGGGTGAGCTTCGATTAACTCGGAATGATTTGGTTGAGACTACGTGAGAGTACATGATCATGCCAGTGACCTTGATAGCAGTCGAGGAGGAGCTTATGCCGTGAAACGCGGGGATCTTAATTTAAGCTCGCGGTCGCAGTGTAGTTTGAGCGAAATGGGCGGCTGAACTCCCGTCATGAAGTTTGGAGGAGCGTGGGTGTTCTGGAAGCCTCGTCGCAGTTCCTACGAAGAGTACATAATTGCTCCGGGACCTTCTGCGAAAGTATCATGGATTGCGCCTGAAAATCACTCCAGTAGAGACAACATGATTGCCACGTGGATGAGGTTATCGAGGCAGTGCCCAGGACCAAGGCCCGGTGCTTTCGGTGGAAGCCACAGGTGGCGTGCACTGCGGAAGAGTACCATCCCGCAGCGTGCAATCTGGATTTCAATTTGACCTCGATGATGAAGTGGAGGAGTCTTCGATCTGAACTATTCCGAGGCTGGTGCTCTATTAATTATCTCATTCATATGACCTGATCGATGCTGATTCAGGACTCATTTATGCTTTCTGATGTCGATCTCCCCCTTTTTTTGTTGGGCTGGGGGCTGTGCAATAATAGCCTTCCTTTGATAAATCTCATTTTGGAAACTTAGTATTTCATTGAGATATCTTTATTCTTTTTCTGAAGTATATAACTTTGAATTATGGGTCCACAGCAATTTAAAAAGCGCATTGTTGGAATTTTGTATACTATTACATTGGCGGCTTGGTTCCCCAAATTATGTGGTTAGATTATAGGTGGAGCTTGTCCCGGATTGGGCTATGGCCTTGTCGTCGACTTGCGGGTGTTGACTGATTCAGCCGGTGCGCGTCACAGCGTGGATGATGTCGTCGGTGCTGGGAGGCAAGTGAGGTCGTCTTTGGTTGTCGGCGTGTGCGGTTGAGTGGAGCTCGGTAGCGTGTGCTGGGAGGCTCATCGAGGGTAGAGCAATGGATAGCTAAATGGGTGTTTGTTTGAAAGAGCTCGTCGATAAATAGTAGGAAAGGGCAGTACATGAAGCCCAATCCCAAGGTGTCAGTTGGCCTTCCGTCGACTGCGGAAATTCTATATCTCGTTCTGAGGAGGAGGCGTACATGGCGCCTGGCCAAGGGATCAGTTGACTGCCCGAATCAACCGCGGAATACTCGTGAATGGGTGAGCATTTTTCCTGAATCGGGCGGAGTCTCTTTTAATGCGGGAGCTCTTGCCCCGAATACATAACACGATACTGTCCCAAAAGCAGGTCGATATATTCACAATGGTGAGGCGACATTTTGGAACATGGCAGTATATATATACTATAACAGCTGTCCGATGGTTTAGAAAGAGTTAATAATTTACTCTTCATGGCTTATATTAAAATTAGAAAATTCAATACATGCGGATATCGTCAAATGAAGCAATCAGGCACAATCTCGGTCTCTGGGCCAGTAGTCCTCGCCATGCATAAATAAAGGGGGTCCACGACAGCGGGGTGAGCTAAAGCTCGGTGGGAGAATCGCCTGGTGGGCTACTCACCACTGGAGGTGCGGTCTGATGTTCGAGTAAACGTGCATTGACGTGTGATCCTGCTTGAATGTCATGACCCGACTCGGATCCGTCTCGGCCCATTCTCTGTATAACCTAAAGTATAATTGAATTATTATATTATTAATTGGGCCCTCCCAGATGAATATATATGATTAGGTAGCTCACGACGATTGATATATATTATTTGTTCATGGTACCCTCGGAGAATAAATATCAGCCCAGTATTTCAAATGATTTGATATATTATTTGATTTAATTGCCCTCACGATAATTTACATTTTTAGACTACCTTAGAACGCATTTATACAAGCACATTCAATCATATTCAACTCACATATTCACCAGGATATTCTGGAAGTGTATGGAATAAATGTATGCCGATTAGTCAGTCTAATCATATCACGAAATATATAAACATGAATATATTCGCCAAAATTAAATATGGCTTATGTTATGTAATTATGTTCATCAAAAGTGTTAGCTCTCTTGGGCTAATGTTCAAACCTGAAACATTCGATTGAATTACTTAACCCAAACACATAATTTTCACGAAAATATATTGCTTGAATGTTTGGGAATAGTGAAAGCGCCGATTCTTATTAAGAAGATCGTAATCGACGGTTAAGCAGTGGGCAGAAATTCACGGCCATTCACTTTGAGAATTCAATCAAAGCATGATTTACCCAGCAGAAAACTTTAAAATTCACCATTTTCAGTCATGGAGCAGCCACGGGCTGCTCTATTTGGACACCAAAATTTACATGAGTGGGTGGTATTTGAGGTAAGAGTGAAATAACCCACTAATGGCCCAATAGCTCGAACATTAAAAGTACTAAAATGGGAATAAAACCCAAGTGGGGAGAAAATCCACCATCTTGAGTTGTCCAAAAACCTTAGTGACAGGGGTCAGTAGCGATAAGCGTAAACGTTTTACCCCTTCTTGCTCGAAGTCATGTGTGGTCGGTTGCGGGATCTTAGAGAGAACGCCTAAAACCCTCTCGAAAGAATGGTATTTGGATCTGTTTTGTTCGCCGCGTTTCTTTCTGATATTTTGAAGGAGAAATATTCTTTATCTTGTATTTAGTAACTTCAAATCAAATTCATAATGACCATGCATTATCCTTTGCAGGAATTGATGTTGGCTGCCTCTGTATTTAGTTTCATCATTTCTCTCCTGCCACTTATGGTCGTAGTCTTATTATTGTCTTCGTCGCGCCAGAAATTAGATTTACGGCACGAACCGCGATACCTCAGCATTACGACTCCATTTGTCTCGAGAAAATTCACGAAATTTTTACGTGCTAACTAGATTTCTTGAGGGCGATTCAACGGTAATCCGTTTCGTCATCCGAGATCTGAAGAAATTAATTACGGATTTTAGCGTAATTCTGATTTTATATGTAATCAAAATTACGTTTTGCCATATTGAAGTGAATTTACCGGATCTTCTATAGCTTGTAGGTAAAATAGCGCAAAGTTGCCGTCATACTCTAAACGCATCTCGGCTATATTTTTCATAGTACCGTGTTTATTACTGAAAGATTTATCGTATTCTAAATATTTTCTTAAATCCGTTTAAACTGTACCGATAGATCTGCTCTGCGCGTACCGTCTCCCCACCTAAAATCCATATGCAATGGCATATAAACAAGCAATCATTCCATACAAAATTTAATTTTCTATATAGATATTATCGTAAAACAAGCAAGATAGGCTTTCATGCTCGCCACGAGTCTAATAGAGCTCCCTACGCTGGAATGCGATGAAATAAAACCAGTCCACACTTTTGACTGACCATTGGAAAAAGCCTCAATTTGTTATCAAAAACTGATTTGATTCTTTTCCTTTATTTTGTGGAGCCCACGGATTTAGGGTTTACCGTGGGCGCATACGCCTTTTTCAGCATTTCACAAACTTGCATGTCGGGATTCATATCTGCTTAGTATTGAATAACTGTGGGACTTTCACCTAGGGGGATCTATCCCAACACTCCGCCAAAGCGTATAATTTATCATTTTGATCATTTACACACTGTGAATCTCTACAACGGACTTTGTCCCATTTTTAAGTTCCGACCCATTCCTGGCTCTTACTGAATAAACCTTACCTGCACCCACAGGCAGCGTGGTGACCGTGCATATGAAATGCATGATGCAAACCATTTCCTCAGCCTTCATGTGAATCTGAAACCTTCAAACATTACAAACCATGGAAAATTATAATTTATACATATATAATCTACTCCGTACTGAAACAATACATCAAAAGCATCAATATATAACATTTTCATAACACATACATTATTCCGAAGCAAGCCTTAACACGCATAGCAAGGCCTCGGCTTGGAATGAATTTCAGCGGGGGCCTCCGGCCTTCACAAAGATATGTGGTTCCGATCATTTATCATCTCATCGACAAATCTGCATCTAGAAACTTTCGGTTTCTAGTAAAATCTAACTCCACAATCATGCAACCGGTCTTGAAATCCATATAGTCGAGGCTTGGAACTAATTCCATGTTTTTCTATGTGCATGTAAACCCTGCAATTATAAAGCGCTGGGCTAAAAACCAGAAAATACAATGGAAAATATCTACCTCTCTCTTGGAGGTTTATTGGCTCGGCTTTTGGCGTGCTCTACGTAGATCCACTGGCACTGAAGCTTTGTCACCAGTTCGAGCGTCTGCCTTGAGCCAGGAAAATCCTCTTTTCCTTTAAGCCGGCTCCTCCTTTTTCTTCCTTTTCACCAGTTCTCCCTTTATGTTTCTTTCCTTTCTTTTCTTTGCTTTTCTTTTCCTTTTTCTCTTTTTCTATTACTGTTTTCCTTTCATTTCTCCTCCGTTTCTAGTTTTCTCTTTTTCTCTTCCCTTCTATGCACTCCTTTTTGGGCATGTCTATCTGCAGTCAATGGGAGGAAATTTCCTCCTCCATTCTGACAGTCATATAGCTCTCTCCACTTTTCTCATCCTTTACTTTTATTTCTATCGATCCATAATGACATCATGCAACTCAAACAAGTGTTTGATATGTGACGTGGAATGCATCTCGCGTACCATTGGTGTGAGCCATTACTTTTTAGTGATATCACGCTTTATAGTGCCAAGTGGCATCATATCTGTATGTGCCATTGTTTGCGACCTCAAAAGCGTGGCAATCCGACCACCTCTAGATCGCGAAGTCGGCGTGGTATATAAATTTCGTGAGACGATTTCAGCGGAGAGTCCGTTTAGTCATCAGGATATAGAAAAATTCAGTTTATTGCGAATTACCATTTACTCTTTATCGAAATCTTGGATTTAAGTCTCTACCGTCTGTTTGAAGTCGATGAGGCTCGTCCACAATGAATAGTAGAGGCTCGTCAGTGCGAGGTTGAGGATGAGCCTCGTCGATATGAATTGTAAGAAGGAGCCCGTCTGTCTGGAGTGCAGCGAAGGGCTCGTCACGGTGAATAGTAGGGGCTCGTCATTCTGAGTTGAGGGATGAGCCTCGTCGATATGAATTGTAAGAAGGGCCGTGCAATGCAGGTGCGTGAGGCTGATCCGCAGTGAATAGTGAGGCTCGTCAGCCCGGATTGGGGATGAGCCTGCTGCGTCCCGATATGAATTAATAAGAAGGGCGTCTGTGGCGGTCGTGAGGGCGCGTCACGGTGTGGTAGGAGCTCGATCCTTTTGAGTTGGGGATGAGCCTCGTCGTACTCAGATTGTAAGAAGGGCCGGGTGCATGCGGAGTGCAGCGAAGGGCTCGTCACGGCGAATAGTAGGGGCTCGTCAGCATGGGTTGAGGGGCGAGCCTCGTCGATATGGTGTAAGGGGAAAGGAGCCGTGCGTGCGGGTGCGTGAAGAGGCTGCGTCACGGCGAATAGTAGGGGCTCGTCATTACGGAGTTGAGGGGCCGAGGCGCAATCGATATGAATTGTAAGAAGGGCGGAATGTGCGAGTCTGCGGCCGAAGGGCGCTGGAATCACGAATGTTAGGGGCTCGTCATTTCTTAGTTGAGGATGAGCCTTGTCAATCCCGAATTAGCAAGAAGGGGCCGTCTGTCTGGAGTCTTGTGAGGGCTCGTCACGTGAGTGAATGGTAGGGGCTCGTCATGCCGGGTTGCAGGGATGAGCCTTGTCGATATAGATTGTAAGAAGGAGCCGGGTTGTGCAGGTCTTGTGCAGAAGGCTCCGATCACGGTGAATGAGTAGGGGCTCATCATGAGTTGAGGATGAGCCTCGTCGATGAATTGTAAAAGGAGCGTCACCGTAAGGTGCGTGAAGGGCTCGTCACAGTGAATAGTAAGGGCTGGGTCATGGAGTTGAGGGATGAGCCTCGATCAATGTAATTATGAAGGAGTGCCACTTTTTTTGTCATGCAGATCGGCGAAGGGGCTCAAATCGATTGAATAGTAGGGGCTGTCCTTGGGTGGGGATGGAGCCTTGTCAATATGGTTGCAGAAGGAGCCGTCTACTCCTGGAGTGCGTGAAGAGGGCTCAAATCCGCAGTGAATAGTGAGGGCTTTCGTCATTCAAAGTTGAGGGGCGAGCCTCGTCGATATGAATTATGAAGGGGCTCGCTTGTGCGGGTCGCGGCGAAGAACGTCCTGAAGTGAATAGTAGGGGCTCGTCATGCGGGTTGAGGATGAGCCTCGTCGTGGTGTAAGAAGGAGCCGTCGCAATGCGGAGTCTGGCGACGAAGGGCTGCGTCACGGTGAATAGTAGGGGCGTAGATCCTTCTGAGTTGAGGATGAGCCTGCGTCGATATAGATTGTAGGAGCCGTGCGTTTGGAGTCTCTGTGAAGGGCTCGTCCGCGATTGAATAGTAGTGGCTAGTCAGCCGAGGTTGAGGGATGAGTACCGTCAATATGAATTATGAAGGGCCAGCACGTGCGGAGTCACCTGGCCGAAGAGGGCTGCCGTCGATGAACAAGCGGGCTCCTGGGTTGGGGCCTTGGTGGCGTTGAGCGGTGGCGATGTAGCACGAGTACCAGTCGACTCTTGGGGCGGCGGCTGTTCGAGTGAGGCTCGTTAAGAGTGAGCAGTTGGGCTCCTGGTGCTGTGGCCTTGGTGGCGTTCAGTAGAGATGGCGCGACAACTGGCTGAGTCGACTCTTGAAGTAGGCGTGGCACGATGTGACCGGAGAACTCTGTCAGAAGTGAGCAAGCTGGGCTCTGGCGTTGTGGCATGAGCGTTCAAGCGAATGGTGTGGCTGGCTGTGGCCGTGAAGCTCTTGACGTGGCATGGGAGCTCGGTGTGACTCTTGGGCTCTAGCCCGGCCCGCCAGCTGTGGTAGGCGTTCAAGCCGAATGGCGTGGCAGAGCAGTGCGACTCTTGAGAGACGTGGCTGTCTCGGTAGAAGGCTCGTCAAAGTAGTGGCTGGCTCCCCCAGCTATGGCGCTGGTAGCCTTCTGGGCCGAATGGCGATCTGCCTTGGCGGTGATGACTCTTGAGCGGCGTGGCACGTGCAGTGAGCTCGTCGGTGGCTTGGTGGGCTCTGGCGCTCGATGATGCCCCGTATGATTTCGGTGTGTGAAGAGCTTTGTTTGATGAAGCCCCGGGCCCGCCTCGGCGTCCTCGAAAAGGCGAAGCGGGATTTATTGTATCTTTGATTTATGGAAGCCGTAACGATGCGTGGGTTTTCCAATGCCGACCTCTTAAATGGGTGGTTACATTTTCTGTATTCTCGCTTTTGAAGTCTGCTTTCTCGGTGGGTGGATGGAGTTAGCATGGGATGGATGCTCGATGTTCAACTGTCTTGGTTGGGGCTCCTCGCCTTTGTTGGCTGCAGGTCTCAAAGTGTGGGGTGTTTTCCTAGTCTCACCCCTTGGGAGTTATGGTATTCCACATACCTTTTGGGTGAGGGATTATTCGTTCGGAAGGGCGGTGCACATGCAGTACCGCACTCATTTTCTCTTTTTCTTCTTCCTCCTCCTTTCTACCTCTCTCTCTTCTTTTATTTTCTCTCTTCTTTCTTCTTCCACAACTTTCTCATGCAGCTACCTCCTTCTTTCTTTACGTCTTTCTCCTCTTGTCCCCGTCTTTTTCCCTCTTTTCTTTTCTCCTATCCACATCCACTTTTCTTTTTCTTTTCTTTTTTTTTTTTGAGGTGCTGTGCGGGTGCATATCAAGATGTCGAGGATATCACTGATTGTAACCGAATCGATTCATTTAACGATAAAGAGAGACTTTTATGTTCATTAACTTTCCCGTTCTGCATTACATTTATGTATCGAAATGTTTGAGATATCTAATTAACTAACCGATGTACGCCATTAAAATACATGCAGTGATAAGGCTTTATTCAATATAACAAGCGGAGTGCCCCTCTTTGGTAAACGGCTTAAGATGCTCGCATTCCATGTGTGTTAATAAAATTTTCCCTCCTCTGTTTAGATATGTAATTGCACTAAGGATGCGGCGGCGACTCGTGTTATTATATAAGGACCTTCGATTTGGGGCCTACTTTCCATAGTGGGATTCTTTCTTGCGATGCGAGAACTGCTGGGTTAAGTCTTTGTTGGGCGCTGAGCGACACCACTGGTTGTAGCTGGTATCTTTGGTAACTGTGTGTATTGTTGGTTCTTGTTTTGTCTAGAGTTCAAGGTGCCAGACCGCAGGAGCTTAGTCGTTGCCTCCTCACGATGCTGGCTCGACTCTGGGAACTATTCGAGACCTCGGCGGGGCTGCGCCAGAGTGCCAAGGCTGAGGCGAATGAGGTCTCAGAGTTGTGACTTACGTATGCATCTGTATGCCATGTACCTGCGGGAGGTATTCTACACAACCTTCAAGGTCTTCCCGGCAGTCTTCTGGCGGCTAAGGGTTCGATGGTACGACTTGACTGTCCGTTTGATTGAGGGTGTGCTGGTGAGGAGTAATAATTTTTGATCCCGAGCTCGGCACAAAAATCCCTGAATTTGGTGTTGTCAAATTGTTTTCCATTATCATGATACCAGGGCTCTTGGGATGCGAACTTTATCTAATGGCACGCCATGAAATTAGTATTTTTGTAATGGTGGCTAAAGGCTGAAGCACGCCATTTGGTGAAATAGTCCACTAAACAATTATAGATTTGCATTGGCTAAACGGTAGGGTTCCAATATGTCCAAACCCTTTCTTTGAAAGGGCGAGTGGTGATTGATGTTAAAGGCTCTGACGGGAGGCGCAATACTTTGGCATGCTCTTGGATCTTGCATTTCTGCGACTAGGTCGTCGCATCTTTAAGTATTTTGTAGGCCGGTGATACCTGAAACTTTCTGCTAACATTGAGCTCAGATATGATTTCCGCATACGCCGTGTACTTCCGCTGGCACATACTTAGTGTCTTCTCATATGCATTTTAGGAAAGGTGTGAATCCTGGCTTGTAAAGGCTACCCTTGTGATTGGTGAAATACAGAAGACCTCATACGCCTCTTGGCGCCTCCTTTGGGTGTTGCAGTGAGGTTTCCGTCATTATAATCTGAATAGGGTCCACTCCAATTTCGGCCTGGATCCTCGGGCGACCATCATGTTTATCAAGGTCGATAGAGATTCGGTGTCAAAACGGCGTTGACATAGATATCTTCTCTGCAAAGTGCATTGGCTGGTTTCGCGGGCGTCGCTCTCGAATTCTTTGCGGGACGTACTTGGCTGAACCAACAGACTTTTTTAATAAATCCTGGACTTTTTGGAGATAAACCATCGTCTCACTTTTTTGTGGCTCACCATTATGTATCTTACGATCTGCTGACCACCCGGTTAGAGTCTTTGTGGACCTCTAGCTGATCGACCTCTAATGAATGGGCGAGGTTGAGGCACCTTGCTGTGGCCTCATGCCATTGTTAGGCTTATGGAAACCCAGGCACAGTGCGTATTCAATCTCTATTCCTTGGTGAAAGTCTAAATTAAGCTGCTCACTTCCACTGTGCATTGAGGCTCCGTCTACGAGAGAGTTTCCATATGGGAGGTGGTCACCTAACCAGTGGGCTCGTGACTGTCAGGCCTTCCATGAGTGACTAGGACCTTTATCCTTTATAGCGATTTTGGCTTGTGCACGATGTGAACTCGCTTAGCTCTATGGCCCACTTCATGACCTTACGGAGACCTGGCTTGTGTAATACACCAACACTTCATTGATTTTCTAGGTTGGGACCCATGGGTGAGCACAGTAGGGCGTAGCAGAACTCATGATCCTGATGCTAAATATCCAACTTTTCCATTCTCGGAGTACCACCTCTCCTCCCGCTCCATCTCGAGGCTCATTTGCGATGATATGGCCCATGTACAGGTGTTGGACTCGCTCTCTTTGTCTCGTAGTCTTGCCCTTGGTTGAGAAATACGTCTGACCCAGAGTCACAAAAGTGAGAGTTCTCCTTGGCGGGACTTACTATGAATGGAGGAGAAATTTCAGGTATGTTTTTAATCGTGAATGTATGCTACATTTTACCGTCCCGAGAAACCGAACTTGGAAGAAAGGTGGCATTTATCACTCGCTCTACGGATCTCGAAAGCGGCTTAAAGGCGCAGCCCTTCACAATGGTATTGGACCTCCTTTATTTACAGGCGATGGCATGTCGTGATGTAACACTGTGGCGCATGCGGATTAGCTTCAATTCTGTGGTTAACTATGAAACCAGAAATTTTGAAGTGAAATGCCGGAAAGTGCGATAAGCGGGTTGACTTCATGTTATAATTCCTCGGATGCAGGTGCCTCAGAGAAGATGGGTGACATGGAATGGGACTTAAGTGGACTTTACGGCATGTAGGTATGTATGCTACAATGTTTGTGTACCTATACGCCTTTGGAACATCCGGTTCTTCTAGTCATTAGAGTCGCTCCTGCGATCTTGAGTCCAAACGGCGTACGAATATGATGGGTTCCTTGTCTTTGTGTGAATGAAGTCTTTTCTTGGTCCAGGGTCTAACGATCGATTGTAAGTAGAAAAATGCATCCATGAAACTAGAGGGAGTTAGGTACCTGGGTGGCATGTCTGATGAAGAGGATGATCTGACGGAGGAAGTTGTCCTTGGGCATGCTTTGTTAATGTCGGTGAAGTCGATCTGGTCGCCATTGCCGTGGCTTTCTTGGCAGTGCGCGTTAGCTAATACTGGGGTATTCACCTCTCTTATCGCTCCACGCGGAGAGCTTGCGACCTCCTCATTGATGGCCTTACGCGCTGCGGAATGACAGTGGTATTTACTGCTTGGCCGGAGTTTAAAGGAGGGTTGGTGTTGATGCGAGTGATCATTGTGGGTGATTCCTCCCATAACCATTTGCTTCATGAAAGAAAACATCTCTTTGTCTCGGCGTGGTGAGGCTTTTGAGTCTTCAGCTAACTTAGATCCGTGTAGCGAGATGTTCGGTCGTCCATCCGGCGATATTGGTTCCAGTTCTCGGGGTTCCGAAATTTTGGTGAATTTTCATAGATCGCATGTCAAGCTACTACGTCTAAACTCTTATTTGTCGTAGCTCTTTGTTTCATGGAAGTTTGTGCCAGTTACTGGCTGCATTGATCTCCTGTGGTTGAGTCCAGGCCCATTCCTTTGTTGCGGGGTGATTATCATGTGTGGTATGCCTAGGGGATGGCTTTTATGAAGATGAGGAGGGTCTTCACAGCGTATTATAGGGTGTGGGCGTTCACTATAAGGAGGAACCTTGCGCCGTCGTTGCTGTGGGGGATTTGAGTCGACACCGAGTTGAATCGAGCCCAATGGTAATACCTCTCTCCTGAAAATCCCCGCCGGATATTGTCTTGTGAGGATTAACACTACCGATACCCATTCTACTCGAGAGGTGAGTGAAGATGATGTCGGCCGAACTCCCATTATCAATTAAAGCAGATGTTAGTTGTATTGACGCGATTGCGCATTTGTTGAGGTGATCATGGGGAGTGTTGGCACCCTTCCGGATACGAGGTCAAAGAGCGTGATGGTAGTGTCGATCAGTGGTAATTTAGATCTTTGTATGTTTCCCCATGTCGGTGATCTTGTGCCTCTCTGTGGTGGGCCTTTGAGGGCTGAACTAGATTCTCCCTCCTCCAGTAGAATCCTCCAGAGATCACATGGATTTGCGAGTGCTAGTCTTTGAGCAGTTACTGTAGGAGATTGGCGATTCTTGCGTGGGTCGGGTTATGGTTTGGGCACGACTTTGGGTTTGTGATTCTGAGCTTGGTTCACTGGAGATATGAAGCGCCGAGATACTCCGTGTATCAAATATTATTTCTACTTCTTAGTTGTATCGATTGTGTTCTTGTAGTCCTGTGGAACTACGCGATACTTGAATATGTCGCCTTAGCCAGCGGGATCTGATTTCATCGGTCGGCCATCTCGGGATTGCTAGTTTGCACCTCATGCGAGGATTTGGCAATCTTTAGGCCGTTAGTGGAGTGAAGTGTTGTGACGGTGATGTGATTGTCCTTCGGTTTGCAGTGGGCCCCAGGCAGTCTCTGAGACTTCCTCTCCTTTAGGGGATGGATTAATTGCAGGGATTTCCTGCAGTGCGTCTTGTCTCTTAGGGGCTGCCCTCGTCGTGTCTGTCGTCCCTTTTTTCTTTGCGGAGGCGGAGGAGCTCTCGGCCTAACTGATATGAGGGCCTCCTCGCCATTTATACTACCTTTGGCGGGGACCTCGGCCGTGTACTAGCTTGAGGTTCTTGAGATAGTAAGGTCAACTGATTGCTCGCTTGACCCGATAAGGCTGTGACGTGAATTTTCGTCGAGGTGCGTCTATCTTGGCGAGGACGTTGAATCTTTGTGTGATTTCAAACTTTCTGCGCGATCCTTGTTTGATGGTGATGGAATGGTAGCTCGGCTTTACATGCGTCCACAGCTCGATGAAGTGGAAATGACATAGCGACTAGTTCCACTGAATGGCGAGATAGATGAAGGGGAATTCTGTGAACCCGGGCCAAAGCTAGCCCTTTTGGCGTAGTGTGAATACATCATACAGTCTGATACCGCCAAATATGATTTTTATAAGTAATGGGTGATGTGGGATCTTTGACTCCATCTGATGTTTTCTGAGGCATTACGAATTTCCACAGGAAGGAAAGTGCTTACCTCGGTATGTGAAGGAGATTAGTTTGGCGCAGGTATCCATGGTATGGGGCTGTCTTGCCTTCACGCGGATGAGAGAGCTCTTGTTGAAGGTTTTGAATACCTCTGCTCATGTTTGCTCCACTTTGCTTCTAGTTGAGGGTGATTTGGGCGCCGTTCACGAGCGCCTCTGAGCGTAAGCCGTTTCCCCCTCTGGGACAGCCGGTGGTGTCACCACCCCCAACTGGCCCAGACTCACCCTTACACTTGATACCTCGAGTGTCTCGACCAAGTTGTTCATGAGGAGGTTATCTTCTGAGTTTGTAAATGTCTCACCATTGTTGTTGTATACGCACGGTAAGGTATACAATTCTTGACGAGCGGTTGCGAAGTAGCGCTTCCACTTGTTGTATTGGCTTATGCTCGTTTCCACCGTCGGGGAGTCTGGCACATTTCATATCGCATGGTGGATCCGCGTACCGGCGGATTAGTGTTACTCTAGCGCATTCTTGTTGATACCATCGATGGCGAGAATGTTTGATTTACATATTTATGGAGGCTATCGTTACATGGATCAAACGGCGGTGATGGTGTTGGCCGGAACTAAGTTTACGGAGGCGTCTGAAGTCATTAGGTTGGGCAAGAAAGGCTTCTTGAAAGTGGAGCTTCTGCTGGGGAGGATCTTTAGTCGTTTGGGTTGGGTTATGGATTGCAAATATTTGATTCCACGGCTCCTGTATCACGGCGCGTTCTGCGAGAAGAATGAGAAAGAAGAAGGGTCGACGAGGGAGCCGCGGGGCCGCTCCGTCTAGAAGTCAAATTCTTTCTCGGAGGAAAGAGAGAGAGGTGTAGGTTGTTTTGTATTGGCGTACCTTTGGTGGGTGGGAGTGGCACTTGTATTTTGTAGTGGATGATCGGTTTAGGCGGTGACTCCGGGGTCTTTTTCCCGTTGGAAATTTATGTTTCCTACGCGCAAGTGATTGTTGAGACTGTAATGCTGGATTAGTCAGAGTTTTATTTGGAATAATCCTCCTTTTTGTGTGATATCCAGTGATGATGCCCCATTAACTCTCTTTCATTTATAATAGAACGATTGGGCCAGTAGGATATCTTTTGAGTATTCTGTCTTACATTGTGGAAGGATATCTGGGTTGGCGAATATAGATTATATTTTAAAATCAATGTTTGGGGCTCCCGTGGGGCTCTGTTTTGTTTTATGGAAGGACATGGGTGACGAGGACCTTGCTCTGTCGGGTTGGCGAGTGGGATGCTTGGTCCAATTTATATCCCCATCAAGTATGTTTAATCAAACCTCTTGATCTTTAGACATTTTAGGATTACCAATTGTTTTTAGGCCTTTAGCCATTTTTCTTTATTATTAATTTAGATGTTATATCATTTATAAACCCAAATTTACATATATTGTTAATAATTATTATTAAATATTACTTTTTAATTTATTATTATTTTTCTAATATCTCAATTCCCCTACCTCTATTATTCTTTATCTTAAGTAGATTAGCTAGTTCTTGGGATCAATCGGTCGGACCCACGAATTTGAAAAGGAAGATAACAGAGATTTTTATTTTTAACAGTAATAGCTTTGTTGATATAAGGGAAAGAGAAAGAACGTTGTAACTCAGGTCCCAATCCCCAATTTGCTACATACATATGGGAGTTTGGCCTTATTTTGAAACTATTATTATTATTATCATTATTATTTAAAAAAAACCAATAACATTAAGCTTAAAATCCTCAACGAATTTGATAAAGGCTGCTTTCAATTCCTATTTTTGGATGTTAACTTTTAACAGCCCAGAAGATCTCTGTTTGAACCAAAAATTAGAAGTCTTTGGAACCTTGATTACCCAAATCCAGATAGATAAAAATCTCGAATTAGTTTCTGAGAGGCTTCATCTGTAATCCCACTTAGCATTTATATATCTTTTTATTTTCTCATCTGTATAGCTGAAAATAACATTTGTAATGTCTGAAGTTAATTAAATCTGACAAGAAAATTTATAAGAATAATAATCTCTACCAACGATTCATTACCCTGGGCCGGGTTAAACTAGAAAGGCCTAACCATACCAGCATATTTTGATGATGAGTATATGCTGCTTCATTAGCATTTATAACAAAAACTAATTTTTACCCTGCATCCAATTTCAGACATGATACTCATCGGCGGATGAAACTAGAGTAAGAGAGCGAACAAATATTGCCTGCACCACAAGGTGCGATAAAAGTCTAAACTGAAAGGCCAATAGCATAACAATACAGATGTTTATCCAACAAAGAAAACAAATTTAAAAAGTGAAGCATACATGGAAAACATTCTGGCTTGTTGCATAATGTTGAAATAAAATCACTACGTATGTTTCTGAATCAAGAGTTAGACAACCAAATGCTTCTTGACAATTTTAAAACTTTAAAGATGAAGCAGAGAAAGTATATAGGGCAAAACAGGTCACGTCAGATAGAAGTTACTTCGATTCGCGGTTCCAACTGCACATCCACAGAAGGGGGATTGGTTCTAATGGCCATACTTCTGGAATTCCCATTCGCTGTTATCTGTTCAGTCACAAGAAAAACAAGCAGAAAGAAGATAAGAAAATCTAAAACCATTGGCATAATGAAGATATGAGATGGGAATTGGCGTTTTGCCAAACAACATACCCAGCGGGCACACTTGACGGGTCTTCAGCCATCGGCTGATGCAGTGGAAGTGAAATGCATGATTGCAAACCCCTACACAGACAAAAAGAAAACAATTTGAATTTCAACATGTAAGCGAGTGTTTCTGTTCTCCTTCGGTATATTTAGTTTACATAATGCAAACCAATCGCAATCAAAACCAACATCATAATTTACTGCTGCGGTGGTATAGCAAGAACTTAAATCTATAAAAAGATGAAATACAGGATAACAAGGGAAAAAGAAATGTCAAACCAGGTTGATACACACAAGAAGTTACAGACATCTACTTTCAAGCAGAGATCCACAGGCACTGTATATAGCTAGTTATAATCTCGGAACCACCAAACTTGCAGCAAGTATGGCATATTATCACCCAAATTAACAACTAAATAGGACATCTACAAACAGCTCACCACTCTCAGAGATATTAAACAACATACAATTATTGTCGATCAAATAAAAGTACACAATGTTTACCATGCAAAGGTATTAGGATTAACCATGTTTCACAACCCATGCTGTTAGAAGAGTTTCAAATCCATGGATCACAAGAGCACCAGGTCTCTTTCATCTTAAGTCAATTTAAGGAATGTGGAATAACTTTCATTACTCTGTCTGCAGATAGCATTCAAAATATCATCACCCATGAAACCTATCTGGCTCCTAGTTTAATAACATCAGTACTTTATAAGACACCACTGTTAGCTTAAAAATAAGAAACTTCTGTTTTCCACACTTCGACCTAGCCTTAATTAAAGAATGTTTCTTTGAATAAATAATAAATGAGTACACGAACAACCGTTACGTTTGTATCAATCCAATCATCAAATATTCCCAACAGTAACACTAACAGAAATTTCAAGAGGAGGCCAAGGGAAGTGTTCTTTTAGATTCTCTGAGGAGCTTGCACACATTCAGCACCCTAAGTTTGAAAGGTACAATTTGATTCAGTATTCTAGCTATTTCCTAAGTTGTCCTTCCCTTGAAGGCAAACCTTATTGTCCCATGATAACTAGCAAAAAGGTGTTATTAATAGGTCAAGCAGTCTTGTCTCCAGAAGATTATCATAAAGTCATATTCCTGTTTGGGCATTTATGTACACCCAGAATATGCATGAAGGTTTTAAAGATGATTTACAGATTAAGACATTGTTCTATCATTACCCACATGTGCTTTTTCGTATGCGCTCAAGGATCATAAGGACATGCACCCCCTGGACTCCATCATGGTGGGGCTTGGGTTCACCCAACCCTGAAATCAAGACGACTACTCACTCATGGATGGTAGGATGGCAGCCATGGATGAGTAAGAACAGTAGAAAAATCGTGCAAAAAGAAGAGAGAAAATAGAAGAAAAACAGGGAAATAAAGGGAAACTAATTTATTAGAGAAGAGAAATATATTATGCGGCTCAAGGATCATAAAGATCTCATTTGGTGGCTCATATAAAAAAGGACTTTAATTTATTAGATAACACTATATTTAGGAGAAAATAATTGGAAAATTTTCAAGAATAAGCACAGGCAATGAGAAATCTTAGTCCATAACATGATTCAGGATACTAGTATGAAGCTTATTAGTTCTTTTGCATGGTAGATGATATTGCTGAAAGCAAGGCTTTTCATTTAAAAGAAAAAAAAAAAAATTGCAGGCTATAATTGCAGATTAGAGACAGGGTATTATAGTTATTGCAGATTATTTTCTATAACTTGCTTAATAGCAAAATATATCTTCATTACTGGTGAAGTCCTCTAAATTACTATAAGTATTACAACTGGTGTGTGTATAGTATTACGTGCTTATGTATATTCAACAACCAAAAATATAATTGCAGATTAGGAGACAGGGTATATAGTTGCAGATTAGTTTCTATAACTATAGCAATAGCAAAATATCTTCATTACTGAGGTGATTTACCTCTAAATTACACCAAATTACAACCGATTGTATGAATTATTACGTGCTTATGTGTATACTAATGCCAAGCCATGAAAGAGCTTGGGAGTGTGCAAATTATGAACATGTTTGGTTTTTTGTTCTGAAAAATACAAAAAGCACTAAATTTAGAGAACTCAAATAACACAAAAATGACGTTCTTTGTGTTTTCAAAAATAGTTCTCAAGAACAGTTTTAAAAAAAAGAAACCAAACATGTACTCTTTGAATTTAGTGTTTTCTTGTGTTCTCAGTATTTATTTGCAAAAAAGTTGGAAACCAAATGTGTTATCTTTGTTTCCCTTGTTCTCTATGTTTCTAAACAAAAAACAGTTTTCAAAAACCACATGTACTATAAACAGGCCCTATATCATTACTCATAAAAAAAACAAGCCCTCTGTCATTATTTTCTCTCTTTTCTAATATGATTTTATTTTTTCATTGGCAAAGAGAGCACATGGGACCCCTCCTTTTCTAACATAGTTTTCTTTCCCATAAATCAAAATTTCAAAATAATATGAAAGTAATTTCCACAGATTAAGTGATTATATAGGAGATTAAACAGACGTACACAGCTACATAGTAATAGTTACTGATAAGGGAACAAACGTCAGATTCAACTAATCACCCAAAATCTAAGTTAAGAATATACATACAACTACAGTGCATTCTTTGCTTGTGGCGCTAAGCAGATTAACTTGGCACTCGATGCCTAATCAAACCATAAAACATATTAACAAAAAAAAAAAAAACACACACACACACACACACATTAACGAAATCAGAAACAAAAAGAAGGTGATCAGAGGATCGAATCAGAAAACAAAGCTACATAGATCCACTCTGCAATATTATGGTTTCCGGCAGATCCGCACAATTATCAGCGACAATATCATCCATCGATAAAAAAACAGTTAGAATCAAAACCACTAAGACGCCGAAACTTCAAACTCGAAAGAAAATCGCAAACGAAGTTAGGGTTAGGGTTTAGAAAGAGAGAGAGAGACCCCAAGCCCAGAGGGCAACAGCGTTCCACTTCTTGATTTCAAATCGCTTAGGCTTCTTCGTCAATGAGGAAGAGGATGAAGATTGTGCAGTGCCAGAGAAGGAAGCTCATCGACAGATCATAGTGACGTCAGAATCCAGTGAAGCCATTGGCTCCAGACTTAGAGGTGGGGGTGGATCTCTTCATCTAGAATAATAACGCCCTGGGGCTCTGCCCAACTGATATTAAATAGATAATTTGATTTTGTTACTTACAAGGAAACAAATTCTAAGTGTGGTCACTATGTGGTAATGGAATAGAAATAGAAATATATATATATATATATATGTTTAACAAAAAAAGAAAGAAAATTGCCCAAAATAAAAAAATAAAATTATAAAAATAATGTGAAAAAGCAGTTCACATAAACGTAAGCTAAAAACACAAATTTACTTAGGACCCAGTTGATGGTTCCATCGATTGGGTAAAACCGATAAGTAAAGCATTTCCAATCTGGTTTTATCCCAGATTCAATTATTGGAAAAGTTACTGATTCTTGATTTAGGGCCCAAATCAATGGTGGAACAGTTAAGTGGGACTAAGATCATATTGACGATCTAATCATTGACAGGAGCAAGCTCGTTTGGTTTAAAAATTGTCTTTAGATATAAGGTAATAAATTACTCTCCTTGAGTTATTTTTAAAATGTTTCCCAAATAAAGTGATTAGTTATCAAAAATAAAATAAAATAACCTCTCTCTGATTGGTTAGGTTAGGATGACTAGAGAGATTTTAAAAATTTATTTATGTTTTTTTTTGAAAATAAGTTATGTAATTAAATTTTGAATTGGATTATAGTTAGGTTTGACCAGTAAAGTGTATAATCCAGAAACAAAATGTCTGATATAATCTCTGCCTATAAAAAAATTTGAATACAGTAATTTGGAGTTTATAGTGATTGTAATTTAAAAAAGAAAAACATTTAACTAAAATTAGGTTTTATTTTTTATTTACCAATCTTATAGTTACAAATCTTACGTATTGGATTGGGTTTAAAACATTTTAAATTCCTTCGAAACTACAACCCCAAAAAACCCAATAAGGTATTTAAAGAAAGTCAATCAAGATGACAACAAAATAAATAATTGGGAACAATATTTAAAAATAAAAAAATAAAAGGGTAAAAATATCTCAAGTGAATTTTTTTAAAAATAAATAAATAAGAGAGGTCATTCTTCTATCTTTAAGAGTATTAGAGATGTTCTTGAAATCTAAGTCAAATGGTAAAAAAGTTGGAAGGGTAAATAGATGTAGAAAAAAAATTATTGGAGATTTTTTTTAACCAAGGAAAAAGTACTAATTGACTTTTGTGTAGATTTATGAAAGATTTTGTAATTTGGAAATCGACAAAAAATAGTTTAATGTATGAAATTTATTATGGGTGTGCATAATAACTAATTAAATAGGCAAAATTGAGCGGTAAATTCATACTATTTAATCTTTAAGAATTCTTTTACATAATTTTAGTTTTTAAAAATATAAAACTAAAGAATTATTTGATATAATTCACACATACGTATTTTAAGTTTTAAATATAGATGAAATGTAAACCCGGCCCCGATGGTAAGGCAGTATTAAGATGAATTATTAAAATGGGTAACTGATGTGATTAATTTCCGTTTTATTTGGACAAATGTTTTCTTATCTGCCTTGATCTGCTTGAGGTGTGGGTTATTGAGGCTTGACATTAATATTAAAATTAATAAACAATAATTTTATAAATTTTATATTTTATAAAATAAAGTTTATTTAAAATACTTATACTTTATTATTATATTTATTCTTAAGATTCTATAAAATAATTTATTATATATATATATATATATATATATATATAATTTTAAATTTTTCATAATAATATTTTATTAAAAATAATTATTTACTATTTTTTTCCACATAAGAAGAACTAATTTATATTTTTAAGCAATAGAAAAACTAATATTTTTAATAATTATATGCTGCAAAATGACATAAAAAAATTAAAACTAAATGGACAAAAATGGGGTTAGTGGTGATGACTGACCCTAGATGACCTGGGTTGGGCCAATAGGCCTTAGTTATATTTGGGCCTCTATTTCCTTAGTCCAGCCCCTCAAAAAATATGAACCAAAGTTATCCCACCTCTAGTTTTCCCCGATAGATATTAAGGTTGTGTTTAATTCTTGGAAATTAGAGAAAGAAAAAATGATTAAAAAAAAAAGATGTTCTAATGTTTGAATTAATAATAAAATCTCAAGAAAAATCAAATATATATAAAATCATTCAAAATTTTCCTTCTTTTAATTTTCTAATTTTTATATTAATAAGTTAAAATAAATAAAATGAGTTCTAAACAGCAAATAAAAATAATAAATTGACTTTAACTAATTTTATTTTCTTTCATTCTCCCTTTTCTTCCTATTTTCTTTCTTTTACATTTTCCATTAAAATTTTGGGAATCAAATAGTGATCTCAGGCGGAACCAGGGCGCTTTGAAAATTTCGGCAATTGGAGCTTTAATGAGAGAAGCTAGCTTAGGCCCAAGCATTAAAGTAAATAAAGACAATTCATTGACAGAGTGAATGTAGAGCTTTTAGGCCTTCCAGCTACTCAGGAAGCTAGCCAATGAGGCTCAAATCAGGGAAGCGCAATAGAGCATGACCTGTTTGAAGGCGCCTAAAGTAGACATGGAAATGTAAAATGCAAAAGCATGCAAAAGTACGACCTCAGCGGGTTTTATTTAGGTGCCTTGTTCAGTTAAATAAAAAGTAAACTAAAACAATTCAAAATAAAAAATACATCATTTAAAAATTTTATTAATCAAATATAATTACATTTAGAAATATATGAAAAGTTTAAAGTATTCTGAGAAATAAAATTTTATCACTAGGTTGGCCGCTTTACTTATTTGTCGATCGTTTTGTCTTTTTAATGGCAATAAAAGCGATATACATTTCCAATAAAATATTTTAATCATTATTTTTAATGGTGGCGAACAATCTTTGATCCATTCATGTCTTGATATTTTTTAAGTTTTACGTATCGGTAATGGATTCGAACACGGAGGCATGATCGTGATACGATCTCTTGTCAGCTGAAGCTCCAAATTTTTAAACATACTCTTTGCTTAGTTGGGCAGGGAGTGGAAGGACAAAATTACATATCTTTTTCTTTAGCATTTAAACTCATGTTAAAACGGAGCTTTGATCTGTTTGTATACAGAGACGCAGTTAATACATCACGTGCAATAATAGATACTTTTGGAATTATTTAATTTGTTGTTTTCCATAATTCTAAAATATCAAAATCTTCATTATCTTGAATGGAATTGTTCTATTTGAGATATCTATCTTATATCTGTTTGCATGTATTTGGAGAAGCTAGTTGTTCTTTCTCTTTTGAACATTAAAGGGCTTTATAAAAAAGATGAGAAGGCTTGTAAATTGGATGATGATTTATCAGTAATATTCTGTATTTTTAACATAAATATTATATAAAAATATATAGCATGAATTTACCGCCGTTTTAATTTCTTGATTTTTATTTGATCTTCATTGTAAATAACTAGCAACCATTTCTATCTATCAAATTTATTAATACAAGATTTTAATTAAACCAGATATAACCTGAGTTCAAGTATTTTCTCTAATATTTTTAATTTTTTCTATCATTTACAAAAATTGTATCATTAATTTATAACTTAAATAATTTTGAAGTACCATATAAATACTAAATGTAATTTGCATAATGGCTTAGTCTTGAGTTTGATAATCTGGCGCTACAAAAAATATTTATTAGTATCAAATTTGAATCTGTGATGAGGACATGATGTACTTGATCATGTCGTTTAATCATCCAATACATATCATTATTATTCTTAGATAATTTACATTTCATATAGTTGTACTACTTTTATATTTTAATATTTGTAAAAACATAAGTAGAATTCCATTTAGTTGGGTATATCAGCTTATATTTTTCTTTTCATATTTGCAATTTTGCAACAATCAAAGAAATAATTCTTAACGGCAGGAACAGTACAATATTATAATACAATGTCTTAATTTTCTAATGTGCTATCAACATTTTAATCAATTTTTCTGATAATTCATAATGTAATATTTGTCACGTGAAATAATTTTGCATGATCATCGTTTATTGCGAAATCTTTTTAATATTTGTATTCTTTACATTATTATTTGAAGCGTTATAAATATTTATTGTAAATATTTTACCATGAATACCTAAATCTATAATTCATCATTTATTAAAGTTGATATATTTGTCTGTATGTGGAGTATTTATTGTTTAAATGGAAATTATTCTTTTTATTTAACATCAATTCGCTATCTATATAATGACGTGTCATTAAGCTGTCATTAAGATGTATCAAATATCAGATCTAACAAACAAATTTTCTTCTTCAATTGCAAAATATTATTTTAAAATTTTAGTTACTGTTTGAAATTTTTCATAATATCATCTCTTTTTAACGTGTTAGGACTAACTTGCTGAATTGAATTAATCGATGATGAATTGTTTATGAATAATCATCCAGTTTAATGTATTAAAAAGGTTGTTCGGCTCTTATTATATTCAACAATTCTTTATAATGACAGACTAAATACGTAAGAAAATGTGTTAAATTTACGTTCATCTTCTTTACCCCTAATTGCATATAATTTCTAATATCTACATTATTACTTAATTTTATTTGTTCATTGTGTCTTTTAAATTACTTGTGCTGAATTTGATCCACCACTAAAGTTTGCTACAAATTTTACATTTTGTACATTTTCTTTTATTATTTTCTAAAAATTATTTCTATTCTATCAAAAAAATTCCATATATTTGAACTAAGTTTTTGTAATGATGTACATGGACTAGAAGAGGAGATGTACATGCACTATCCATATTAAAATTATTAATAAAATATTATACTAAAAAATAAAATAATGAATCAAAATAAAATGAAACAAAATAAGAAAAAGTAGAAGTGGAATAATATTCTTCCATTGGAAGATCGAAGCGAAAATTATTTAAAATGCGAACTATTGGAGTCACCAATGCTTGATTTGCACCACCAATAATATCTACTTCCAATATGAAGAAGAACAATTTGAAGAAAGTGAAGTATTAAAGAATATGAGGAGCAAATTAGTAGAAAATGAAGTGAATTTGGAAAGTATGAAAAATTAAGAGATAGTTGATGAAAAATTAAAGAATATATGGTGTATTTATAGAGAGAAAAAATAAAGGGGAAAAAAAGAAAAGTTATCACCACGTCATTTTGACGTCGGGCGCCTCTTAGGCACTTCGTGCAGGCACTGTCAGCCGATCATCTCTAGGCTCATTGACTCGCCTTTGGGCGTGGTCTATAATCGATATAAAGCGTGAGGCGTCGAGCACCAAAAAAGTGGGATTTTGATGGCCGACCAGTTGGTGGATCTGAGGGCTGCTAGGCCCAGCCGAGAAGCAGGGCCGCGGGCTAACCGACGAGCGAGCCACTAGGCCCGGCCATTGGGAGACCCCCAGAATGAACGCAGGCATAACATAATAGTTGGTGAAATTTATTTTAAGAATCCAGTTGTATTTATTTTGTTGTGTTCCAGATTCATTTTAAATAATTATAGTTCACATTTTGGTTATGTCTGATGTTCATAAATCAGTTGGTGGACATCAATTCGATTGGTTGGACCATGAACAGGTATCAAAATCTATGCGATTCAAATATTAAAATTGTTTTTCTTTAAATCAATTGTAAACCAGTGATTGAATCGATCAAATCGAAAGTTGAATTAGTCAAATTGACGATTGAAATGGTCAAATCGATGGTTGAATTGATAAAATCTATTTATAATTATTTTAATTTTAAATAATATATTAATTATCTATTATAGCGTGTCAGGATATTGACCGGTTCAATGTCGTCGATTGACGATGACTATAGGCAAATGCTTTTAAGTTTAGTAAACCGATGCAGTTTAAAAAGCATTGATTATGAGTTTTTTTAAAAGGAAAGAATTTGTATTGATTCAAATATGTAATAGACCGATAAATCTAAAATATAAATTATAAATACTATGAAACAGCAAATACTCTATATTAATAAGTAATAGTTCGATAACAAAACTTTATAAATTTGATAATATAATATATTAGAATATTCTGACTTGATTCTTTCTTACTATGGCGTAATATGTTATTAAAGTTGATCGAATCTGATTTCTATATTTGAATAATCAAACTGCTAAATAAAGCATAGTATGAATGGCGAATCACAGCCCATTATAATGATCAAACAACCAAATCAAACGTTATAATAAAGAAAGCGAAGAATAGGAAAAATAAAAAAAAGATACAATCTTTGTAAAATAAACACAGTTAACATAATACCTTCAAACACAATCTTTGCTCCACCACCTAGCCACCTACCTAACCTTTTTTCTTTGAAGAGGACCAGTTAGCCAGATGACCTATATCAACCGCTATTATCTAGGTCTATAGATTCTTCTAATAATAACATTTACATTTACTAATTAGTAACAAAGAATAGATTTTAGAAGACATGACTAATAATAATATATATTATTTATTGAAGGTTTTTTGATATTCAATTTTAATTATAGATTGTATTAAAAATTAAATTCTAGTAGCTTTTGTGAAGATTAAATCAACAAATATTTAGCAAAACTATATATATATATATATATATATGTATCTATATATATATATATATATATATATATATATATATATATCCTCTATCCCTCTCCCTCTCATAGTAGTCAAGCCTAACAGTTACTATATGATCCCTTTATGACAGATTTATGGTTTGCTGATTCAATCGGAGATTATACCCATATTAATGCATGAAGTGATTGAGCACCTTTTTATTTTAGTTATTTATCTACATTTGGACAGCCTGAGTTAGCTGCTCATTGACCTTGAATTCTTCAAGTAGACAAGCAGATTTCATGTGACCAAAATCGTCAAAAAAAAAAATCTTTATATTCTATTTTTCTTAACTTTTATGATCTATGAGATGAATCTTAAAATATTCTCAAAGCCCCAAAGGACAACGTTAACATGTTTTACAACATAAAAAAACACATCTCTCTCTTTCTCTAGGCAGTACATATTCAGAAGAAAGCCAAAACTTATGGTTTGTCCCAAAATAATCCTTTTGAAAAAAGAGATCACAATCTAATTTAAGTTTCAAATGTCCAACTTTATTGTCACGTAGGATCCAACTAACCAAATCATAGTTGATTACTATAATTGTAAAATTTTTAAAAGAATTAAAATTATAGTTAGCAACTAAGGGTCTAGATTCAAAATTAGAACCATAGTTGTTGACTAAAATTTTTCTAAATTTTTTGATCATAGTCATGATTTTAAAATTTTAAAATCATAGTTATCAACTTCTAACACAGATCCAATGACTTGAACATTATTTTGAATAAAATAATTTTTCAAAAGTATTATATTTTTGGGTCAAAGCTCCCAAAACATCTCAACAAAATAGAAGACAGAGAACAAGACAGTGATGAAGAGAATGACAACCAGAAAGAAGAGACAAAGGCGGCTGAAGGTGCCGCCGCCCACATATCCTCTCTCCGGCCACGGAAACGTGGTTTCAGCTTGAGGGGGCTAAATCTGTATGTTTTTATCTCTTGCCATGGCTTGTCTTCAGAACACCCCCCAGAAGAAGAAGAAGATGAAGAAGAAGAAGAAGAAGAAGATGAAGAAGAAGAATTTCTGGGTATTGACTTTCAGAGAATGCTTTATTCTTTTTAAAGGGTATGGTTTAAGGTATTGGAAATGAAGAAACCTCCCAGAAAATTTGGAGGGAAGTTCATGGGGAGTACCCAGCAACTTTCCTT
Source organism: Tetrastigma voinierianum (assembly GCA_016808115.1). NCBI lineage: Eukaryota > Viridiplantae > Streptophyta > Magnoliopsida > Vitales > Vitaceae > Tetrastigma > Tetrastigma voinierianum. The sequence goes on along the minus strand of JAEQBH010004321.1, from coordinate 277,477 downwards.
GATCCTTAGTTTGGCGTTTGTGAGTTGAGGCTTGGGTTTTGGTTTTAAATTGAACGGGATTTTTATCATCCACGCGGTGGCCGTGCAAGACTCGTTGTATACAAAGTTCTGGGTTATATCTTGCGGTGGCACTTGTGATATAGTCGTAAAATCCATCAACGGATTCTTCTACTGTATAAAGTATATATATATCATATATATATATATATATATATATATATATATATATATATATATGTATGTATATTGTAGGTTATGTTTCACAATAAGAAAAATACGAAATAAAGGTCAATAATGCAATCCTTCCATTTTTATTTGGTTTGGGAAAAATTGAGTAAAACGTAATATAAAGAAAAGTAGAAAATAAAGTTAAGAGTACTCGATAAATTATTTTTATTTATTACTTTAATTCCGTTTGTTACGTTAGCTCAATAATACAAAGGCAATAATGTAATCCCTTCCTTTTTTTTTCCAAAATATTTTCCAGCAAAACTGATTGGGTTTTTTAACTTTTATAAAACCCTAAAATAAAAGGGATGTTTTTTAGAAATGTGAGGGGGTTGTGAAAGAAATATACTCTAGGCTTTGAGCTCTAATATATCAATATTGGAGGAGTGTTTGCATTATGAAAATATTTGATGTGTTTAAATTGAAAATAAATTTTCGAGTGAGAAATCCTTTTTCAAAATGGGTCGATTCACTACGGTAATCATCTCTACTCTCATACTACTTTCAACTTCAACAAATTCAGGGTAAAACCCTTAATTCTTCTTGTATGGATTCAAGAGGTAGCCAAGATTAAAGCTTGATTAGCATTCCAAGTGTTTTTTTTTAAAGGAAGAAGGTGGTTAGACGAAGGTTGAAGATTCAAGGCATGTGGTTTAGAGGGGATGAGAGGCCTAGGCTAAGTAGAATCATGTACTCAGAAATATTTCTTTACATCAGATTTTGATTACTTGCAGCTTGTGTTATTTTTATCTATTCAGAGGTTATTAAAAATTTATAAATTTGTTTCCATACTCTTTGGGATAATGTCTGAAACATTTCAGAGCCTCGTTATCTTAGCATTAAAAAGAAGTGAATGGTTGAAGCATGGTAAAATATCTGTCGTGTTCAGTTTAACGTGATTGTGAGCTTTTTAATGGAATAGACACTTGTGGGTGAATCTGTCACTTGTGTCAGATAGGCTGGAATCGAAAATAAGTTGAATGCAGTTTTTAGATGATGAAGCACTTGTTAAATCTTCGGCATGTGTTGAAATTAACAGTATGATTGTGAGAACTTTTAATGGGATAGATATACAGGTGAATCTGAAAATAAATGTGAAAGTATCTTGGGATAAAAATAAGTTCAAATGCAAAGTAGGAACATATATATGTGCTAATTATCAGGGGCATTTATCATTCAACTCTATCTTTCTTTCTATCTTTTTATTAGTTTTTTATATATCAGGTCTTGAAACTTTCACTACGTTAAGTTGATAATTTGGTTGATGTTTAAATAGAAATTTAACTGAAAGTTTGAAAAAAATCAATATACTCTTTTTCATTATAACTCTGTTGAGTCAAATGTCTAGAATATGAGTATTTGTATTGATATGATGCAAATATATCATTTTATGGATTGTTGCTTCATTTGTTTATGACTTCCACTAATTAACTTATGTTAGAAGAGAGTTGGTGCACTCATTATTACTTGTGATTTGTGTGTTTCTCCATGGGAGTGAAAAAGAAAGTAACTCATTAGAGAAGAACATGGGTTTGTAAGCATGTGGAAGAATATTTATCTTGTTTAGAACCTGAAAAGTATAAGGAGAGAAAATAGGGAGTAAAAGTGAAAGGAAAGAAAATTTGGAGGAAAATAAAAAAATAGATTTAAATTTAATAAATTAATTTTATATGTTTATTTAAACTTATTTTATTTGTTTCTCTATATTATATAAAGACTAAAAATTTTAAAAATATGTAAAATTTGGAGGAATTTTGATAATATTTGATTTTCTTTTATATTTTTTACCATAAAACCAAACATGAGAAAATAATTTTCCTTAATTTTTTTTCTTTCCCTAATTCTTTCAATGTTCAAAACGAAGCCTAAATGTTTAAAGAACACCTCCAACAAATCATTTTGCTCACAGACAAGAAGTTTATGTTAGAATATATTATCTCAAATTTCTATTTAGTATTAAATCCTTTTTGTAAAGAATATTGTATACGATAATTCTTATTTGTTATATTATTGTAATATTAGGTTTTCTTATAGAATAAGGAAAGTTGTTAGGGATATCTTTATAAATATTTCGGGTAATGAGAGGAAAAAGATATGTGAGAGATAGGCTCGTGAACTCTATTTGGTGTGTGTAGAGATGTAAGAGTTTGAGATATTGAGAGTTTTGTGAAGTATTTTATTGGTATTATAAGCATCCTAGGGTTTTGTGATTTTCCTAGTCATTGCAATACTTTGATACTCAAATCTTGTATTCTGTGTTTTCAAAAATTGTGGAAAGATTCTTTTGCATCCGTGGATGTAGACATAATTGACTGAACCATGTTAAAATTCTCATGCATCCTTAAGTTGATTTCTTTATCATTATGTTCTTGAATTTCATATTCTCGTGCATCAGAGGTTCTGCGTTTCATAACATTTTCATTATTTGGCATGATATATTATCCGTCTACCAAAGTAAATTGCTTTTTTCCTAATGAAATTCTTTTAAACATAAACTGTCTATTAAGTTTGTTAACATAAACTGTACATTAAGTATGTTTTGATGTTTTATACTTGAATAAAATGTGTCACATCTTCTGAAAAGCAAGCTTAATTTTTATATTAAAAAACATAAATTGCTAATATATTTATATATAATTTTGTAACATAATTATTTCTCTTTATTGAACTATTCTTTTTCTTATTGAACTATCATATTTTTCCCTTTTTATTGTTCCACTTTTAAAACACAAGTGATATCGATGAGGAAAGACCGGGATGGGAATGGTATTTTTATTAGACTTTTCAATTAGGCAGTTTGAACAAGTCATCTCTCAAATCTAATTAATTCATCAAAGAGTGTTTCCTTGTTAGGTCACCCTAAGGTGGAAAGTGTTACAAATGCACCAAAATGTTGAGGTCGAATGTATTTGGGATTTAAGTAATTGTGATTGGAAATATTAAAATCCCTTCACTCCCGAAAGGTACAACATGATTACTAATATTATAAATATTGTTTGACTTAAACCTTCTAAAATAAATTTTCTTTATCTATAGTACTCTATTTTATGGAATGAACAAGAGAAAAAAGAGTATATTTTGACATGATCTTGATGAGATCTTGAGCATACCATTTTTAATGAAGTCATTTTGCTTGGTCTCCATGGTAAAGACCCTGAAAACATTCTTGATAATTTAACATAAAAATGACGGAGGTCTTATCCCGAAGGTCTGAGCTCTCGCCTCAATCCATGTTTGGGTGGTTGGTCATGTGACTTTCCAGCATAGTTATAGATAAGGTTGTTGAGATGTTTATCGGGAAGAACAAAGCCCAGGATACCCATTAAATGAATTACCCCAAGCTGACCAGGCCCCTCCTTCATGGATGGGCGCAGGAATGCTATGGTGAAAGGTTGGCTGAATCAACTCCATGGACCATTCTTGGTTGTTTTTATTGCTTCTGGCGTGTGGTATGGGATTCTGTACCACAACATGCTGATGGAGGCCCGATACACAGGTACGAAACGGCGTGCCTTCAGATGAGCGAGCGGATCTGAAAAGTGTTATAGCGATCTCACGAGTTTGTGGCGGGAGATAGTTTTGTCAATCGCGAATCGATGATACTAAGTGACATACAGAGCTGCAGCTCCATATTCGAAGAGTAGTATATATTTTCCTCTCGACAATTAGATCAGTGGATCTTGTTGGGCGTGTTCGTCTGAAACCTTTCCTATGTTGACGAACATATGTTTTTCGGTGAAAGGAAGATCTCATCTGTGATGATATGGGTAAGTAGTAACTAGTTAAGTCACCTTTGTATTTGGCGTGAGATCGTGAGTCCTGACTTCCTAAAGTGCAGGTCTTCCTAACGATCCAGAGTCATTTTGATGGGGAATAAATTGCGCATTGTAGGTCACATGCCATAGCGACCCGTACCAAATCATCTGAGTTTTTAACACATTTGACCAAGTTTGACCAGTTTGACCAAGTTGACCAACCGCCAGATGTGGGCTCAAGTTGACACCCGAGGATGAATAGTTGTGCAGTTAACTAAAGCACCATTTATTGACACCAAGTGATCCCGAGTTTCTCGCCAGTGGTGGGCATCACAATCCGACTTGGATGAGGACACCCACCTGCGACCATGAGTTAAGCGGCACTTTATGGAGTGTAGTATGTATACAGTGTTTAACTTGACCTAGACCCTATCTAGCATAACTTGGGATGTAGATGAAGCCTGTTGCAGAGCACATCTTGAGCTCAAGCCTACGGAAAAGCCTCGAAGCAAGGGAACCTAAGTTGGGCGTTGACATTTCTTGTGTGGAAGATTGGACCAAAGAGGCACCTCCAGCCAACCACCAGTAGCAACCTGGCAGGCAGAAGCCAGGAGGAAGGGACATCCAGACACTGCCACCAGTAGATTCCTGGCAGACAACGCCACCAGACCTGGATCTGAGCAGCAGTGACGTTGGGAGAGAGCCCTGTCAGGTCACCCGGAATCTTCGTGATTTTCCCGCCATTTCCTGCCACTTCAGGCCACCCCATAGCTCCTTTCCACCATTTTTGGACCCCCTGAACTCATTTATGTGGTCCCTTTTTGCAGATTCCTCACCGTTTGAAAGTTACGACGAAAACAAAGTTGGCCGACAGTTTGCACAGGTTTTCGGCCTACAGCGACTTTTGGACCAAGGTAATGTGGTACTGATGGTTCCTGGTCTCTTGGAAACTCGTGTTCTCTTGGTTTTGTGAAATTTGAATCGTTGGTTAATTTCATTTGTTCAGGTTAAGTACCAGTTGGAGTTCAAGTCAAGGTATATTAGATCATTTGAAAAAATGTCGTTAGTGAGGTGAATTATTTCGAATATATGGGTGGGATGAAGTACAGTGAAGTATTATACAGTAGAATTCATTACGATGTGCTATAGCAAATGGACCTGTCGGTGGATCAAATAAGATGGTTTCATAATAGTTCTAAAGTTATTCTAAGGCTATACTACAGGCGCCTAATATTATTGTTGGTTCAGTTATTAGAGCCTAAGTGGTGTTTCATTTATATTACAGGTGCTCACGCCGGGCCGGGAGACGATCCTGCGGGGGAGCAGGACTGAAGCGTAAGTCTATAGTGGTTTATATATGTTTTAAATGATTTGGTGTATGTTGATATATCTATTGCTTGATTAAATATTTTACATATATACTGTTTTGATCAAATAGATGTTTGCATACAAATGTGATTATCAGGTCTCATATAAACTTGAGTTTCATATTTTGCATGTGAATTTTGTCAGCATTTTAACTGGTTGGAAGCCGTACTGGGTTCGTGGATGAGTATGTAATTATTTAGATGTTTTGGGGTACGTGGATAGGGTTTAAGCCCCTTGAAGATTATTGTTTTATGAAATGGATTTGAAATATATGTATTTAAAATTGGTTAAGGAATATGGTCATAATGAGGTATTTCTCAATTTCACTTGAATTGATGAACTAAAGATTCTCAATAGTTGATCAGCTTGTGAAAGTAAATTCATAAATTTAACTTAAGATACAAGACATGGAAAGTGTATTTGACAGGGACATCAGGTTGGAAGTTATAAGGTGATATACCATATCAGACCTGAGATCGTTCAAAATATTTATATTATAGTGCATCGGGATTTCCACTGTCGTGAGGTTGGTTACATCCAACCATATATATATTATTTCCATCGGTCAGTGAGGTCGCGCTTCTTTACCCGACGGTTTAGTATAATCGAGATTGCCACTTGTCGGAGGCTGGTTTCTCACATCCAACTGCTATATATATTATTTTCCACGACCGTGAGGCTCCGCTAATCTCGACTACGAGATTCCTCGGGCTCTTGCCACTGTCGTGAGGCCATGGCTTCACATCCAACGGTTATACATTACTTCCACGGCCGCAGGCCCGGCCCCATCTGACGGTTTCATTCCTCGATTTTCACACTATGTCGGAGGCTGGGTTTATCCAATCCAACATGCATTAATCTTAAGATCATGAGGCCCAAGCCACCCGACTAGCTATATTCCTCGAAGCTTCCACCAGTCGCGATAATGGTTTACTCGACGGCTTAGGACATCATTAGTTTTACCAACATTTTTGATGTTGGTTATCGGAGGGTGTCCTACTCGCTATGACGCACATGGTACTAGCATATCATGTTGATTTCGAGTAAGGTGTAACCATTGTGCTATTAGTTGCCACTGTCGTGAGGCTCCAAGCTTACCGACGGTTTATGATGGGTACATGGATGGTACGCTGTTGATTTTCTGAATATGGTATAACTATTTTAATACTTATGGTTATGGTGCATGTCATGGTTACTTAATATACTTATGGTTATACATGTTTTTGATGACGGGTTTTACGCTGTGTGCGTACCAGTTATAGTGTTCTTTGATATCATACTTCGCTTACAAATCATGAAAGATGATTTACATGTATCTGCCTTGCAAAGTTTGCCTTGGTGAAATGCTTCATAAATGTGGAACATTACAAAAGAGTTGGAAGTGAGGTCTTGAGTAAAGAAATGTTCGAAAAATAAAGGCATTATTTTCCTAATATAAATATGCCACTCACCGAGATTTATTTCCTCACGCTATTGTTTTAAATCACCCTAGGTTCTATAACAGAGCCCACTTCGATTCGACATCGCTTTCCTTCTACGTATAGAATGTGCAGTGACTCTTCTACCCCCATCCATCCTGTCTTTGATTTGTCGACCTATGTATTTTTATTTGTAACCCTAAATCTGCAAATACCTTAGAATGTCTATTAAGATTAAACCTTATAATAGCCCATTTTCAGACACTGTGGTTAAGGACTCATATCTGATAGGTCGATCGTGGATTTTCTATATAATCGAGGTATCGAGTACCCGGTACGCTACATTTCCTCTTGTGTACCTTGTGTATTCCCTAGGGATCAGACAATGGAATCCTCACTATGACCACCCGAACCTCGAGGGGTATCCTGCCTGGTCCCGTCGCATAAACATACCCGAGTATTCGCTTAAAGTACATGGCTACCCGGGGATCGGGGTGGTGGCTTAATTACAAGCCCGAAACGATGCTTCGCAAATCAAGACGCCGGGAGGTCGAGCGCAGCGTACTAATGATCAATCTCAACTATCCTTTATTCCAATGGCGTAACCTTCCGCTCCAACCCCGCATCAAGGTAATTGTGGTCGGGTGCTTTACAAATGCACTACTCGTAATGACGGTGCCCGGATTATCGACCGAGCAACCCGACAATGACATCAATCAAATGACTTCCAACACGACTCTCCACAGAGGACTTGCATCACATGCCAACGGGCAACCTACCCAAATAATAGTAGCCGGAACTGCGCATTGTCTCCCTCTCTTTCTTTAGCTCACACACTTCTTGTTCCATCTCTCCAACAAGTCGATGTCCTGTGAGTCAAAGTCACCAAAGAGCTTAATCGCGGTTGTACCGATCTACTCTACTTTTTGTCTCTTCAGATATTCTCATATGAGACACAAAGGTGGTACTAAGAGAGAGGGGGACCGTACTACTTAGATGATTTCACCTTGTGCAAAGCATCACACGCACTACATCGCATCAAAGAACTAATAACGATGATTTGCTATGGTATTAAAGCTGGGCACCCATCATTTGGCTATCTCCGACATCTATTCCCATCTTTGTTTTCCTCTGCCCGCAAAATGGGACTTTAATGTGATACATGTATCAAGGCTAAAAGCCAACTAGTTCTTATCCGCTAGCTTGAATAAGACTAATATTCCTTTTGCATTGATACACTCGACGCGGGACCGTCCCTATAACTACCCTCTGTCACCATTAACTACTTCCTCTGTCATCACAAGGCTTGGTTTTCACTTTGTCGACGATTGTAACGAATGACATGGCTCTATCACTAAAAACCAAAAGACAGTTTCACTATTTTTCAAGCATCATGCCATGTCCACCAATTCTCTTCCAAGATAAGAGTTCTTCGACCATAATGCTGAATTCACCAACCAAGATTCTGTGCCTATTTCCAACAACATGGCCTCTCCATGAGACCCTCATGCTCTCAAACACCACAACAAAATGGTGTCATGAGAGGAAAAATTCCATATTCGAAACATCCCGTTGCCTTTCTCCCTGCACATGCGTCGAGCCGCTATCGGGATACAGTGATACCAGAACCTAATCAACCAGACATGCCAACAAAATTCTCAGCACTTTAAAACTCCCTTACAAATCCTTCCTCACCATATATCCCTTCCTTCACTATTGATGCTTCCTCCCACTTTCGGGGTGTTGCTTTCATTCATCCCACAAGAATCAACACCAAACTAGACCCACGTGTCGCTCCTAAGGTTTGTTGGGCTATGGATTACACAAAAAGGCTTCAAAGCACACCTCCTAATACCCACCAAACCCATCACCATGGATGCCACATTTCCCCTTGAGTCCGGTGAATTTTTAAATTCCTCACCCGCACTCAATTCTCCTCTTCAGGGGGCGACTCAAGTAGAAGTGTCAAATCAATGATGGCCAATGAACCTGAAATAGAGAGGTTTGAAAGCATGAGGCACCACCAGAGAGTGAACATATCGACTGAGAAATGAAGCCGCAAATGAAGAACCGAAAAATACAGAGTATCCCGCCCCCCACTCCTCCGCACCAAGGCCCACCTCCCGAATGTCCCCAGGTACTCCTACCGCACTGCATACGCACATCTCGATTCTTCCACTCGGTTATAAGGTCGCCTTTGCACACAACTGAAACCACCTAACGTATATGCACTCCTGTGATGAAGAAGAAAGAAAATCCAAGTACCCACTGCAAATTATGTATCTACTCAAGGTCCTGGTCTAAGTCAAGCCAAGACTTTCACTCAAGTACTCATATTCTCCCGCCATATCTCTACTACCGTTGAGGAAGCGTTTATCCGATCCAAAGGCTAAGCAATACAAGAAGAACTAAGCCTTAAAGAAAAACAATACCTGTAGGTCGTCCCACTACCGTAAGGAAAAATTAGTGGGATGTAGATGGGTGTTCTCTATAAAATACAAGGCTGATGGATCAATTGACCGATACAAGGCGAGGCTTGTGGCGAAGGGGTTTACCCAAACGCACGGGGCATGTACTCACTAAAACCTCTCCTCACCGCGAGCTAAACCGACACCGCGTGGTCTTACTATCTCTCGCGAAGAATTTGATCGGCTACTACATCAACTTGACGTAAAGAATGCTTTCCTTCACGACAACTCGACGGCGGGAGTGTATACATGGAGTGTTCCGCCAGATATACGTGGATCGATTGAGACCAAAATTGTTTGTAAATTGAGAGGCTGTGCGGACTCGTGGGAAACAACTACCACTTAGCATGGTTTGACGTATTTAGTTCATTTATGAGAGTATGGCTATCGCCAAAGTAACTCGGATCATACTCTTTTCTTGAAACATCAACAAAGCAAGGTGACATCATTAATAATCTATGTGGATGATATGATAATTACGGGAGATGATGCTGACTAGATCTCGAGGTTACAAGAACAATTGTCTACTGAATTTGAAATGAAGCATTTAGGAGGGCTCAAGTTTTTCTAGGAATAGAGGTGGCGAGTCAAAAGCGCATACCCTCTCTTAACTAAATATAAAATTCGGACTTTATCGACTGGGCGGGATTACTGTGAGTGTAAAACTCGTGGATACGCCTTAATTGTGTAACCATAAAAGTGCTTCGGGGGAATATTCTAATTCAGCGCCAAAATCTGATAAGGTGAGGTATCAAAGGCTAAATGCTGTGGGAAGCTCATTTACTTATCTCACACTCGGTCTGTGGCTATCAAGCATGACTGTAAGCGTGGTAAGCCAATTTATGCATAACTGAGCTAAGCACCACATGGGTACCGTAATCTCGAATTCTCCGTCATTCAAAGTCATCCCCAGGGAAAGGGACTATCGGTTTCTTAAGAACGCCCATCCGAATATTGAAGGGTACACGTGATGCGATCAGGCTCTGGGAACATCTTGATAGAAAGTCTACCTCAGCTACTTTACATTCGGTGGGAGGAAAACTTAGTTACATGGAGGAGTAAAGCAAAAGGTAAGGTGATTGCCCGGGGCCACTGCCGGGTTTTTGATGGCATGGCGAAAAGGATTATGTGAGCTTCTTTTTCGCTTAGAAATTTGCTAACATAGGCCTGGCTTTTCCCCTTGCTCTCGCAGAATGAATTTATTCTATGATAACAAAGCCGGCATTGACATATCTCACAACCCAATTCAATACGACCAAGCATTCAAACATGTGGAGTAGGACCACGCTTCACTCAAATGTAACCTCGAAAGAGAAGATTATTCAATTCCCTTGTTAACTAAGATCACTGGGCCGATATACTTACCAAGGCGATTTCCAAGAGAAACTTCACGACTCACTCGGGACAAGTTAGTGTTATGGATATCTACACACCAACTCGAGGGGGAGGTCATGCGGATTTCTCAGAATTAGCCAATTGGTGAAATCAGATATTTAGGAAATCCCTTCACTCAAGGGTACAAACATGATTATAGCCATAAATATCGCTTTGACTTGTAGTAACTTCCTAAAATAATTTTTCTTTTATCTCTATATATTGTACTCTATTTTATGGAATGAACAAGAGAGAAAAAAGGTATGTTTGACAGAATGTTCAACTTGGTTTTTAACGCTTTTTTGGGTCCAACCATGCTTTTAACTTTTCTACAGTGATACACGTATGCCCTTGTTGTTAATGGATTTAACGAATAGACAAACGAGGCATTAACATTACTTACGTGGCACCCTTCATGTGCATTTTTAGCTGATGTGACAGCTTTGCACATGATTCATTAAACCAAAAAAATTATTTTGATAAAGTTGCCTTTATCCCTAACCTCCCTATGCCGATAGCTCACCCCGCTCTCCCCTGACTTGATTTGGAGCATACCCAAAAGCTATCATTCGATCCAAAATCTCTAATGCCTCCATCGCACCTAGAAGGTCTCACATTTAGAAAAACCTTATGATTCAAAGAGAATTCACAACCTACTGGTCACTAAGAAAACAAAGAAAGATGAAAAATTAACCACATAATATTACATTTGTTATCTTTCTCACTTCATTTGTTGCTAAAAATAAAAAACAAACAAATCAAAAGTCATATGAATTATAGGCAAATTTCATTTTCTCATTGTTTGTCAGTATCAAAACAATCGTATGTAAACGAGAAATCAATTCATTGAATTAGTAACATAGATTGGAGGAACACCTAGAATGCAAAATCGATTGAAGCATTGTGTTAACGACCTTCATGTAGACGAAAAAGAGTTTTACAGATAAAGCATTTGAAATGGAAATTAAGAGGAAACGAGAAGATCGAAATCGATGGGGTTCAAATGCAATTATCCTGGGACGTTTACAACTTGTTGTTCGACGATGTAATGGAGGGACACACAGTGTTCATGCTCAGATTTGAAAAATCAGGGTTCAAGAAAGAAGATGACGATCTCTACCACCACTACCAGTCGACGACACATTTGAAAGGTATGGGGTCAAGGCGTCGGGATGAAACGAAATCGAGAGGAAGAAGATGAAGAAGAGTATGTTGAAAACTACCCAAAGCTTGTCATCATATTCTATCAGAGGCGGTCGTTTGGACTATACTATTGTAATGAGGGCAATTTTTGTCATTATAATATTTTGGATTTAATGAATCACGTGTAAGCTGTCACGTAAGTTAAAAATGCATGTGAGGGGTGTCACGTAAGTAATGTTAACGTCCCATTTGTCTATATGTTAAATTCGTTAATGACAAGGGCATACATGTGTCAATAACGTAAAAGTTGCGGGGTATGGTCAACCCAAAAACTTCAAGGACTATATCGGACATACGACCAAACGCCGGGCGATTTCCACATGCACCTTTCCCAATACGGTCAAGCAAGACATTCTGCATTATTTTTGAAGCAAATAAGGCATTGGGCAGTTGCGCATCCATCTTAAGGCTCTCGGTGGGCATGGAACACATATCTCGGTGTTGCCCATAAGTCCAACTCGCTCTAATCTTTTTTTTTTATGTCCAATACCCTAACGTGCTTAGCCAGAGCTCAAATATGTCTCCCCATCAATGGAGAATGTGGGGATGAATAAATCTGCATCTAACGTTGCACTGTCACCCACACATCAACAAATTATGCCATGTGTGGGTGACACGTGAACAACATTAAACGCATGTTTCATATATTCACCCCGTTGACAATAGAAACATATTTGAGCTAAAGAACAAACATTAGGGACAATATTGGACCCAAAAAAAAATTTAAGAACTAAGTTAGACATATGGCCAAACTTAAGGGACATTTACCCCCATTAATTTTTTTTGGAAAAATTTCTCACTCAAACCCTCTGATTTGTCCCCACTGAAAATTTTATATTCAATCATTGAGCTGTTGTTCAGGTTTATCAATATAAAGCAAAAGGTATTTTACTTGAAGTGCATATTCTAAGTAACTTTGGGTGTTTAGCAACTTTGTTGATGTATGATAAATTGCAGTAATAAAGTAGGGCTTTCTCTCTTAAAAAAATAAAAATGTTGAGCAATATTTAAAATTTGAATTTAAGTTTCCTTAACTAGAATGTGAACGTTTTATACAATATAGTTTCCTCATGCTTCCGTATCATCTTGGTGGAACCTGGAAGGTGGCCGACTATGCATTTCTACAGCCACACCATTGTTTTGAATCTTCTAATGTTTGATAAAACATCTAATCAAGTAAGGGTTCCGTCTCAAGTGGATTAGGAAAAGGTACACTAATGCCTTTGGTGTTTGTCCATATGTTTAACTTGACCATAATGTTTTTTTCAGGTCTATCACTGTCCCTAAAGTTTATTTCATAGCTAAAAAATGTTCTAGTCTTCAACGATGCTAACAAATGAACAAACGAGGCATTAACTTTATTAATGTGGTACATCTCATGTGCGTTTTTAGCTTATCTGACACCTTTACACATGATTCTTTAAACCTAAACATTGTTTTGATAAAAATGCCATCATCCCTATCGATCATCTCCGCTCAACTGTTCCGATTTTTGGTTTAAACCCAAACATATTTTGGTCTCATTCATGGTTTTTCTTAATTTTCTCCAATATCTTCAATTCTAGAAAGAAAAAAAAAAAGAGAAAAAGAATGACAATCTTACCATTAATCGAAACATCAACAATTTGAGTCGTATATGCTCTATTTCTTTTGACATAATAATGCCTACAGAAAAGGAAAATAAGGAAAAATAAAACCTAAATATCGGGTATCATATTCCTCATAGTCTATAAATAAAAAAACAAAGCTCCAAGCGGCTACTAGGATCAGTTGCATTTTAAAGTTCTTCCAAACCTAAATTGGTTCGTCCTATGCCGGGTGGTTGTTTTAATGATAATGGGGAAGCACAAAAATTTATAATAACCGAAAACCAACCCTAGGTAGCCCACAACTACTGTAGGTATAGTGGCTCTAAGGTCGTCTACTAGGATGGGTTTTCTTCCCTTTGGTGAGTATTCTTATATCATATTCTAATTATTTAATTACTTTAAAACAAAAAATAAAGCAAAATAAATTAAAGTTATGATTTTTATGGATTTGGAAGATGCATGTTTTCTGATTTTTAGAAAAAATTATATGACTAAGGTCTTGGGCTTTGGTTTCACCAAATCTAGCCTTACCATGGGAGGCAAAAGGGGGGTTTTGTTTGTCCCGATCGTCTACCCAAAAGCATAGCCTATAGATGGACCCATGAACTCCACCTAGGTGCCTCTTTTATGATTTTTATGAAGTACATATTCTAATTGTATGATAGAGTAGATCTTACCAACGGTTAGAGGTGCGGTCTAACAGGTTCTAAACTCAACCCTTTAGTGGATTTCGAGCAAGAGACGATCACTTCCGCATGTTGGGTCAAAGACGCGCGGTCTAAGCAGCCAACATGCCATTCAGACTTGCCAACTGTCAAGAAGACTAGTTGAAGAGAAAAGAGACTTGTATACGAATAGTTGGGGGAACTAAGACTGCTGCCACCTGATACGGGGTGTCCTCAACTAATGTACACTAGACCTTCAGGCCTCTAAATAGTTTTCATGTGCTCTACCTTTGATATGAAGCGCTGTTGTCCCTTCTTATTACCATGGTGGGATGGATCAGATCCACCTCACCCTGAGAAAGCGAACTACTCACTCATGGTGAGTAGGGAACAAACCATAAACGAAAAGAAAGCAAGAATACATAGGAGAATTGAAGAAAATCGGATTGAAAGATTTCATTAACTGAAAAGAAAGAAACTAGGGAAAAATTCCCTCAATTTTTTTTTTTTAATTTGATCCCTTTACCCCGATTTATAGTACATCTTTGGAGGTTTCTTGGACTCCAAAAACAATTAGTTTCCTAATACAAGTCATATCTCGAAGATCAGAAGTGAAACTTTGTGACGCCCCCAACCAAGCACCCTAAGGTCGTTTAGGGTGTCATTTTTTTTTTTTTTCTCTGCTTACTATAAACTTACGAACTTTAAGCTTCGTTTCATTCATATAACGTTAAACATTTAACTTGTACTCATTCTCAGAGCAAAGGATTACAAAATATATACAAGCTCCATGTACATGCAAGGTTGCCTAACATTTATAATATTTATATCACATAAAGTTAAACAAAATACATATACATTATAAATTAAACGGGTTTTTTAGTGGGCACCCCAGTGATGTGTTGACTTCTTGATCGCGATGCGGATTGCTCTCGTCCTCTGCTTCCTATTCTCAGACTCTATACTGGACGAAACACTCAAGGGGCTTAAACTTATAAATAATGACACACTGCGGATCTAATTTTAATAAGGATTATCTTACTTTAGACAAACGAGAGCATTTCGCGAAAAAAATACGACATTTACATATACTTATCAATTTTTCATATCTACTTTTCATAACACGTTTCATTTCTTATCATATTTCATATATTTTCATGTCATCTTACACTTTACTCGTTCTTCAGAATCGTATACTATCATCACATACAAATGCTTACGCTTCTCATATTATGTCATATATTATATACATCTCATTCATAAGATACTGTCTATTTGCTTTTATGTTTTACGCCAGATAAACCTGTGGGGTTCTGATACTTAAAAACCGATGTACCCGGGAAGGGTACTATCACTCGGGCAGACAAGACAAGGATCTCATCTCGTATGACCTAAACGAGGCTGCTATAATGATCCAAATGGGATCTATGTCATCGACCAAAACGGGACCTCGATATCTATAAACTTCATGCTATAGAAAATGTATCCCTATAGGCATGTCTACCTCTCCAACTACCTGGTCATAAGTAGGCAATCAATTTTATTATGTTTTCTCAACAATCTTTCATCGTAGTTATATCTCATATACAATTTAATAACTACTCGATATTATGTGTACTTATGAGACGTTCATTATCAAATAATTCTTATAAGCATTTAACTACTTTTTCATATAACAAATTATACGATATTCTCTTTACCTTTCATAACACATGTTATCAGCGATCAACTTTACTATGATGCATTATTTCATATAACAATACATTTATATAGCCTTTATATAATTTCACTTCCATAACCAATTCTCGGCTTATAATCGTTTAAGGCAGCTTCGTTCCATTTTTGACTACAATTTTGACTTCAGAATGGATTGTTAGAGAAAGTGACCTTCTAACTTAATATACCCTCATGTCTTAAGTTTTATGGTTCACATCATGTCATTTGACTTTTAATTTGAGATATGGTCTAAATATTCCAATTGCTCTTGGATAATTTATAGGAATAGAATATGGAATTGTATCCTATATTTGAAAATTTTCTAGGAATGTTATAGACATAATTTGGCCATAATTTATTCATGAAAGTTGTTATCCCAGATGTCTAGTTTATACAGAAATTTGAATCACCTCATTTGGACTAATATAACTCAATTTATGATTTAAATAACCAAAATTACCAGCTTGTGGTGACTACATGAGACATTTCACGACGTAATTGTTCCCTTACTTTGACGAATTTTCTTGGTCCAATGGGATCCAAATTTGGATATACTTATTTCAAGGAGATTTATTCTCCTAAAAGTCTAGGTTACCCAAAAATTTGAATAACTCAATTTGGATGAGAGAAACTCAACCTATGGCCTAAATACCAAAATCTGTCTTCAAACCCAAAACTGACGAACCGAACCACTGATCCAAAACAGAGCTTCACTTTTGACGACACTTTTCCGGGTCCAATAGGGTTCAAATTTGGATATACTTATTCGTGAGATTTGTTCTCCCAAGTCTAGCCACCTGGGACTTTAAATCACTCAATTTGGATGAGTGATAACTAAGTTATAGCCAAAACAAAAATATGAGTTAAAAAAAAAAATAGACAACATCTCCCCTGAAACCTAACATTTTCTCTATACAAATTTTTCCTCAATTGAGGACCCCAACCAAACCAAACACCCAAGTAACACATTTATAAGTTAGGGTTTTTCCTAACCTACATATAGACAAATAATTTGGTTGGAAAAATTCCTAACCCAAACATGGATTCCATACATGTTCTAAATAATTCCAACCAAGTATTCCATACAAAGTTCCAAACATTCCATACCTTTGCTTTTTTTTTCTCCTTCCTTCTTCCTTCTTCCTTCTTCCTTCTTCTCTTCTCTTCTTCTTCTTCTTCTTCTCCTTCTCTTCTCTTCTTCCACCGTATTTGCCCTACCAAAATGGGAGAGTTTTTAGTCTTGGGCGATAAGGCCATGTTTTGACCTTATCCACTTTTGACATCACCCATTTTTGCTATTTAGTCCCTCCATTTCTCATCTATTTGCCATTCTTAACTTATTCAATTCTTACTTTAACAGGGCTGAATCTTTCTTCTCTCTTATATCATTTAGTCCTAATTGGCAATTTACCAATTTACCCTTAACTTTTGCATTAATTACGGTTTTGTTTGTTTTATTTTTAGCATTATTTTATTCCGGAAAAATATGCTTTTACTTTTATTATACCCTAAACATGTTTTAAAACTGCCAAGGTATAATTTGAGGTGTTACAAACTTTCAATTTTGGTGACTTTAGGTAATTTCACTTTGCTTATGGGAGGCATTGTGAAATTTCGCAATGCTCCCTAGAAGTAGTGCGAAATCGGGTATGAATGCAAAATTTTCGCATTGCTTGGGGAGGCAATACTAAATCCCAAATACTTTTGTTTTAACTACAAAAAAGCGAATTTGTCCAACATGGTTTTAATTGAGGCATTGTGAATTTGTCCAAAACTGCAAAAATTCCTCTGTTTCCTAGCGTGATCATGCCAACATGGTTTTAACTCCTTTTAATGATCTCCATGGGCTTCAAAGCTCGCACAAAAGGCTCGAGAACTTGTTGCTTGACCTCACGATTCCAAAAAGCTATAAAAGTGCCTAAAACGACCATTATGCATATATGTACTCATTAAAACCATTAGTAATAGGGTTTTGGGCTAACAACGCACAAAGCCGATAAATTGTGAGTTTCCACCAAGAAAAGGTTTTATTTATTGAAAATTAGGTAGTTAAAAATGCACTTTTCGAGTGATTATCACAAACACCCCAAGTAGCAATATTCAAAATTTTGTCGTTCGACCATTTTTCATAGTTTTCCCAAAAACCAAACAAGGGCCAAATTAGTTCAAATTTGTATAAAGAAATAATCTGGGTTTTAGGGTTTTCGGTATGGATTTGGGGGAAATATCGGGATTCATGGTCCAACTCTCCCATTTGGAAAGTTTCTAAATAGAAGAACTCCTAGATTTAAGAGTTTTTGTCATTCGACCCTTTTTCACGCTTTTGGAAACTCCGGTCAAATTAGTCTTTCAAATTTAGAACACAAATTGATAATGTTTGAAGGTAACTACCCTAAAAATAACATAAAGAATTATAACATGTTTAGTAAGAGTAAAATAAGTTAAATTGTATTTTTCCGGGAATTTATATTGTTAAAGAACAAAAAAAAAATGATAAAACCTGAAAATTATAAAAGAATTAAGGTCAAATTAGTAAAATGTCAGAATGAGGACCCAAGGGTCATAAATAAGAAATGTATGTGCCAAAATGAAAGAAGGGTAATAAGTTGAATAACAAATGAAAGAGAAAAGAAGGATTAAAATGCAAAAAATGAGAAATGAGGAAATAATGTGCTAGCCAAACAAGGCCTAGTGAAGGTTTTGAGTTAATACCAAAAATTGGTCTTTGAATAGCATTTTCATTCAGCATATCTTCACATCGAGAACTAGGCACCCGCTTGAGAGAGCGAGAGAGACCAAATTTGCTTTGTGCTCTCCAAGGATTTGAGCCAAACAAAGAAAAAGAAAGTGAAAAAAGAGATTAAAGGTATGAAACTAACCCTAACCCCTTTAAAGTTGTGTTTGGGTTTGATGAAAACTCCAAATCGGAATAAAAGTGTTTTAAATGGTTGTAGATCAGTTTTGGGGTTGTTTTGGGTTAAGCTTCAAAGTGCTTTTAGGTTAGGATTGGTTTTAAGGAATTTTTATATAAAGGAAATGTTGGGGTTTTAGGGGAGATGCTGTCAAAATTTTCCAAAACCTATGTTTTTGTTTTGGCTTACACCAGCCATAACTCATCCAAAATCACTCGATTCAAATTTTGCAAACTAAGCTTATAAGAGAACAAATCTCTTTGAAATATGTATTCAATTGATTCGATTAGACCTTAAATTGGCCAAAAGTGAGGCTATGTTTTCCGGCAAATTCTGGTTTAGTTTGGTACAATTTTGATGTTTTGGAACGGTTTTGGTATTTAGACCATAATTTAAGTTTCACTCATCCAAATTGAGTGATTCAAATTTATGGGTAAACTATACTTCTAGGAGAATAAATCCCCTTGAAATAAGTGTATTTTTAAATTCGTGGACCACATCGATCTAAATTTGTCGCGTTCTATTTTCAAAAGAAATTCGGTTTTGTTTTAAAAATAGAAAGAATTCCTGGTCAAGCTAACACATTCAGCTCAGCTGCTTTGAATCGATGATCCCAATTTCATCAAAATGTGACGATATAACAACGACTTCAATAAGTCGCAAACGTATTTCATTTGTTCACGTAGTAAATTTTACTGAAGGGAGGTTGGTGAGAAAAACAACCATAACTAGAAAAACCTAAATAAGCCAACTATTGTTATCTAATTGTGATGATTAGGCTGGTGACTTATGGAAGCCCCATTCCAAGAACGAGATTCCGAGGATAGGAATCAAGGAGCGACAACCTTTTTGGGTTTGTTCTTCATACCTATCTTCTTATTTCAAGTTTTGTGATTATTGGTTGAAATGTTTTTCAAGAAAACTGCATATGTGATTTGTTTTAAATGATATGAGAAAATTGATTTCAAATGCATTGTCATAAAAATTGCATGAGCATCAAAATGTATTATTTGGGTATAAATGTATATACAATATTGTAAATTACTAAGGATCGGAAGTTTTAATGCCCTTACTAGAAAGTGATCCGTTATATTCGAAAGCTAAAGCATTGATTGGTATACCAATAAGGGTCAATGTGGCAAGACGCTAATGAAATTAATTGAGGTGGCATACGATCCATAGTCCACGACAAGATTCCGGTGAAGATACAATACGCAATGGATTTTCTAAATATCCAAGAGTCCAACGGTATCGCATCGTGTTATAAAATGTTTTTTTTACCTGGCCATAAATTCATAGATTGTGTCGCTGGATTCTATTATCCTAGGCAATGAAAGAAATGGTTAAATTCGTTTAAGGGCAAAATTATAAGTAAGTGTGTGAAATGTATGATTTGAGTTTTAAATGAAATAATGCATATGAAATTGTATACTTTGAAGTGATCAAATGATTTGCAAATGAAAGTATGTGAAATAAGCACATATATATAATGTATACATGGACTATTGAAATTGTGCCAAAACATTGTTTCAGAAAAGCTGCATATTTGTATTTAATTGAAATGAAGAGAGAATTGCATAGAACCACTAAGCATAAAAATGATTAGCGCGTTGTTTTTATCATCGCGCAAGTACCGAGTGATTAGGGACAAGAGTAAAGACCGCAGGGTTCAAAGTCATCTTCGAATCGTGCGGAGTATAAGTAAACACTCTGTCTCATACATACATTTCTTTCCATGACATTATTTGATCATTTTTGTAATAAAACAAAAAATGTATAAGTTTTCATGGAAAGAACATATTTGATTTATTTGTGGAGATAAACTTTGATAATGTTTTGTAAATGATAATGTTGAAAGGGCATACATGTCATATTGAATTAAAATGTTAATTGACAAAACAATGGGCCCTCTTTAACCGAAATGATTAGGCGACATTTATTTCTACAGTATTAAAAAATGTATATATGGTAAAATTGGTTCATATGTCCCCGATTCTGGCTTCGACCTCTGCTTCGGGTCATTCTGCACGGTAAGCACGACATTTAGGGTTTTGAATTTAGGGGAAAATATTTCTTTAGGGTTTCGATGTCGATATGGTTTTTAGGGGAAATCTCGAGATTCATGGTCTAACTCTCCAATTTGGAGAGTTTCTAAACAAAATAACTCCTAGATTGAAAAGATGAAAAGCTATAAATCAAACAAAAAATATTTTCTCTGACCGCATGAAGGAAAAGGAATTAATCGAAACAGATTAATGAAGAAGTGACTATAGAAAATGGGTATATAATACACTTAAAAATGAAAATGGGTATACAATACACTTAAAAATGGCATTTCTTCGGAGATTGGAACCACCACTCAGATGATTTAGTAGGGATGGGGGCATTTTTTTCAAAATAATGTTTGAGTTTAAAGAATCGCGTGCAAAGGTACCACATAAGATAAAAACGCATGTGAGGGGTGCCACATAAGTAAAGTTAATACCCCGTTTGTCCATTTGTTAACGTCATTGACAATAGATGTATTTTTTAGCTACAAATAAAACCTTAGTGAGCGCGAACCCGAAAACATTAAGCAATAGTTAGATATACGACCAAACACTCAGCGCACGCACAGACCTTTTCCCAAGTGGAGCCCAATCATTGCCCATATTTGTGAGCCAATCGTAGCCCATCTAAAAGCTCATTATTTAAATCCCCTCTGTGATTAGGATTTTGGTTTTTTTTTCCTCGTTTTTGGTAGCCACTTCTTTTTACGTTTTGAGAAGAGAGAGAAAGGGAAGAGAAAAAGGGTCTTTGTATTTTCGTTCAGCTTTCATCATCTGCTCTGACCAAGGTGCTTTCATGGTCTGATTGAGCTAAAATTTTGTCAGCATGTTCTCAACTCATGGATCTGGTTCTGAACGGAGAAAAAGGGTGTTTGGATGTCTCAGTTGCAAGCTACACTCAGTTGAATCTGAATGTTGCTGAATCTGTTTCTATTTTGTGCAGTTTCAGAGTAAGTTCTGTTTCTCCTAATCTAACCATTGGATCATTCTGAATTTCGGAAATGTTTTTTATAAGAGATTGATTTATATTCTGAACGGTGAAGATTGTGACTTGTGGAAGGAGATATCGAACTCAGAACAGAACCATTGCAGTGTTGATACTTTATTTGAACAATCACTCTGTTTATGCATTTTCTCGATATTTCATCGTTGGATCGTCTTGATTTTTGGATATGCAGTAGAAAAGGTTTTTATCTATCTGAACAGTGAAGATTGGATTTTGTTGCTTCTGATGGGTGTCATGATTTTCGGAATAGAACAGTACCTATATTTCTCTTTGTTTGAGTTGGTGAAAGGAACTCGTTTGGTTGATGTCTCATGCTAATGAGAGACAATTTCTGTACTCTTGATCTAATAGTAAAGTTATTTTGGTGGACTGAGTTCCCCTAGTTTCACTCATATTTCCACTTTTGCCCCAACACTAACCTCTTATCAAATGTGATTCACTTGAGTTCAACTAGTCATTTCCACCGTCTTGCTGTATTTGCTTATGAATAGTCAACCATTCCTTAAACTTTCACCACCACCACTACCATAATGGAGTCTCCGGCTGCATCTTGGGTTGTTTTAGCCCTGGCATGGCTAGCTTCGGTAGCCCTTCTCGCAAAACTTTTCAGTTTCTGGCAACCCCACAAGCAAAACCTTCCACCAGGCCCCAAACCATGGCCGATCATCGGAAACCTAAACTTGGTGGGTCATCTCCCCCACCGGTCCCTCCATCAACTGTCACAAAAATATGGACAAATAATGCAGCTCCAACTCGGGTCTTTCCCTGTTGTAGTGGCATCATCTTCAGAAATGGCAAAGCAGTTCTTAAAGACAATGATCACCCTTTGCCTCTAGGGCTCCCGGTGAATGCCGCCGGCAAACACTGGTTACAATCTACCTGATGTTCTCTGGGCGCCTTACGGTCTGCACTGGCGGCAAGGCCGTAAAATCACCTCACGGTGTTCTGTTCGAAAAGGCTAGAGTCTAACGAATACATTCGGGTGGAAGAAAGGGGGGCTTTCATCTCCCGCCTCTATCAATTGTCAGGAAAGCCAGTCATGCTTAAAGATCAACTCTCTCGGTTAACTCTCAGCATAATAAACAGAATTGTGCTGGGAGAGGAGTACTTCAGTGAGAGTTCGATAGTGACATTGAAAGAGTTTCAGGAGATGTTGGATGAGTTGTTCTTCCTCAATGGTGTGTTGAATATTGGGGATTGGATACCATGGATTGCATTCTTGACTTGCAGGGTATGTGAAGAGGATGAAGGCCTGAGCCATAAATTTGATAGGTTTTATGATATGTTCTTGAGAAGCACAGGGCCAGGTTAGAAGCAGATGACTTTGTGGCAAGCGGATATGGTATTGGTGGATATGTTTGAAATTGGCTGATGATCCTGAAATTGAAGTAAGCTCAGCTCTGATATGATCAAAGGGATTGTACAGGTGAGTGTAGTTATGACTTATGACTTATGTTTTGTTAACTCTAAAGGTAGTAGAAGACACTAAAAAGGAGAATGGGCTGAACAATGGAGGAAGGAAAACTTAATTCATTTATTCAAAAAACAAGTTTTCAACAAACTTATAAAGAAGCTTAGAAATAAATCACTAGAATTAAGGTGCTAGGATTAGGGAAAATTAAAATAAAAAAGTTATAATCAAAGACCTACAATCAAGCCATGACCGAAAACAAGAAATCAAATACTAATACCACAAATTACAAACACTAAGTCTTGCCCTTAAGTCTTCAAACTTGTTTGCTTGCCGTCTTTAGTATCATGGGGTTGGGATCAGTATTTTCTACCATCCATTAGGGATGGTCTACTGTCGAGGATATGAGTATTGTGGTAGAAATGACCATTTGAAATCCTCTTTCCATTAGAGCTAGAATTTGCAAACAACTCACTTTCTCTAATGAAGTTGATTTGTTTAACTGAATTTTGATCATTCTTCCACATTAATATATTTTTAGGATAAGATTTTCCCCCATTTTGCCCATACTCAACATGGTTAAAATCTCTAGGGAAAATTAGGTTGTGGATTAATTAAACTGATTTGACATATTATATTATGAACATGTGTGAAATGAAAATTCTCACCCCTTCCATAGAAACCTTGAGCATAGTAATGGTAAAGAATGTTGCTAATTAAATTGGATTCATGAATGGCCAAATCTCTTGGGAATTGCACCATCATTCTGAACGGATTCTTCTTTTCTTTTGTACTGATCAATACCAAAATCAGGCTTCTTTGAAGAGTTTGTATCCACTAAAGAGTCATCATTCGTAGTTTGTTTGATGTCATTGCTCATAACCGACTTTGGAGATCTATCCATTACTGGATATGTTTCTACAAGAGAGGCTACTTCAATTGAAATCTTTTTATCTACCTGGGTTCTGCATTCGAACTTGCCCTTAACAACTTACTTTCTTCACTTTCATTTTCAACCCGAGTCACTGGGAATGCAATTTTCTCTTCCTCCAATGGATTTAGAACAAAGCCCTTTCATCTTAATTTTGAATAAATCACTATCATTTACTTATTTAATTAAACAATAATCATTGTTAAATGATACTTTATATCCTTTCTCAACCAGTTGACCCACACTTAACAAGTTTTGATATATGTCAGGCACATGCAACATATCAGTGATTAACTTAGTATCATGATAGGTTGGGATAACAATTGTATCTTTTCCCTTGACAACAATATGCTTACCATCACCCACTCAGACCTTTGATAAAGTGATTTCACATCATTCTTTGAACATGCTCTTGCCAGGCGTCATGTGGTCGAGCAACCGCTATCACGAGCCAAGAGTTTGTTGAACTCATGCCGGTGAAGGCGGCAACAAACAAGTAATCTTCTTTCCCTTGATCTACCGCTTTGCTCTTCCTCATTTTGTTGCCTTTGTTCCTTGCAAATAATAGCTTCATGCCCCATTTGTCGACAATCGAGCATTTAGCATCCGTCTTCTTCATCACTAAAGTGGATGAATTTTTCTGAGCCATGCACGCTGATGGTGGTGGATATGACTTCTTTTGCCATCCTTCCCTTTCCACTGGTTCCAGGTTGGAAAGTAATTTCTTTCTTATTATTCTTCCACTCACTCTTGCTAGCCTGATGCTTAGTCGTCAATGTTGTTTATGTTGGCTGTGTCTTTTCTCATGAGCCTTTACTGTGCTTGCAAAGCACTTTAACAATTTTAGAGAAATTCTTGACAAATCTTTGGTGTTTTCTACAAAGATAGTTGCTTCATACCTTCTTTAAATAGTAATAAGGATTTTTAAATATTTCTAATCCTTTGAATTTAGATCCAAGAAGTCTCACTCTATTTGCAATTCTAAGAAGTCTGTCAGTGTATTCTTTAACTGATTTAGACTCCTTCATTATTTGGAGTTCAAATTCCCTTACCAAGTTTAGAATCTGCATACCTTTGATTCTCTCATCTCTAGCATACTCCTCGAGGTAATCCTATAACCTTGTCTCGACTTTAGAGAGATGATCCAAGGGAAGATGGTGGAGTATCACGCAAACAGACATGTTACTTTGATTTCCTTATCTTTCTTTCTTTACATACCTTCATTTGAGATATGGTGAGATTTGTAGGAAGTGCAAAGACTTCATAGTCTTCTTCTACTACTTCCTAAAGATCCAAGGCGTCAAGATATGTCTCTATTCTTACTATCCACATTTTATAGTTTGTTCCATCAAATGTTGAAGGAGCTATTGTTGTTAAACTGGCTTCACCTTCCATGATTGAATTAAGTGTGTCCCTAAGAAGGAAGTACCTGATACCACTTGTTAACTTTAAAGGTAGTAGAAAACACCAAAAAGGAGAATGGGCTGAATAATGGAGGAAGGAAAACTTAATTCATTTATTAAAAAAAAAAGCTAAAAACAAACTTAAATAGAAGCTGAGAAACAAATCACTAGAATTAAGGTGCTAGGATTAAGGAAAATCAAAATCAAAAAGCTATAATCAAGGACCTAAAATCAAGCCATGGCCGAAAACAGGAAATCAAATACTAATCCCACAAATTGGGAACTAAATCAACAACTTAATAAAAATATAAAATGTGGACAGCAGGCCTAAACATTTAATTCTAACATGTTTCTTATGGACATATCCAGATACTCTAACCAGGCCTGTTCTATTAAAATCTCACTATGATTATGCTTGTTCTGTTGTTTTATGATCAGGACCTAATAGCTGGTGGTACCGATACACCAGTGACTAATCTGGAATGGGCAATGTCCGAGGTCTTGAGGCAGCCAAGAATAGCTAAGAAGGCAACT
Source organism: Tetrastigma voinierianum (assembly GCA_016808115.1). Taxonomy (NCBI): domain Eukaryota; kingdom Viridiplantae; phylum Streptophyta; class Magnoliopsida; order Vitales; family Vitaceae; genus Tetrastigma; species Tetrastigma voinierianum. Next base: position 251,448 of record JAEQBH010004321.1, on the reverse strand, counting down.
GAAGAGCTGGATAGAGTGATAGGGAGAGAGAGATGGGTGGAAGAGAAAGACATCCCACAACTTCTTTACATTGATGCAATTGTGAAGGAGACAATGAGACTACACCCTGTTGCTGTCTTCCTAGCACCTCACCAGGCTATTCAAGATTGCAAAGTGGTTGGCCATGATATCCGGAAAGGGACTCGAGTCCTAATTAACACATGGAGCATAGGGAGGGATCCCAATTTATGGGATTCACCAGAAGAATTTCGCCCAGAGAGGTTCCTAGAGAACCCAATTGATATCAGGGGGCAAAGCTTTGAGCTGCTGCCGTTTGGCTCAGGGAGGAGGATGTGCCCAGGATACATACTTGGCCTAAAGATGATCCTTACAAGCTTATTAACATGTTAGTGGATTCAGGAAACTGCCTGGAGATATGAAGACAGAAGAGCTGGGAATGGAGGAAGTGTATGGACTGGCAACTCCAAGGAAGGTCCCACTTGTTGCTGTCATGGAGCCTAGACTCTCAACTCATCTTTACTAGTTGTGCTTTCGACCTACCTATGTTTTTATTGCAAGGAAAGGGAAAGAAAAAGTAAAGTCACAATACTTCTATATATTCTGTTTTTAATGAATCTGCACAAGCTATTTATATAAGCCTAAAACTTGCCATATGAGCTATAACAAACTATTAGCAGAATTATATCTAAAAGTTTTCTTAATATGTTATTCAGTTGTGTGGAATATTAGCTTTATAAGTGAATTGTATTTCTCCTTTTATTCTCTATCTATGAAAATGCATTAGTGGCTTCCTCAATTGATAACGAACCTTATTGAAATAAGGTGAACGATGATGATAAAAGGACACCCCTTAATGCCAAACTTACCAATTATGTCAATGGTGTGTATCTCATTTTTTGACTGTAAGTGCTCATAGCAATCTGATGAGAATGGAGATGAGCGGAAGAACAGATTCGGAAAGAAGAGGGTGAGAAGTGAGAGAAAAATGAGGAGATATGAGAAATTTCTGGAATTCTTCTTCAATGCCCTTACCCAAACGTGTTCCCCCCTTTTATACAACGATCCTAACAAAACATAACAGAAATGGTTACACTCCATACTCCCTAAATCTGTCCGGTTTCCGAACTTCCCGACTTGCTCTGCCCTTAGCAATTGAAATATCCTCCTCAATTGGCTTTTCCAAATTCCTTTGTCTTTGTTGTTGAAGTGATTTACTAATCTCCCACGTGTTGCTCGGTGAGTCACTATTCTCCCACCCACGTGCCGCTCTGTTCTCTGAAACCAGAATTTTGGCCACTGCTCATATCACAATCATTCCTTATTCATGTTTGCATCTTGGTATGAATCTCAGTCATATGAGCCATGGATGCAGCTTAGTAGATCTAGTTGAAAGGATTCCAAATCTTCAAAGCAGTTGAATAGCTGACGATTTGAGATAGCATCCCTTTAGTCAGAGAAGTATAAATCCTGCGTGGTTATGTTTGACTTTTGGAAATTAAGAAATGCAAGGAAAATAGGAAAAGTGGAAGAATCTAAGAAAAGGCCAAGAAAAATAGTTGTTCTCATAAGCTTCATACTAAGAGGTTGATTCAAGAAGGAAATGACCCTTCCTTGAATACTTAGTTTGACGTTTGTGGGTTGAGGCTTGATTTTTGTTTTTAAATTCTATATTGAATTCACTAAGCAAAATCGCTTAAAGCTTAATCTTTCAGACAATATGTAGAGTTTTCGGTTTTCTATCTTTTTTTTTTTAATAAAGTTAAAAAGTGATATTGCAAGAGCATGTGTCAGGTAAGCAAGTTTTTGAGTTTTCAGCAGTTTATAAGTTCATTTTCACCACTCATCAGTAATCTTTGGAAGCTTCGTCTTAACTTAATCATTCTCATTTAACCATGGCAGGTGTTTGAAATAAGCTAAGCCCATCATTGTATGTAGTTGAATTGAGAGAATCTTATATATGGGGATTTTTCTGTTTATAGACAGGTATCAATTTATCCATTCTTATCCCTCATTGTTCTTCCTTTTCCTCTTCCTCTTCCTACTAGGTCTAGTTCTAGTTCTCTTGTATTTGCAGTCGTGTAAAAAGCTATCAAGTGACCAGAAAAAATTATCTAACTGTTTCAGGACAACAAATTGAAGCTGGTTCATCCAAGCCATGCCAATTAACCCAGTTTAGGAGTCATGAGCTGTTTACGACATCTGTTATGCCACCAAAAGTACATTGCTAGCTAATGCTTTAAATATAACTTTTCCTTAATAAAATTGCGGATTGTCTTACCAAGAATTAGCTAATAGAACATTGACTTCTCAAGCTAAGAAATGTATTGGTACTATAAATTAAAGAAATTGACTTTCAAACTTCCTTTAAAAATATTAAATATATTAGCTTTGTACCACAAATTTTATCAATCTACTTTAAAAGCTTAGAGCTTTATCAAATCGTCTTAAACAGTTGAAGGCTCAAGGCATGTGGTTAATTTGAGAGAGGGTGAGAGGCCTGCGCTAAAATTTCTTTACATTAAATTTTGATTACTTGTAGTATGTGGTTAATTTTCCTTTTTCTTTTTTTACCTATTCGAAGGTTTTTCACATTAAAATTAATTAAATTTGTTTTCTTGTCTTTTTTTTTTTTTTATCTTGTCTTTTGATTAGTTTTTTTTGTAAGTTTTCACTATGTTATGTTCATAGTTTGATTGATGTTTAAACAGAAATTTAACTGAAGGTTTGAAAATAAATATATATTTTCATTCTTCTTGATTGACCTCAAATGACACGAGAAAATGAGTATTTTTATTGATACAATGCAAATATATCATTTTAGGGATTGTTGCTTCATTTAATTTGTTTATGACTTGCACTAATTAACTTATGTTAGGAAAAGAAAGCTAGTGTATCTATTATGACTTTCACTATGTTGTGTTTTTTTTAAACATAAACTGTATACGAAGTTTGTTAATGTAAACTGTACATTAAGTATGTTATGGTGTTATAATTAAATAAAAAAGTGTCAAATCTTCTGAAAAAGTAAACTTAATTTTTATATGGAAAAAAATTTAAATTGCTAATATATTTATATATAATTTTATAACATACTTTTTTTTTTAAAAAGAAAATAATTTTATTGATTCAAATTAGCGATAGAAATAGATATACCAAATCGCTAAAAATCACAAAGGATGAAACAACAACTAAGTTAATAGCATAATAAATTGGCTCATAGCCTACAAATTTAATAATACTATAGAAACTAGAATATATATGACTCTAGTTCTATAACATACTGATAACTATAATTTGATTTGTTATCTCTATATGATTAAATATGTTTTGCTTGTATCACACACAAATAAAACATTACAATAAAACGACAAAAACAAAAATGTCGTAATAAGACGACAACATAAAACTAAACGCCGTAATGAAGAGATCATGAAAAAACAAAATAAAACTTAGATATATGTGAAATAACCACTTTATTAAGAATTTTTATTAATAGAAAGAGGTGTGGAGGGATGATTTTAGGTCGAGAATGACAAAAAATACTCCTTTTTGCTTAAGAAAGATGAATGATTAGAAGAGAAAGTTGAGAGAAAAGGAGGATAGTGTTTTCAAGAAAATGATTTTTTAAAAAAATTTTTATAACATAATTTTTTTTGAAAAGAGATACTTTTATTTATTCAAACTAGCAATGCATTCGATAGAAACATAGAGTTAAATTTGCTAAAACTTTAGAAGATGCAACATCCTAGTTAATGACATAATGAATCGGCTCAAAACCTATACATTTGATAGTCTTATAATGAATAGAATACCCATGACTCTAGTTTTAAAACATATTGATGACCATGATTTGATTTGTTGTTTCTATATAACCGAATATACTTTGTCGTCTGAATCGCCTAAATACTAGTAAAAGTTACAATAAGATGATGAAAAACCAACCGTTGTACCAAGACGACACAACCACACGCTGCAACAAGTTGGTGACAAAATTACAAAAAAACAAATTAAAAACCCAGATCTATGTGGAAGAACCACTTTATTGAGAAATGAAATGATAGAAAGAGATGTAAAAGGATGATTTCATGCCAAGGACAACAAAAAATCACCCATCTTTACAGACGAAAAGAGGCTAAAAGAGATAATATATAAGAGCAGTGCTGAGGGGCGACTCAGAGCTCGTTGGAATTCTTGCCCTTTAAAATCCTCATTTATTATTATTAATTTTTCAAGTGTTGGTAGTATGGAGTGAATGACATTTATTGTAGGTGAATGAATGCCATTTACTCGACAGACGTTTGGCTTGCTGAAGGTTAAGGGTCTCTCCTTTATCCCTTTAAAGGTGAGACTTCTCTTGTTTAGGAATATAATTTTCCTTTTGAGTTTGCTATATGAAAAAGGAAGAGGAAGAGGAGTTCTAAGTAGAAATCGCTTGAGTGTTGATCGCGATAGTTTCGATCACGCTTTAGTTCGCCGAGAGTATCAAGGTGCTCAAAAAGTTACCACATGTCGTTTATCTCGAGATAGGACGTTTGACGCCATTTCTCCGAAAGACAAAGGAGACGGCGACCGTTTAAGGAGATTGTGACTCCTCACAAGACTCGGCATCCACTGTTTTTGATCGACATTATTTCTCTTTTGTAATTGTTTTTCTCCCTCATCTTTTGTTTCCTAAAAAGGAAAGAAAGCTCCTAACATTCTTAAAACAGAGTTATTGGAATATATATATATATATATATATATATATATATATATATATATATATATATACTCTCATCTTTGTTTCCTAAAAAGGAAAGAAAGCTCCTAACATTCTTAAAATGTAGTTATTGAATATATATATATATATATATATATATATATATATATATATATATATATATATATATATATATATATATATATATATATATATATATATATATATATATATATATATATATATGTTGAACTTAAGGTTGGTTAACTTAAAATTAATTTGGAACAGAGAAATCGTTGAGGGTTTGGAAATGGAGGAAGATTTGGGAAAATTGTTTTTTAGTATTCGGTTGATTAAGTTTTCATAAGGAAAAAAATAAAAGGAATTTTTTTTTTAATTTGGTTTCCTTTTGTTTTCGGTTGTTTTAGTTTTGGAAACAAAAAACACTTTTTGATTTCGCTTGTTTCCAATTTTCTCGAAAATTACTAGCTTTTTTTCTGCATTCTAGACTGCTAGCATAAAAAACACTGGATTTTAAGCATTCCCGTTCAAATGGTGAATCTACCACTAGGTTACATACTTAATTGTTATAATCCTTGCGAGAAATATATGATAAGGAGAGAAGCTTTTTAGGCTAAAACTCTATACTCATTTATGGAGTTCGAGTCACTTCTTCGGTCTAAGAAATTGAAAATTACAATACAGAGACATTTTGTCTAAGGAGTTTTGATTTTAAGTGGGATGTTACCTCTCTAGTCTTTCCTGGGAATACTCTGTTATTTGTTATTTTCAATTATTATGAGAATTGGTTTTTGGGAATAGAAAAATTGACACACGTTCTACAATTTTGCAGATAAATGGACTATGGTTCAGACACTATCGTTCCCACCCGCATCCGCCCACATCGTTAACCCTTATCGCGGGCACAAGCTGCCAGTGTTGCTTTACTACGTGCTTATCTCCTGCCTCACCAAGAAAACTAGAGAAATTCATGACTTAATTTCAAAAGCGCGCAAAGAAAAGATGTTGTCAGACTCGACAACTCCTTGAATCTCATGAGATTCTTGAAGGAAGAAGCTCTAAAGCTTAACGAAGATGAGCATGATATCCAAGTCATCGGGCGCTAGATGTGAAACATTCTCGCCACTTCCATGTGAACTATAAATTGAATGGGCGTTGACCGATTCTCTATACAATGCATATAGATAAGAAAAGCTAAGGAGCTATGGGAATCATCGACTAAAATATAAAAACCGAGATGCCAGCCAAAAAGTTTGTCATGGTCGATTCCTCGACATAAATGGTAGATTCCAAGACTGCAGGTTAGTCAAGTTCAAGAACTTCAAGTAATCCTCCATGAGATCCTTTGTCGAGGGAATGATGTTGAGTTGAAACCTTCAAGTGGCAAATACATAAAGATCCGTTATTATACTTCTCGTGACGAAGAAGACATAGAGGATTTGAAAAGAAAATGGTACATAATCCCAATGAGGCTAAGGTTAACTTTGTGGAACATGGTCAAAGTTCCAAGTTCAAGAAAGGAAACAACAAAGGGAAAGACACTCAAGTTTGGGACTCCAAAGGGGGAGTCTCTGCCAGGCTAAAGTTCCTAAAGAAATGCTTCAACTGTGGAAGCAAGGTCATAAATCTTTGATCGCAGACCAAAGAGGAATAAACCCAAGGAAGCCAATGTGATTGACGACATCTCCAAGGATGTGTCTGACATTGACCTCACTGTAGTAATCTCTGAGGTGAATCTGGTGGGGTCTAACCCCAAGGAATGGTGGATTGATACTGGTGCTACTTGCCATGTGTGTTATCACAAGAAGATGTTCTCCACCTTTGAACCAATTGAGATTGGAGAAAAGGTGTTCATGGGGAACTCTGCCACATCAGATATCAAAGGGCAAGGCAAGGTGGTCTTGAAGATGACTTTTGGAAAAGAGCCGACTCGACAAATGTCTTATATGTACCGAACTCCGCAATAACTGCGTTTGGTTCTTGAAGGAATACTGCGGATTTCACCGTGTTTGAGTAAAATAAATTTGTTCTATCAAAGAGCGGAATGTATGTCGGAAAATGGTATATGAGTGGCGATATGTGGAAACTTAATGTAATGACCATCATTAAGTCAGAAATGAATAAAGCTAGTTCTTCTGCTTATATTCTTGAGTCATCTAATCTATGACATGATAGATTATGACATGTTAATTATGATACATTGCGTAAATTAATTAACTTAAATCATATACCAACTTTCCAAATTGATGCAAAGCATAAGTGTGAACTTGTGTTGAAGCAAAATTGACCAGGTCATCCTTTCAAAGTGTTGAAAGACACATTGAACCTCTTGACTTAATCCATAGTGATATAAGTGATTTGAAGTCAGATAAACAAGAGTGTGGTAATAAATATTTTATTACCTTTGTGGATGATAGCACCAAATACCTAAGTATGTATATTTACTCAAAAGTAAGGATGAGGCGATAGAGAAATTTGTTCTTCATAAAACGAAGTTGAGAATCAACTCAACAAGAAAATTAAAGTGCTGAGAAGTGATCGAGGTGGTGAGTATGAATTGCCATTTGTTGACTTTTGTACTCAACATGGAATTATAGATGAAACCACATCACCTATTCGCCAATCCAATCCAGTGGCCGAGCAAAAGAATCACAGACTCTAAGGGAAATGATGAATGCAATGCGGCTAAGTTTTGGTCTACCACAAAACATGTGGGGAGTAGCCATTTTATTTGATAATTACCTTTTGAATAAGGTACCTAAAAAGAAAGCAGAAAATGCTCCATATGAGTTATGGAAAGGAATAAAGCCATCCTACAAATACTTGCGAGTGTGGGGATGTCTAGCTAAAGTGACAGTACCTCCACCCAAAAAAGGTGAAAATAGGACCTAAAACTATTGATTTGCATCTTCATCGTTATGCACATAACAATGTCGGCGTATTGATTTCTTGTTCAAGAGTCGAATATCCCGGATATTCACAAGAACACGATAATTGAACTAAGGAATGCATGTTTATTTGAAGATGTATTTTCGTGTAAATCCAAAGTACAACCAAATTCATCAAAACGAGCTTTTGAGACTATTAATGAAAGTAGTCAAGATGGAAATGATACTGGTGAGGTTGAACCTAAACGCAGTAAGAGAGCAAGGGTAGAAAAATCAATAGGTCTAGATTTTTTGACTTACATGCTCGTAGGGGAACTTCGAACTTATGAAGATGCAATGAATTCTACAAAGGGTCTCATGTGGAAAAAGGCCATTAATAGTGACATTGAATCCATACTACATAACCTTACTTGGGAACTTGTGGATCTTCCACCAGGTTGTAAGCTTTTGAGTTCCAAGTAAGTTTTCAAGAGGAAAAGGAAAGTAGACGGATTAATTGATAAGTACAAAGCAAGACTCGTGACCAAAGGCTATAAACAAATTGAGGGCCTGGATTATTCTGACACATATTCTCCTGAAACGAGAATAAATTCTATAACGATGTTGCTGACAATTGCTGCTTTGAGAAACCTTAAAGTACATCAAATGAATGTGAAAACAACCTTTCTTAATGGAGAGTTAGAGGAAGAATCTACATGGAGCAGCCTGAGGGTTTTTCTGCTCCGGGATAAGAAAAGAAAGTTTGTAAACTGGTAAAATCCTATATGGATTGAAGCAAGCACCAAAACAATGGCATGTGAAATTTGATTAATGTAATGTCATTTTCGCGCTGATTCAAAATCAATGAATGTGACAAGTGTGTTTACATCAAAGACGATGAACATGGATATGTCATTGTATGCTTGTACGTAGATGACTCATTGTCGATAGTGATGATAAGATGACTGCATCTACTAAGAACATGTTGAACTCAAGGTTTGACATGAAAGACACTGGACTCAGCCAGACACCCCAAAACTCTGGGTCCGTTGACCAACCGCCAACTGCGGAAAACTCGCGGGATTTCTTGTTACCCGACACCACATTGTCAGGTCCCATTTACCGAGATCCATATTTTCACAAAAATCGAAAGCGAGTCTCCTTTGTTCGAGAAGCTCACCAATAAACAAACCCAGATAACAATATATCCATGACCCATCCGCAGTCTCAATGTAAGTAGCAATGGCCACATGTGGTGGTCAACTGGCCCATATCCACAATATACAACTATATCACAATAGTCCATAAGAGTTTATTACAACACCTTATACGTAACATATATTAAAACTAGCTTGTTTCTAATATAGTTTACAAAATATTTATCAAAGCCATCCCGCTTCCTTCAAAATCACGGCCTCGAAGGAGCGCTGTCCTCTGGTGTACCACCTGCATTTGAAATATGGTCCTATGACGGGGTGAGCAATGCCTAGTAGAGAATAATTTCTACAAGGGCTATTCGCCACCTAAGTGCACATGCAATGCCATTTCACACATTCAAGGAAAAACATTCACATTCGTACTTAAATGTCTACATGCCATGGATGAGAATGTGACTCACCATGTCCTCACCGACTCCCTCACACATGCATATGCCAAGTGTGAAAACCATCATTTATATTCCATCAATGACCATTTTTCCAAAACAAAAGCTTTTTGTTTCATAAATCAAAATCCATCGACAAACTCCGATATTTACTGTTTTCTTTTACCAAGTCCCAGAGTTTTCGGTAGCAAATTTCCGGGGTCTCATCGCAGGCTTCGCATGCCTTTCGACACTTTCGCGAACTTTCATCGCTGATATATATGTCTAACCAAGAATACCAGGTTTTTCACCCAAGGGGATATCTATCCCTTCTTGCTATACCTAACACATGTATTTTTCATTTCCTTTTTCTTTTATGCAACCGTGAGACTCATTTTGGACATTGTCCCATTTTACCTAGCCCACCATCGAACACCAAACACGTGTCGATCTACCATGTACTCATAACATACCATCGAACACCAAACATAGCGTCGATTTAAACCATGCACTCACACCCATTTAATGTGATGTCCCCATGCATATGCAATGCAAGATGCCATTGCATGTTATATCATGTCACATGCATAATCAATGCTACATGGACAATACAATCCACACCACTTACCGATGTCATGGACAATCATATCACCTGTATATGATTTTCATAAATCATTTCATTCATGTCAACCTATTATGCAAACATATATCAACATTCACATTCAACATGTCATTATATGATCAAGCAATGAAACACACAAGCAAGCCATGTAATGGCCATTGCACATAACAATTCATCTCATGTCAACATATTAGAGCACACACATTGACACCCAAACGCGTCACTCTTAGTCAAGCAATGACACTTGATCATCAAGACCAGTTGTGGCATAGAGATTCTACAAACATTCCACACAACAATCCATCATAGTTCACAGAATAGTTTCCTGAACTTAGTTCGAAACTAGCCTCCCAACAAATCCCAAAACTGACACAAACCATTAAACAACATGTTTCAGAGGCCTCGAAAATGGACCATAACTGAAGTTATAGAGGATTGATTTGCATGATTAAAAAGCCTAACATCAAGTTCTCATAGAGCTACAATTTCCTAGAGGGGATACTAGTCCAAATTTCACTTTTTCCAACCGAAAATCAGTCCCAAAAATCCGGGATAAGAGGGTTCGACCAAAATGGCAAACCCTATGGCGCCCCGAAAAACGGACCATAACTTAGGTTATAGATGTCTAATTTGGGTGATTCAAAAGCCTAACATTAAGTTCTCAGATAGGGTTACAATTTCATTGAAGGATACTAGTCCAAATTCTCCTTTTGCTAATAGAAAATCAGCCCAAAAAAATGGACATCATATAGGGTCAAAACAGGGCACTATTCCCATAACTAATATTTTGCCTAAAGAGCCCTTAGGGTAAGGCCAAACAAATTTCCTTAGGGCATTAAAACTCAACCAAATAGCCCTAGAATGGAAAATAAACCAAAGTAGGAAGAATCCCTACCTCTTGGAGCGTAGAAGAAACTCTAGAAAGTTCCGTGGACACTTCCTAAACCTGAAACCTTTGATTTCCTGAACTCATCGCTTGAATCCTCGGCGAAATCCCGTGTTTTTGGTACCCACATGTAGCCCTCGTCGAGTAGATGAACTGCTTCGCCCCACGACCATAGACGGAATCTTCGTGGATCAAGAGAGAAGTTTTAATTTTTGATTTTTCTTCTCTCTCCCTCACTCCACTAAGTTTTCTTTCTTCCCAACGTAAAATCATTCATTTTCTCGCCCTAAAATCCGATTTTTTTTCTTCTTCCTCATTTGTCTAAATTTGACTTCAGCTTTGAGACATGGCCCACATCGTACACATGTATCCATTACTCATTCGTGTCCGTTTCTGTCCTTTAACAATTTATTTCGCCCCTGCTCAAGTTCAATTTATTTTAAATGAACTACTTGAGTTATTTCTAACTCCCAGATTCTCATAAAATATTGTCTCTGGGAGTCACTAGACGCTTGTTACTCCTCAAAATCGTGAAAAACCAATTGTCTCTGCCACTCGACGAAATTTTGATAACGATTTCACAAGACGAACTAATGGTGAAGTCTGTTGGCCATCCGAGGCCTAGAAAAAATTTTCGTGCTTCCTAAACGCTGGGCAATTTTATTGTTTTTGCTGCTTTTTCGTAAAAAATTAAATTTTCCTGTGTTTGCTAATTTGTTGATAATTTGGGAATAAAAATCAAAAGAACATCAGAAGGACTCATTTTAAGTTAGTCACACTATGTTGACAATATTCTTGGGAAGTTTGATAAGGATAACTTTGGTATAGCCAAAACACCGGTAGATGTAACTCTACACTTGTCCAAGAATAAAAGAGAGAATGTTTCTAAGTAGAATACTTAGGTGATAGGTATCAATGTACTTACGAAAGGTACAAGACTTACATACCATTTAGTTTATAAACTGAGGTATACACGAGCAATCTCGAGCTATGTATCAAGTAATGCACAATGAGAGTATTAAAATACTACGATTCACTAAGATTATGACTTTCATTACACAAGATATCCTATCAGACTTGAAGGATACAAAGGATGCTAATTGGATATTTAATGTTAAAGACTCAAAACCCGCAGTGGTTATGTCTTTACATCGAGGTGCCGCAAAGATCGCGAAAGTCCTTAAACTATATTACGATCTATACGGAATATGAGTTTATAGCACTAGACAAATGTGGGGGAAGAGGCTGAATGGTCACACGCCCACTTTATAGGACACCCTGGGTGGCCAAAGCCGGTGCCCAATATGCATACACAGATAGGTCAATCCGCTTATCATAGAGCACAAAAATGGGGCTTGTAATGATGGTAAGTCTAGGCATATTTGTCGTAGACATAATACCATTGGGATTAAAATTGACTTAACCTGAGTCATCTCTTTAGATTATGTAAAATCTAAGGATAACATTATGGGATCCGCTTAACCAAAGGTTAAACAGAGTCAGTTGAAAAGTCATCGAAGGGAATGAGACTAAAGCTCAAAGTGAAAGCAACAAGTCGATACAATGGATACCCAACCTAGCTGACTGGAGATCCTAAGATCTATGTTTATAGGGACAACTAAATTGTAAATACTTGGAAACAATCACTATGGGGATATCATCGTGTCCATTAATGTGATGAATCAGTGATGCTCATAAGAAGGTTAAGCTATGCTTTTAATGATCTCTATGCATTGGAGAAGAGTAACATCCGCTACTCTCAATTTAAAGAGAGATCACCTATGTAAGAGGAATCAGCCGTCTGTAGGAATTCGAATGGGGCACAATTCATATTAAACTCTTGTAGAACCAAACGCATGTCCATGGCCAAAATGGACATAAAAGTGAGAATTGAAACATGTTAGGAAGATTCCTATGTGGAATATGTCATCGTCTACACCAATGAAAGAACAGTTTAAGGACATCGTGTCTACTATTTAGTTAGTAGAGTAAACATATTTCTACAAGGGAAGGTTCAAAGGGTAGCCTTACCTCTCTTATGCAGGTTTCAACTGATGATCAATCTATCACCCAGTCTTTCAAATCTTTGGTCATAAATGTCATTCATGTGGGGAATTGTTGGTAATATGGAGTGAATGACATTCATTGCATGTGACTGAATGCCATTTACTCGGTAGGAGCCCAAACGTTTGGCTTGCTGAAAGTTAATAGTCTCACCTTTATCCCTTTGAAGGTGAGGTTTCTCTTGTTCAAGAATATAATTTTCCTTTTGAGTTTGCTATGTGAAAAAGGAAGATGAAGGATCCCGACCCGGATTAACCTCATGAACCCGTGGGACCTCCAAGACTCCAATCCAGATATAGAAACTTTTCCTCAAAAAAACAACAAATAAAATCCACTGGAGCGAACCCCCTTTACAATCTTTAACATATCTTTAGAAAATAATGCTAAGTTGGCTGGTAAAATTTTTTTTTTTTTTTCAAAACTTAGATTTTCGTAAAAAACTACTGTAGTTTCTCCGTTTTTCTGGACTTTCCTAAATTCCCATAAAACCCGCGAAACATTTCAAATCACATTCTCAACTTCCGTTTTCGGACTCCTCGTCCACAACTCAATCAAGCACAATATATACATATATACATTTATTTACGTCAAATTATCAAAACCTTCAAACCTTCCTCAATTCCATGCACATTTTTATCAAAAATCGCTTCGAGCCGACTTAAACCGACCGCCTACGTACTTCGTCCATTGAGGATCAAAGCCCACGTAGTTCATTTTCAAAATATATACATATATACATTATATACATGACAAAATATTCACATATACAATATGCAAAATATTTTACAATGCAGTCACATGCGTTGTCTCCTTGATGGCTCACTCATCGGAAAGGTGGGATGCCTAATGCACAAGCACTGCCTGGTCCCAAAATGTTTTTGAAACATATGAAAAGAGTGAGCTAGCGGAGCTCATGGAGTGTACATTTCATTTAGACAACATTTTCAAGATATATCAAAGTAATAAATACTTATACAATTAAAAACCAATTTATGCTTTAAACTTTCTTTCTAATGGAACCTGGTAAACACAATCGAATGTGCTTCGGGTAATCGACTTCGCGTAGGGACAGCCTCATCCAACTATAACCACTATGTCACAGAAACTCACGCCATGCATGTGGTTCCGTACTATAGCACCTTATCAATGCAAAAAGGATATTACACTAAAATCTATTTCCTCCCTTTGTTAGTAACCTAATCTGTGTTTCCTCTAAACTTTACATGCTTAAGGTACTCAAATTGAGCACGACTATAACAACTATATAGGGTTAGGGGTAAATCCATCAAGAAAACATTTATTCAAAATACATTTATAAATCCATTTAAATCCTTTACATTCTCATATTAAAAACACATATGCATTCTTTTACACATTTTTAAACTTTCATAATGCCTAACATATGCATACATATTTACATACATATATAAACATTTACATTAAACTTTTCATTTTAACATTAAAAATCTTTTCACTTTTAAAAACTCAATTTTCAAAATCGCTTTTACACTCACCTCTTTGTTTCTTGAAACTTGAGCACAACTCCACTACTTTCCCGCTTTCTTGCTTTTGAATTTCAAGACACTCAACTAATGCATTAAACAGATACCGTCACAGATAGCGTAAAACTTAACGTACTTCACATGCAAGTCACTTTAGGGTCACACAACATTCATATAAAGCCAAATTAACAAATTACCCTTGAGCACTAAAAAACTACTCATTTTGGCTAACATTTTTCCAACAATACTCTATAGACTTTGACCCAAAAATTATTCAAACGGTCTTCAAAAATTATGAAACTCTTCAGATCAGTCCTTTATATATCCAATGACATCTCTTTAAATTTTCAATTTAAAATTCCTTCTCTAAGGCCCTCAACCATAACACAAGTTACGTATGTTTTTGATGCCAATTTGTTAACTCACCTAATCACCTATCAAGTATCCTGATTTATGGGATTTAACTCCATAAATTGGAAATGGTTTCTTCTACCCATTTGTTTATGGTTATAATGTTTCTTCTCCAATTAGAATCACCCAATTTGACTCAAAACTCGCTATTGTATTTACATCTAGATGACTCAATTTGCGTAACAGAATCTGCACATAAATTAATTCCTTTGATAAATTTATATACTTTGGGGTTACAATTTTCTTTCCTCTTCAGATAAATTTTCCTCTCTAGAAGTATATGTTATCCAGAATTTGAATCACCTAATTTGGATGAGTGAAACCCAATTTATGGCCAAAACACTACAACCATACCCAAAACAGAAGATAATCAGTGACATGAGCTCACCTTTCAGTCCATATTTGGGAGCTCAGAGCTACAATTTTCTCTTGGTCCCTTCTATACATTTGTAGCCCTATATCTTATGGTTCTTTACCAATTGGAATCAATTCATTTGGATGATTCTAACTTAATTTATATCCAAAACAAGAACAGGGGTTTTTACAAAAATTTTGACAGCAATTCCTTTAAAAACCCAACATTCTCCTTTGTTTTTTTACAACCAGTCCTCAAAACCGTAATACCTCAATAATCAACATGAAAGTCATTCAAAACCACTCCATAACACTTGTATTGGTGGTTTGGAACTCCATACAACAAAACCCTAGGTAAAAATCCTAAAAATTCAACCTAAGGTCCACCAATTCCTTCCAAATCATAGAATTATGATGGCTTCCATGTTTATTTTACACCAATTGGGGTTTTACTTACAAAACCTCAACAAAATCTAGGGTTTGGGTGATCTCTTCCAAAACCCTAGATAAAGGAGCAACTATTCTCCATGGGAATTCATACTGTGTGACATCAAATACACTTAATTCCATACCTGAATTTTGGTTCTTTCTCCTTCTTCCTTCCTCTTTCTTTGCTCTCTTCTAAAACGTGGAGCTCTAGCCTGAGACCAAAATGAGACTTTGGTTTGTCTCATGCCCCCTTATAATCTTAACTTTCCCCTAATTGCAACTAAGTCCTCATCTCTTTAATATTGCAATTCAACTTGAATTTTTATTATGGCCCATCTCTACTTTGATTTTTCACCTTCATGTCCTCGCTTCAATGACAATCAGACCTTTTTCATACACAATCCCGGGTTCCATAATTTATCATTTTATAATTTCATTTCCAAAATAATAACTTAAAAAAATATTACAATTTCACTGTACTCAGATACGCCCGCAGCTACATGTACCGGCATTAATCATCCCTGGACCCGGCGCTACAAAGAGTGAGAGTTCGTTAGGTGACTGTTTGAGAGTGTTGATTATGTGATAGTTTCAATCACAATTTCCACCGGTCGGAGTAGCATCAAGCGTGCTCGTGCATCGCTTCACATGTCGTTTTATCCTGGGAGACAAACGTCGACGTGATTTTCTCCGAGAATCGAAGGAGACGACGAATATGTTTTAAGGAGATTGTGACTCCTCACAAAACTCGACATCCACCATTTCTGATCGACATTATTTCTCTTTTGTAATTGTTTTTCTCCCTCATCTTTTGTTTCTTGAAAAGGAAAGAAAGCTCCTAACAGTAACATACTTATTTCTCTTTATTAAACACTTTTTTTTTTCTTATTGAACTATCATATTTTTCCCTTTTTATTGTTCCACTTTTAAAACACAAGTGATATCGATGAGGAAAGACTGGGATGGGAATGGTATTTTTATTAGAAACAACTTTAATGACTTTGGTACATTTACCCTTTAGGTTAGAACTTAGAGGTCTCTAACTCTAACCTAGCTTAGACTTTTCAATTGGTGGTCCATCAGTGTGTTTCCTATGTCTCCTAAGAAGGACGAGCAAGACCGAGATAAGCCATAAACTCAATCACCATGAATATCTCAATTACTTGAATTATGTGGACTGAGTCATGGGCTGTCTTAGTTTTAATTGGAGTCTTATAACTCATTGGCTTTCTACACATTAGTTTATGCATTAGTGTTTATGTTGTTTTTGTGTTATCCATTAAGGTTGTGGCTCTGAGAATTGGATGAGTGATTACATTATATTTTATATTTAAGTTTTTCTATTGGAATAAAATGAGCAGTTTCAAAATTTGTGGTTAGTTCTCATTGAAAAGAGCATTTTCCCATTTTTATTTTAAGCTTTAATTGGGACGGATTAGTGGTGCAAGAGTTTAGCTCCCATGACCACCATCAAGAAAAGGGTTGAGAGCTGAAAGTTAGGAAGGATTCAGAAGGACATAATAAATAGAATTGTGCATGGAATGAAAGTGTTAAATGGGATCATATTAAAACAAAATTTTAGTAAAAATTAAATAAAATATAGTTTAAAAATAACTTTTTTATTTTTATAATAAATAGAATTTTAAAAAGTAATATATATAAATGAGAACTACTAGAGAAAAAAAAAGAAAGAAAAATATGGAGGGCTATAGTGGATTGTGAGATTTTGTTTGGGACCATAATTAATGAGAGATTTGACATGAGGAAAGAGATGAAGAATGCGCTTTTAGAAGTACATCAAAACAGTATGGGTTGATTTGTGATTTGAATTTAGTTTTGGGCTTATATCCAATCCGAAGGATCGTGATGAGATTTTTATGAAAAGAAAAAGTTGAGGAAAAATTAAGGATATGTTGTGGTAGCTTAGGGGCTTGCCCCACAGTATGGACCTTTCTACTTCGATATTTTTGTCAAATTAACATACTAGGGTTTATTCCCCATTTCACTGTACTTTGTAATATCTCTCAAATTGATAGTTAAACTTTCCTTGCTCATAATTTTTTCCCATAAGAGTTTCCATGTAAATCTTGTGTTTTTCCTTTATTTTGTATTTCTTTATTATGTCATTGATCATAGCAAGAGATATTTTTGGGATTCTTTTCCCTAATATAAGCAGTTCACGGTACAACCTTTTTTCACATTCCAAGCTTCAACATTTTTTCCTTTCTTCATATTAACTTATTTTTTTAAGGTTTAATCAACCTTGCAATATAATAAATTATCTTTGTTGAGACTCCAACCCCTTCCCTTATCTCGTATCTTTAAACGTTGAATGTTCTTGAACTAGACATATGGATACATATTAACTTAATTCTCCCAAAATCAAAAGGAGTTTCTGAACAATAAGGTTTCCATAAGACCATATAGGACTCTAACAACCAACTATTGGTGTAGGCCATTAAGAGCTGTTTAGAATATTCCTCAAATGCGGCATAATATTTCAAGACTATAAAGCTTTAGGAGCTTAGGCCCTGTTTAGTAGGTAGAAAATTTTCTGTTTTCTCTATTCAAACTTTTCGAAAACAAGGAAAACACGTTTAGTTACGAGAATTAGACAAAAAACAAATTTTGAAAACAAAGAAAATGAATTCACTATTTTCAACTTTTTATATACGAATCAAACTAAGTATGTCAAAGCTGTTCGACTAAATCGAAACACGGGATTTGGTTGATTGGGATAAAACGAAAACACGGGATTGTGGCTATTTTCTTCTTTTCTTCCCCTTTCGTCTTCCACTTCGATTTTCTTCTCATCGCCTACTTAAAACACCTGATCGCGAATAGTAACCTCGTATCAGAACACATTTTTATTGTTTTCATTAACTTCATTTTCAAGAAAATGGTTTTACAAAACGAATTTTCTTATTCTTTATTTTCAACCAAATTCAAGTACAAAACGTATTTTCTGAAAATGAAAACTAAAGATTAGAATACATTGAAAATTTTCATATTCTGAATTTTAGATAGAGTTAAAAATTTTCGTGAACTAAACGGGGCCTTACGTATCTTTGGGAAAAGTAGGTATCATGGTATCAATTTGGAAATAATAGGAGAGAAAGGATGAAGAAGGAAAAATACATGGTTCAAGCCATGTTGAAAAAAATAATTGTCTTTGAGGTTAAAAAGTGATGATTGGCCCAAAAATACCCAAATTTCCCCTCTCATTAATGCAGGAAACCACCTTAATAAACATTGCCAAAATTCTTTTCCCCCCACATTTATGACTTGAATCTGGTCCTTTCCTTATGCCTGTCCAATTTTGTATCCACTGAGTCAGACATCATTGTATCCTTGACCTAACAACAAGGAATTTAATAATTAACGAAAAATAATATTGATATGTGTTCATCTTTTTTATCCTATTTATAATTTAAGGGAATCGCAATAAAATAAAGGAAAATTATGCTATAGGGTTCCCATCGTAATATATTTTATTTTTTAGGCCCAAAGAACCTGAAACGTAGCTCTAATCCCTTTTAAGAAGAAAAATTGATAAAGAAAGCCAAATATTTGATATGGAGTTTCCCACATATGAGGGGCATTTTGGCTTCCTAAAATGCCTTCGTCCACACCAATATGAAATCCTCAAATCCCCATTTGAAGCCCTAGCCAAAATACCCAAAAACCTATTATTAGGTGGTAAATGCATAAAATATAGTTCATCCCTCAAGAGTGAACCTTATGAAGTACATTTGAGAAAATTTTTCTTAAGTACTATCGTAACATATTGTAAGTATTACCATTATATACTGTAGGTACTACTTTAATAGCTCTAGGTGCTACCAAAATGAAAAATCCCAAAACCCCAACAAATATATATACTAAGTAGTTGTTATTCCATTATTAGGTGCTAAATGCATAAAATGTAGTATATATCTCTCAATAGTGAGCCATATTTATGGGAATGTTTTGATTAGGTACTACCATAACATATTATAGGTCCCACCATAATATAATGCAGATACTACCTCAACAACTCTAGGTACTACCACAATGAAAAGTCCCAAAACCCTAACAAATAAGTCCACTAAGTAGTTTTATTCCATTATTATATGGTAAATTCATAAAATTTAGTGCACCCCTCAACATTGAACCATATAAGTACATGTGTGAAAGTTTTGTTTAAGTACTACCATAACATAATGTAGATAATATCTTATCATGGCTAGGTATTATATCTGGACGTAGAAGCAAACAATTTGTTTTTTGCGTGTAATCGATGATGCTTTTGTGTTATGGTCTTACATACTATTAATTGGACACGGGCCACGTTTGGACGCATATTCAGATGAAGTTTTCCTGGATTGAAAGAATAACCAGACGAACCCTTAACATACTTGATCTTAGGTAATACCTTAACCATTCTAAGAACTCAGGATCGCTCCCATTTTTTCGGTCCGTTGGATCACCCGGTCAACTCGCTTAATACAAGTGGATATCGTTACCCGACTCCTCTTTTAAAATTGGGCGGGAGTCTCCTTGTACGGAGCTCTACCCACTAACCACGCCAGATGAAACCCGCCCGCCCAATATAATCACATACGCAAAATATGGGATAAAAACAATTTTTGGCCCATACTACAACATTATCCATAAACATCAATCATCAAGAGTTGAAATTTTACTCTTATACAACACATATTAAAAATCTAAAATTTAATACATGTAGTACATCACAAAAATCAAAGCCACAACTCTACTTTCTTCTAAAGTGGCCCCTATGATGAGCCGTCTCCCCGTGCGCCCCGCACCAAATAATAAATTCCCACGACATAGCTATCTCTCGCAGGAATTGCCCTGCGGGCTACTCTCCCACCGAGCGCGGGCATGCTCCAAATAAACATACATTCAAGCAAATGCATGATCCTAATTTTGAATGTCCACATGACTAACTCGTAATCCCAGTCCTCCTGATTCTCTCTCACACTCCTCGCCAAGCCTCGTATGAGAATTATAGTTTTGTTAGTTTAAGTGACAACCCTCCGATGCGGTATATATCAATTGGGTCATCTGAATGAGATTGATATATTACTTTGTCTTCAGGGATTCATCCGATGAATATCAATCGCCGCTCCGACGATTGATATTTTTTAAATTGGACTACCCGGAGACCACATTTTTAGTCTACCTCCGAATCATTTTCTAGGACTTTTCATGCACTCACTCTATAGCTCTAGGATGTTCCGGCATATGGAATGCATGTATACCAATTCCAATCCAAAATTTAATCTACATGCAAATATATAAACGTGAATATATTCACATAAACAAATAAATCACAATCATGTCATGTAATTACTCTATTTCAAACATCAAAAATTAGCTCACTAAGCAATGATCAAACACAAGCAATTCGATGTGGGATTACTTGACCAAACCCATATTTTCACAATTTATATTTTGTGAAGTTATCGTTTCTCGGAACAAGTAAAACCTCAAGCATCGTTCCTATCAAACACAAATCACCTGGGCTCACTTTCAGGAACTCATTTCTCGCCATTTCCACTCAATCACACCAATACATGATTTATGGAATCATCCATCACACACATTTAACCTAAAATGAAATTCGTAGGATTGATACTGACCGCTCGTGGGTCTCAAATTCAGAAACATTTCTGCTTCCAAGGTTTGAACCGATCAAACGACCGCTGCTCAAGGCCTCAACCAATCGAAACATTTACATGGTACTTAAACAAAGACAAAACCAAGAGGGAGAACCCCTACCTCGAGCTCGAGGAAACTCCTAAAATTCTGCAGACTCCACAAGCCCTTCACAGAAAGCAATTCCTCCTTCTTGTCCCGAAGACCGACCTGGGTCGGATCTACATGATATTTGTAGCAGGTTAGACTCTCTCTCTGGGGCAAACCCAAAATATCTAACCTCCCGTGCTCCTTCCCTATTCCCACGTTCTTTGGTTCTTTTCTTGGTCAAGCAGCACCACTCATTCGACTTTTGTCCTTTTCCTCATTTAAACTTTTCCATTAATACCAACTATGTCCTTCTTTTCCCAGATTTGATATTCGGCACTAACTCGGTCGTCCATTTCCATCATTTCTCTACTCATACCACTTATGGTACATGAGTACGTGTTATATGTGACTGTCGCATCAAAATCGCTTCTTTACAGACCCGAAAAGCAATGTGCTCAAAAACGTGTCAACTCCGACTGTCTCAGAATTTTACGAAATTTTACGTGCTAGTTAGATTTCGTGAGACGCTTTCCAACGGTGCATCATCCGAGATCTAGAGAATAAATTTTGGATTTAACCGAAATAACCATTTTGTAATCAAAATTACGATTTGCCCTTTTTCCGTAATTGGAATTTCTGGTCTTACATTCTCCTCTTAAAAGGAATTTCGCTCACCCCGACAATCACAATCACTCACATGCATATGCAACGTGCACTCTTACCATGCATGTAAACTGGCTTATTTAAACGTTAAACGACCAAACCACGCACCTTCATCCCCTCGAACAAGAAGCGGATGTGCGGACCCGCATCGTGTCCTCGCTGCTCCACGTACCCCTCCACCCATGCTGCTCCATAGTACCTTCATTACCACGGTCTTCAAGGTCGCAAAACCCCGATCACTTGTCAATGATGCATACTGTCCTTCCTCAAGGTACCCATCCGTGTCAACCTCAATTTGGTCCCTGTCCACCATGAGCCGGATCTAGAGAGCATTTCCTTAGAGCATGAGACTGAACACCTCGTGAACACCGATTACGCCGGGCGGTAACGCTAACCGGCACGCAATCTGCTTACCCTCCGAGTACTTCGAAAAGGTCCAATGAACCCTGGCGATAACTTCCCCACGCCGCCAAACCCTCGACCACTCTCTTAGGGCATCACCTTCAAGAAGACGATCCCCAACCTCGAATCCTAAGGGTCGACGCACATCCGCATAGCTCTTCTCTCGGGCCGGCTCGAGTCGCGGAGAAGACGCCGTCAGACGCCACCTTCTCTGAGGTGTCTCTCGAAAGATCAGACCAAGCACGGAGCTCTCCCACCCTATCCAACATAATGGTGATCTACACGGCTCACATACAAGGCTCTCATACTTGCCATCTCAGATACCGCCTCGATAACTGTTATTGTAAAGCACCCACTCAAGGGCAAATGCCCTCCCAACTACCCTTACGATCTGCAGACGCATGCTCGTAGCATGTCCTCTAATACCAGATGATCCTCTCGACCAACCATATGTCCGAGGGTGGAACGTCGAACTCATCGTCACCGTGTGCCCATAGCCTTTGGAAACTCTTCCAAAAGTGTGTCAGAAATTCGAAGTCCCTATCCGATACTATGGATACCGGTACTCCATGTGGGGCCGACCATCTTCTCGAATGTATAACCTGCGGTAATCTCTCCAAGGTGAAGGTCATCCGCACGCTAGAAAATGTGCCGACTTCGTGAGTCGGCCCAATTATCACCCCATACCGCATCATGCTTCGTCCGCGGCGCGTGGGTCACAAAAGTCCATCGTGACGTGCTCATTTCCACCTTCCACCACCTCTAATGGTCAAGTAACCCCGCCGCTTCTGCGTTCTCGCTTTAATTCCATCGACACGTGAGACATCGTCGAACGAAGTCCCCTACATGTCTCTTCATCCCGCTCCAAAGAGTACCGACGACTAAGATCCCGTACATCTTTCGTACACCCGGACGTGACGGCAAGCAAACCGAGAGCAAAGTGAAACCCCGAGAATCTCCTCTCGGGACGGCTAACCGGGGAACCACTACCGCCCCTATATCAAGACTACCATCCGTGTGGGATGGTCCAAATTTCGCCACCCGTACCGATCGCACCCGGCCCCCGATGGACATTATCTCTGGCCCCGCCATCGACTCAATCACTCGTTTCAATGGGGAGACTCAGCCACTAAACCCCCAAGGTACCCCGAGCCTCGCCGCATCGTAGCCCAACCTGTCCCACAGTCTCGAGCATCCGCCACTCCCGAGAAGCTATACTAGCCAATGCTCCCCGTGACTTCCGACCGAGCGTGCATCGCCCCACCACGTTTGCCTTTACCAGATGGTGTACGCAAAGTGAAGTCATAACTTCAGAACTCCATCCATCCGCGCCGCTTCTCATATCAGGTCCCGCGCGTGAAAATATACTGCACTTTATGGTCCGAGTATACCTCGAACTCCTCAGAAGGTGGCGCCAAATCTTCAAGGCGAAGACTACTCGCCGCCAACCCATGTCGTGTGTGGGTAATTCGCTTCATGATTCTTCAACCGACGAGAACCATAAGCTACTACTCCTCCCGGATCGGCATCAAAAACACATCCCAATCCGCCTCGAGGCATCTCACAATGTGTACCCCTTTGTCCCTGTCGGGACTATCGGTGGCCCGAAGTAAGTCTCCTCTTGACTCTGGAATGCCTCCTCGCATCAGTCATCCCATCAAGCTTGACCTCCTTAAATTCGAGCTAGTCATAGGTCCCCGTAATACAGGAGAAATCCTCAATGAATCTCTGTAATACTAGGCCAATCCCGAAACTCGATATCTCGGTGACTTGACCTCTCCTAACTCATCCTTGCCCCTCGACCTTCTCTGGGTCGTGACACTCGATGTGACACCACGTGTCCCTAAATCCTCAATTAGCTGGAACTTCGCGCCTGCGAGCAGGCGTCTGGTGATGGTCTCTCGACAAGCGTAAAGCGATCCTCAGTGATACTCATACTCCCACTCCCGGTGGGAGTAGACCAAGGTCATGTCATCCCACGGGGAACTACGATGGCCAGTCTAAATAGGGTTGGAATATCCACCATGAGATCCGTGAATCTTTGTGGCGCGTGCGTCCGATCGAAGAGGCATCGCAGTAAACTCAAGTGCCCTGCTTAGCGTCCTACTTGTTTGTCTTAGGGATATCGTATCCTGGCGCCCTCGGTGATGGTAACAGTCACGAAGGTCTATCTTGGGTAGACTCGCGCTCCTCTGTGTCGAACAAATATTCCGATCCTGGTGTGGGTACCTATTCTTGATCGTAACCTGTTCAAGCTGGTAATCAATGCACGATCGAAGGTCTTGTCCTTCTTCTTTGCAAATAGAGCCAGGAGCGCCCCATGGTGAAGTGCTCGGTCTAATAGACACTGTCAGTAGCTCCACATGTAGGCTGACTGCGGGTTCTCTTGATCCAAGCTGGTGCCGTCCCAGTGTGGGTCGTAAGTACCCGGGGTGTAACTCGATCTGCAAGTCTACGCCTCATGGAGAGGTCCGAGTGCTTCATTTGGAAAAACATCCACATACTCGCACACTACTGAGGTAGATCCAAGTCTGGACTCTCCTCGTCCTCTAGGGTAAGGCTTGCTAGCCACCCACTTATTAATCCCGACACTGGACTCGTATCTTTATGCAAGGGTAAAACATCATGTTGTCCCCACGAAATACCACCGAGTACGTCACAGTGTGGCGGTAACCCTCCTCGCTCACAATCGATAAACCCTATAAGTTGTGATAATCCATCCCGGTTGACAGTGAACTTCGACATCCATGATCCTCGGGTCCCTTTGTGAGTAGAGTCACAGAGATCTCGAGCTCGTAGCCTCGACATATCGTCTATTCTCGCCACACAATCCACAGGGAGAGACTCATATCTGAGCTCTCTGGGTCTCGACCTCACAAAAGCCCTGACTCGATCCTGGCTGATGTAATGAATGAATGCGAAGCACGAATCAAAATAACACTCCTAGCCATGGCGAGATGTAAAACGTGCCACAATATGGCAGGGCGTCTGGCGGCTCGGCTGCGGTGTGTGGCGTAGACACTCCCTGAACCTGATGTCCACACTTTTTGTGGGCTCGTCTCTGCCTCTGCACCCGTACTCGGCCTCTCGGGCTGCACGTGAGAAATGTGGGGTGCGGGTGGCACCTGAGTGGGGCCCAGCCTGTGCCCTATACCGTCTTGTGGAGGATATGCGTATCCTCTCTGTCTTATCTGGATCGTTGTGATGTCTAAAACTCTGGGATCCCTGTCTCTTAGAGGCGAATCCGTCTCGTAATGTCAGTACCGACAATGGTAGCACACCATCATCCGCGGCCCGGCAACTCTCATCTGTCTGCTGGCCAAAGCGCTCTCATGTCCCATGGGATAGCCGTGACTGAGATCCTCGCGAACTAGAGGCCCTCACGCCTCTTCCACGAGCCCCGGAAGGAGGCCAAACATCCTTCCTCTTCTGCAACACTCGCATCGAGTGCTCAGGCATCTATCTCTCTATGGTGAAATTTGTCCTAACCATGAATCCATATCCAGTAGGCGAAGTCCTACAATCCACAGCCCCGAGCGGACAACTTGATCCATTCTCGAATCACCTTGGCCAGATCGGTGGCCATGTAATCATCAGCAAATCGGGCTAACTCTGTGAATCTAGCCACATAGTCCATCACAGTCATCGCCCCCTGCTTTAGCTCTAGGAACTCCTGAGCCTTCGCATGCCTCGCAGTCTCTGGAAAATACTTACCCATGAACAGCTCTTGAAACTCTGCCCATGTCATAACCTCTGGGGTCTGCAGAGTCTAACCCATCTCCACCGTACTCGAGACCTCGCCTCTGGCGGAATCACGGCTAACTTGATCTGATCCATTATCGGAGGTGATCTCCATAGCCTCGGTGCGTTCTCGATACGCATAAACCAATGGTCCGCCACCGCCGGTCTCACTCCCCCTATGAATGCTGGGAGGATGATGTGCCACAAACCTCTGAGTTCTTGGGACCTTCGACTGCACCTTCTGGCGGCACATGCGATGCGGCCACACATGACACCTACGGCCTCGAGCAAGGCATCTTTACGTGATCGAACATGGGCGGTGGCGGTCAAATGTCGGTGAAATTGCTGACCGTTTCCAGTGAACGTCCTCCTACCTCATAGTCCTCTACTAGCCATCTACCTGATTAACATGATTAAATCTCAATCTAGTATCTACAAGGCATAAATACGGCCCCGAAACACTAATCCTTACGTAAATCGATTGTATACACATTGTCATTGCATTTTAGTCGCGCAAGGCAATTAATTTTTGCATTTAAACTATTGTTTTCAACAAAGGCATTGCGAAAATTTCATTTTTTGAAAATTATTATTATTATTTTTTGAAAATTTTATCTAATTGCAAGTTTAAAATTCAATGAAGTATCTTGAGACACGAACCACGACCTCGAGATACTATTCCTGGCTTAGAAAAGAAAATTTTTTTCACACACTAAATCAATGCATTTATAGTAGCGCAATATGAATATCTCATATATTAAATCACCCAGAAATTTTTTAAAATTTTTGTACTTTTTACCACGTGAGCAGTGTTCCTTGAGCAGTGTCAACGGTGACCCACTAAGCGATTATAGCATCACAAAGAAGCTGGAGTTACGGTGCGGTGCCACCAAAACCGGTGGCCAGGCACGCTGCGTAGCGCGGTGCCGCTGTCGTGGCTAGCTGGCGTGCCGCGACAAGCAGCCAGCGGGCATGTCGGCGCTTCGGCCCGGTAGCGGTGTAGCATCTTGGGGTGTGCGCGCCGTTACGCGCCAGGCGGCCGGTCCCAGGTCAGCGACCTCACGCCGATGTCGCGACATCAAGGCAACCGAATCGTATCGGCGACATCAAATCGATGTCAGCGACGGCCGAGATGAACAAACATGTCAGCGACATCAAATCGATGTCGCGACACCACCGAGGCACTACTCCGGTCGCGACCTCGAAGTCATGTCGCGACACCAGCCTCTGTCATGAAATCCGCGGTCGCGACATCCATTTCTTGTCGCGACCTCATGCGACCGGACGGTCGCGACCACCTCAGTCATCAGACCTCAAGCTGTTTTCCCCCAGTCCATGACATGAATTTCATGTCGCGACTGGGGACCCTTGAGTCTGTCGGCTAGGTCGCGACACGAGGGCGTCAGCGACACGGCTCCCTCGAGTCCGGTTTACGCGCTGCGAAAATTTTTTTTTTTTCAAATCATCCAATAGCCTTTTCTTTACTCTCCTTTGATGCGATAACTAACCACCTAAATACATACAAATTCGATATATTTATAAAATTATTTTATTCAATCTTCTTCGATTTACCTTTGTAAACCTTTACAAAAATTATTTTCTTCATCTCATGACCAAATAAATTTATAAAATTTATTTATTTGTTATTTTTCATTTCTATCGTTAGCCTTCATATTTACTTTCTACATCTGATAACTTGAATATTGCATCCATATGACAAAAAATTTATTAAAAATTTTATTTGTCTTCCAAATAAACCAAATAAATTTAAAATTTATTTCTTTTTTTCTTCGAGTTTTGTTCTTCATAAAACTCCCAGTTTTCCTATGTGCTAATCACTAAGCACACAACGTTTCACAACTCATAACATGATATACACAACATAACACAATAATTCATCAAATCACACAAAACACCAAACACATGCATGCGGTGTCCTAGTTTTCTTACGATTTCTGAGTATCTCATCACCTATAAACTCAACATCGAGCCACACCTAGTGGTGATGTTCTTTATCATAAGTATGGCTGTAGATCCTGTACTAGGTAGTCGTATCTGCAGAACACGTCTGTTTGTGACGCCATTTTCGGGGTCAGTTATTCTGATCAACTCGCGAATACAAGTGGATGTCGGGTTGCAGGCTCATCTTGAGAAAGGGTGGGTGGAGTCTCAGCACATGCAGGGGCTCTGCCCCTTGCTGCCTTTGCATGGAGAGGCACATTACGACGGGTCGATATAATCACAATAATACAAATATGGATACTTGACCTCTTGGGCTCATCACACCAATATCCATAAACATACAGTATCGAGAGTTGAAATTTTCTTTCTTATCACAATAGCATGTAAAATCCTGAAATTCTAATACATGTAGTACATCCCACCAAAATCAAAGCCCTGGTCAAACTTTCTTCTAAGTAGCCTCTATGGTGAATTAAGTCTCAGTGCGCTCCCTGTGCACAAATAATAAATTCCCGATGGGGTGAGCTATCAGCTGATGGTGGAATGCATACACAAGTGAGTATACCAAAGCAAGTGCGGTCTTGATGCTCAAAAATAAACGTACGTTTGGCCAGATGCATGATCCTGCTTGAGATGTCTACATGACCAACTGAGTCCAGAGTCCTCCCTGGGCTCTCTTTTCGCCTGAAGCCTGTATGGAGATTATGGTTTTGTTGGTTTGTGGACAACCCTCCCAGATGTGTATATATATCAATTGGGCGGCTCAGGCGATTGAATATATTGCGTTTTCAATGGACTTCTGCCGCCGGAGTGAATGTCGATTGGTAGCTCAGACGATTGATATTTTTAAATTGGACTACCCTCCGATAATTAACGTTTTTAGTCTATACTCCCAGAATAGTACCTGCAAGCTCTTACCGTGCGCTCCTCTATGGTTCTAGGATGTTTGATTGCATATGGAATGCAATGTATCTGATTCCCGTCAAGTCCCAATTCACATGCAAATATAAACGTAAGATATATTCGCATAAACAAATAAATCACCACAATCATGTCATTATGATGCTCATTTCAAACATGAAATTAGCTCGGCAATTTAATGATCAAACATAATGATTCGTGTGGATTATGACCAAACCCATATTTTCCTGATTTATATTTTGTGGAGATTCTTGTTTAGAGCAGTAAAACCCTCGTTCTTGTTCTATCAAACACGAATCATTGGTTCACTTACAGCCAGACATTTCTCGACCATTTCAGGCCTCAATCCTGATATGATTTATGGAATCATCATCACCACATTTAACCCCAGACGATCCGTAGGAAGCTGATCTGATTCGTGGGTCAAATCGAACATTTGGTTCGGGTTTGGAGGCGGAGTCAAGCGGCCGTTCAAGGCCTCAATATAGAAACATTTACATGGTACTTATGAAGAATAAAAACCAGTAGGGAGAAACCCCTACCTCTTGGAGTTGGGGAAACTC
This sequence comes from Tetrastigma voinierianum, assembly GCA_016808115.1. NCBI lineage: Eukaryota > Viridiplantae > Streptophyta > Magnoliopsida > Vitales > Vitaceae > Tetrastigma > Tetrastigma voinierianum. The sequence continues at coordinate 222,005 of JAEQBH010004321.1, read as the reverse complement.
CCAAAATCGGTACGAGAAGCCCTCTCGCGTAGAAGCGGTTCTCCTTCTTGTCTGACTAGCGGCGATTAGGATCGCGTGATATTTTAGAGAGAGTTAGACTCTCTCACAAACCAAATATCTAACCTCACCCAGTCCAACCCTATTCCCACGTTTGGTCTTTCTTGGGAAGAAGAAGACCACCTATTTGAAGCTTTTATTAAATTTCTCATTAAACTTTTTAGTAATACCAACTATGTCCTTCTTTTCCGGATTTGATATTAGACAGCTGGTGAGTCAGTTTGTCTGTTCTTACTCTTTATTACCACTTGTATTGATTACGTGTTATATGTATGACTTTAAATCGCATCGAGAAATTGTTTTTGGCTTTTAGAAAAGCAATGCTTTGAAAAACGTGTCAGCTTCAGGCTATCTCGAATTTTACGAAATTTTACGTCTTGCATTTAGATTTGAGACGGTCAAACAGTCTTGATCCGTTTAGTCATCAGAGATATAAGAGAATAAATTTCGGATTTTTAAAATATGAATTTTATGTCAAAGAATTACGATTTCTGTTTAGAAGTGGAATTTACAAAGTCTTCTGAGCTATATTAAAGCTTGTGCCAAACACTTTTTTTTCCCTCATTCATGACCACTAAGTAGTACTTGTAGACCAATTATATATATATATATATATATATATATATATATATATATATATATATATATATATATATATATAAGCAAAAAATATCAAACTTATAATTAAATATGCTTTTGAAGCTAGAATGATACATAAAATGAGGATTATAACTTGAACAGGTTGGAGGGGTTATAAGGTTAACACATACCAACGATTCAGGCTGAAATAGATTTGTCAAGGTCCAACCCCACCAAAATTACAACCTTAATGAAATGGTAAACAGAGTTTAGATCTTCTCGTTTTCTATCAAAGGAAGACTTCTGAGTTGTCTGTCGTGGAATATGCTGAATATATTTTAAGATTAGACATATTTGGTTAGTTTTGGTTAATTTTTCATACAAGAGGTTGTTTTGGATTCAGAAAACATTTTGATTTGTAGTTTTTATTCATTTGAGTATAATATTATTTCTTTTTGGTTTGAATATAAATTTGATTAAAGAAAAATTGTTAAAAAAAAATGGTGTATTCGCACGGTATTCATTATTATTGAGTTACATGTAAAGAAATATTTACTTGCAATAAATACCCAAGGTTTCGAGACTAGGCCGGAGTATTGACAGGAGGGGAGAGAAAGTCAAAGGTCGAGAGGGTTCGGCCAGATTGAACAGAGAGTTCAATAGGAGGATAGACCCGGTCTATCATATAAAAAAAAAAAAAAAAATTTTTTTCTTATATATAAAACTTAATTTTCATTGAATAATAAAATTAAAAGAGATACATCAAATCTGGCATTAAAGATAAATCAATATATAATCTAAATCATACTTCATAATAATAAAAATTAGGCAGTTGAAGTTACGTTATATTAAGAGCATTAAATACATCTCGAAGCATTAAGTAGTGCTTAAATATCCCTTTGCGAATATCCTTTGGCTAGAATATCCCACTCTAAATGCGTTGTCATAAATTTTTAAAATAACTCATTTAACTTAAAATAAATAAATACATATAACAAAAAATAAAATAAATAACACTACAAATTTTAAAAATTCATGGCGTAAGATATTGAAAGTCTCGGTAAGCATAGGAGCCCGGGTTGTCGATTAATAATATTAAAAAAATCAATAAAAATAAAAGTTAAAAAAGCGTAGTTTTTTCTAAGCAACGCATGATCAAAGGAGGGACAAAAAACGGCTTAGGTAACTTCGGCAAGGTCGTAGATTCTGCAGTTCGATAATGGTGGCAGTTTTATCAGTTTTGCGCTCACAGGATTCCGGTTGGGCAGTAGATCGGTCAGGTTTTGGCTCAACCTTGATAAATCGCCAAAATAATGTAGAGTACATTTTAAGAAATATACATTGACTTCAACACATGTGAATCCTTATTTAACTCATTTTATATTTTTTACATTTGTAATAACTATTTTCCTTTAATATCATGATCCTACAAGATATTTTATGTAATTTCTTTCCTTTATTTAATTTTATGTTTTTAGAAAATAATTTTCCATAAAGTTAAAACATAATAAGTAATATTCCTTTTATTTTTCTCAAGAGTGAAAACTAAACTATCAATATGTTTTCAAACTTAATTTGGAAATTAAAATATCCTATTAATCTCAAAGTTATTTTTTATAATAAATAATTTTGTTTAAAATTCCTTTGAATCATTTTTTCCTAAAAAAAAAAGTTAGATAAATCTAGAATAGCATGTGAGATATAATAGGATATGATTCAATTAGTTGAATTTGACTCAATTGATTGAACTTTCCTTGTGTGTGTTATTTCCTTATAACACCTTTTTTTGCCTATAAAAGGAGGAGACTAACTTCATCTCCTTGTGCATCGAAACAAAATCAAATATGGGTTTACTCGGAAAACTTATATTTTTTATTTTTTTGCAGATTACTTTGTCCCAAGGAAAAACTCATGTGAGACTTACAAATCGTCTAGGCTCAGGATCAAAGCTTACCATACGTTGTCAATCCAAAGATGATGATCTCGGCACACATGTTCTCCCCCCTGATGGCTCCTTCGAGTGGTCTTTCACCTAATTTTTGTAGTGAATACACTTTTCTTTTGTAGAATACAATCATCATCAAGGTATTTATGGTCGATGCTTACACATTACAGAAGAGGGATGAATTTAAGTGTAGGGATCGTTGCTTTTGGGATGTACTTCCTGATGGTCCATGCTTGATTAAAGGAGGAGGTAATTACGACATATGCTATAAGTGGCCAAAGGAAATAGGTGCAGGAATCGAGCAAGGAAAGAGCAAAGATATGCATATTCCATAGCAACAAACTTATGGATGCTTGATAAGAAAATTTGAATTATCATTTCCATCTTTGTTTGTTACTCTTTCCTATTTATAAATAAATATATTTTCTTAAATAAGTTTGAAAGAGATAATGTAATAGTTTGAGATAGAGGATGGTATTTAATAAAAAAGACCCTACTTTCCTTTTTATGTAAAGTTGTTATGCTTAACCTAAGTTCATACGTTCTTTTCACATGCATGTCTCCTTGACTCAATAACAAGGGAATTCAATAATAAATGAAAAATAATATTTATCAATGTTCATTAACATCGATTTGAATTTAGAAATCACAATAAAATAAATTTATTCTCCATTTAATTAATCTTCAAGGATATCTTGATAATGTTGTGTTAGTAATTACTTTATAAAAACATATTATTTTCTTTCCTAACCAATACTGTAAAAGCTCAATCCTTTCACTTACATAGTTGAAGAATGCCTAAAAAATAATTTTGTCTTCTGAATCACTTTAGTAATTTTGATATATAACTTGAAATAGCAAAATAGTTTTTCCTCTAAAATTTGACTTCTGTTGAAGAAATACAGTTAATTATGAAATAAGATAAAAGCCGGAACCATTTTCTCATTCATTATTCTACTTTAAAAGAAAGAAATAAGTGAGGGTAAACATTAGGGGCTTTTTAGAACAAAAAAAAAAAAAATTCAATTAGAAATCCATGACAGCTGAAACTAGTAAAGATGAGTTGGGAGTCTAGGCTCCATAACGCTGAAAGGACCTTCCTTGGAGTTGCCAGTCCATACACTTCCTCCGTTCCCAGATGTTCTGTCTTCATATCTCCAGGCAGTTTCCAATGAAATCCATGCAACATTTTAGCCAAGCTTGTAAGGATCATCTTCAGGCCGAGGCCATATCCCGGGAACATCCTCCTCCCTGAACCAAACAGCAGCAGCTCAAGCTTTGCCCCACGACATGGAGTGGTTCTGTTGGAGTATCTGGGTAAAGAAGATATTTGGTGAATCCATATAATTGGGGATCTCTCACAGTGACTCCATGTATTCTTTCAGTGTGATTCTTTCTAATATATTGTAGCTTCTTTTGCAAATCTGGATAGCTAGTGAGTTGCTGGGAGGGAGACAACCTTTGAGGTGTGATCTCATTGTCTCATGCAGTGGCATCTTATCTTGTAGAAGTTGTGGGATGTCTTATTGCAATCTCTACCTATCTTCTATCATTTCTTCAGTTGCCTTGTGCCAATATTCTTGGCTGCCTCAAGACCTCCGACATAGCCCATTCCAGATTAGTCACTGGTGTATCGGTACCACCAGCTATTAGGTCGTGATCATAAAACAAATGAACAAGCATAATCATCATGAGATTTTAATAGAACAGGTCTAATCACAAGAGTAATTAGATATGTCCATAAGAAACATAAGAATCATAACTCATAAATACACTAACCTGTACAATCCCTTTGATCATATCAGTGCTGAGCTTAACTTCAATTTCAGGATCATCAGCCAATTTCAGAAGCATATCCACAAAGTCATCTGCATCTCTCCTGACCCTGTGTTTCTCAAGAACATAATCAAAAAACCTATCAAATTTATCGCTCACAGCCTTCATCCTCTTCACATACCCCTGCAAGTCCAAGAATGTAATCCAGGGTATCCAATCCCCAATATTCAACGCTCCATTAATCAAAAGCAACTCATCCAACATCTCCTGAAACTCTTCCAAAGTCACTATCGAATTCTCGGATTTTGACTCACTGAAGTGTTGGAGTAAAATCGAAAATATGGGAATATATATTAAATAAATGTGAATTATAGGCTATAAAATAAAGTTAGGCTAATTAAAGTGATTAATTTAAGTTTTAGGGCCTTAATTAATATATTATAAAGTGTGGGCATCAATGTGTAGAGACAAGCGTAATTTTTATTTTAACCCATCATAAAAATAGAAATTACGTTTGTCTCTACGTGACTCTGCTATAATATATTAATTAAGCAATGAGGAAGTTGACGAAGTCAAAATTTATAGACATCAAATTCTAGTTGTCAAGAAAGGGTTGAGTGGACATATACATAGAGCGCGTGGAATGAGCTCCATGATTGAGTTCAGCGACTGAGGATTACCATGACTAAAGGATTACCGCAAGGTTTTCATGAGTACACTGCTCATATGGGTGTAGTTTCTCTTCAAGATGTGTCGTTTTAGTGGGAGTTTGTGTATTTTAGATGCTTTTTAGATACTTTTGTTATGGATATTATGGATTTTAAGGTTATTTCTTTGCGATAAAGTATTCGGTTTTCATCAATTTGATTTTGTATGGTTTGATCTCACTAAGGTTTAGGAGGACCGATTGGAAATATAGGCATGTTGAGATCACATTGCATGAAATTTCCATGCTACACATCACACTTGATCTTTGTCATTAGTTACATTGATATATGTGATCATTGATGGGTCTGAATTCTACGAAATATGTAACGACGATCGCTTTGGTTCTATATTAAGGTGTGGTTAATGGACAAGATTGTTAGTAATAATATAAATTTTGATAGCAAAACTCATGAGCTCATAAAGTATAATTCCGTTTTATAAAGTTACATATATAGCCCAAGTGGGATTGTTGGAATAAAATCGAAAATATGGTGATATATTAAATAAATGTGAATTATAGGCTATCAATAAAGTTAGGCTAATTAAAGGAAGTGATTAATTGTTTGGGGCCTTAATTAATATATTATAAGATGTGAGCATCAATGTGTAGAGACATGATGCTTCTCCCAGAACAGTGCACTATTATCTTTTTGAGTAAGTAAACGAGATGTTCTTTAAGTATGACTGGCTTTCCTTACAATGAAAAGAGTCGTGAGATGAAATCCTGCCTTTCTTTTACTCGAATGTATTCATAGGACTCTAGCCTTTTCGAACTAAATAGCTTCGTGAGGTAGATTTTACGGCCTTCACGGCCATTATTGGGTAGTAAAGAAGCCGGAGGACATTAGATAGTTGTAGCTTGATGTGTTCTTAGGTGGCGGCCTGGGCCCTAGAGGCCAAGAGGTGATCATTGTCTTTAAATTTGCTTTGCCATTTACGAAGATGTGTGGCGCTTGTTTATGAAACCGAGAAAATCTTAATTTTATGAAAAAAGGGTAAAATGGTAATTTTAATCAAAATCTGGAATTTTTCTAGATCTCAGATGACGAAACGGACTTCACCGTTGGAGTCGTCTCGCGAAATCTAGTTACCGTCGATTCGAGGCGATCCGAGATTTCTCATTTTTCGAGCAGCGAGGGTAGTGCGGGACATAGCACATTTAGGTGGCTCAAAGAGGGTGCCACGTGTCATGTGCGGGATTAATAGTGGAACATGAGCTCAAGTGTGGGCGTGGGTGGACACATGTGCGATGCCGTGGATAAATCCCACAGTAGAGGATAAGTGGATGAAATCGCATGGCCGATAGTAGGTTGACATGTAGCAAGAGAAAGACAATTCTCTTGACCCGTCCTTGACCCGACAAGTTTGAGGGAGGGGAGGAAAGCAGAAAATGAGAGAGAAAGAGAGTGATTTTGAAAGCTCTACGCTACTCTCTAGAATTCTCGGCCCGACGAGCTAAGGCTAAAGATTACATCTTGCTGCTGCTGCGATGTGGGTACCGAGTTTTGTGGAGTTTGGCTTATTTCAGAGAGGTAGGGGTCTTCTCCTACTTGGTTATTTCTTGTTTAAAATGCCATGAAAATGGTGTTTGGGAGCTATGAGGCCGGAATGGTCGAGCATTTCGAGTCGAGGAAAGTGGGTTGCATCTTTGGAAAGTGGGATTTCCTTGGACGGTCCATGGTGGACCTGATCCGAAATTTATTTTTGGACGGATAGTGTCCCATGTGAAATTGCTTGATGTTATTGTGGAAAAGAATAACATCTTGTGTGTTTTGGTCTTGAGGCCTTTGTAGTGAAAACTGATAAAATGGTGACAAGTTGGATTCGAGGACGATGTGGGGGGATGGACAATGCCACTATTGGATTGAGATCCCTAATTTAGGATCTTTTATGTGTGTGCTTGGTATGAATAAGCGGGTTTGATGTGTGGAATGAGAATTGTTAATGCATGTAATTTGATGTGTTAACATGATGTTTGAATTATATGGAATATAATTAGTGTGATCATTAAGTTAGAATATATGAATTGGCATTATTGCATTCATGTGCACGGTGACATCGCGTCGAGTCGGGTGTGGGTGCATGGTATGGTTATTCACCACTCTTGGTGAATGTGGGTTGAGTTGTCTTTGGAATTTACGTCGATAAAGACTCATAGTTCAAAGTATAAAATGAGAAAAAAATTGATGTGTGTTGGGCGTCCTTGGAACTCGGGTGTAGGAGACCCGTGGTATTATCCGAAAGGTCCTGCATGGGTGTGAGAGACCCAATTGGGTGTGAGAGACCCACGGTACTATCCGAAAAGGTTTTGCACGGGTGTAAGATACCCGCGGTACTATTCGAAAAGTTCTGTATGGGTGTTAGAGACCCCGCGGTGTAATTAGTTCTATTACCTAAGAGAAAGCACGGTCATGTTCATCACTTAGACCTAGAGTTGAGTATTAAGTCGGGGTTGACTTCGGGATAATTTTATTAGCAAATTGCTCGGGTGTTGGTGGTAGAGCAAAGGCTCGGTAGTTAGGTGTCGTGGCATTACCGGTGGCTTGATTTTCACCTTGGCATGACGTAATGTGAAGTCGATGGGTGACTCGGGGTATGGGCATGGAAAACATTTTCATGCATGATATAAATCATTCCAGGTATGCATCATAAATTGTATGAAATGTGGATGTTGTGATGTGCCATCGCATGTGCATTTTAGGTGGGGAGCAGCCCTATTAGGAAAATTCAACTATTGGGCATTGCTCACCCTGTCGAGGGAAAGTTATTTCAGGTACATGGAGTATTCGGGAAGACAACGCTCCTTAGAGGCCGGAATTATGAAGCGGGTGATTGTGTGAATCATGTTTATGTATATATATTAGAAACGGCTGAGTTTTAATATATGTTTTGTATTAGTGATGTAACAACTCTTGAAACTGTATAATATAGTTGATTATCTTTTGGTAGTATGAATGTATGGGCGGCGTGGCCGTTTTTGCCATGTATGGGTCTCATGATATGAGACACACAGGTTTCAACAGGTTGACGGTGGTCAACGGGACCCCACGGAATGGGGCGCCACACCGCCTTGCAGGAAATGGGTGGGCTACGTGTTGTCCACTCCTTTTGGGACAGCTCGTGGAGGGCGGAGTGGGGAGATGACCCCGCTCGGGTTTGGGATTTTTCGATGATTGGCCATGGTTTGGGGCACAGTGGAAGGTTTGCTTGTGGGGTGCTTGGAGAGCTGAAAATTTTGAGAGAAGAATCTAGAACCTAACCTTGCAGTAAAAGTACAACCAGATGACCAGGGCTCCATTAATGGTGGTGGTGAAAGTTTAAGGAATGGTGGTGGACTATTTATAAGCAAATATGGCGTGCTCAATGACTAATACACCTAAAATAATGGTAGGGATTTAATATGAATATCAAACTTCAACATAGTAGGGATTTAACGATGGAAATGACTGTTGAACTCACGTGAATTACATTTGATAAGTGGTTAGATATTTTATCAAAAAGAAGATTCAAAATAAAGGCTAAGAACTAGCATAATGAAGCTACGTCTGTATTAAATGGCAGCTAAGTCTCACAAAGTTGACTTGTAAGATTTAGATTTAATATATGTTGGATTATGGGTATGGGTCGCCCAGAAACAATGATCAACCCAAAAGACACATCGAAGTGTATCTCCACTGAAAAAGTGATCTTAGGTTCCTATAAATATAGGAACCTCAGATACCTTACGGAGTTGGTGAAAAAAAGGTTGGAAACTCTATCATCTCCATGATATAGAAGACTATTCTGGAAAAAACAGAGATATTGAAAGGGTGTTCGTCTGTGACAAACTCAGAACAAATTCTGAAAAGTGATATGATTCTCGCGTGCATTGAACCAAGATTCACGGTTCAACAGGTAGAGTATACTTTTATTTACGCACCTGGAAGCCTATGATATCTTTAATGAATATCATGCTTCAACATGGTGGAAATGACTTGTTGAACTCGCTAAATTACATTTGATAAGAGGTTGGATATTTTATCAAATAATAGAAGATTCAAAATATTAATAGAACCCATAACCTCCTACTAAACCAAGCTCTGATACCATGTTAAATGACCAATTCTCCTAAAAACTTAAGCTTATAAGATTTAGATTTAATATGATGCTTCAACACGATGGAAATGACTTATTGAACTCATGTGAATTACATTTGATAAGAGGTTAGATATTTTATCAAACAACAGAAGATTCAAAATAATAGAACCCAAACCTCTTGCCACACCAAGCTCCAGTACCATGTTAACGATCAACTCTGCTAAAAGTTTAAGCTTGTAAGATTTGGATTTAATATGAATATCATGATTCAACATGGTGGAAATGACTTGTTGAACTCATGTGAATCACATTTGATAAGAGGCTGGATATTTCATCAAACAATAGAAGATTCAAAATATTAATGAAACCAGAGACCTCACAGTAAAACCAAAGGCGTCTATGTTAAACAACAGCTCTCCTAAAGCTTAAGCTTTTAAGATTTGAATTTAATATGAATATCATGCTTCAACATGGTGGAAATGACTTATTGAACTCATGTGAATCACATTTTGATAAGAGGTAAGATATTTTATCAAACTATTAAAAGATTCAAAATAATGAATCCAGACATACGTAAAATTAGTTGATACCGTATCAAATGATTAACATCACAGTTGAGGAACTGTAGATTTGGTTACAAATCTTGAATATGATTCAACTGAGTGGAGGAGAATAAACTTGTTGAATCATTGATGTCACATTCATCAGAAGAGTTCAAGTATTTATCGACAGCAGAAGGATTCTAAGCGGTGAATGTGACAAAAATTGATGGCAAACACCGCGATCCATAAGATGTCTGGAAGCATGGAAACGTTTTTAATAAATTTTACTCAAAATAGTATTGAAAGATCCATGGAGGGCGCAGCCTTCTCAACCTATAATAATTAGTGGCTAATGGAAACTCTAGTTTAATACTTTCTCATTCTAGTTAAGGTTACCTAAATTAAAATATTTAATATTGTTCAATATTTTTAATTTTTTTTTGAGAGAGAATGTCACGCCCTAAGACCCGCTCCAAGGGCATGACGGTCACTTCACACCTTAAACCCAAAGGTTTATAGTGTAACCTAACCCAAACAATTATCTTGTAAACCAGTTACCAAATACCTGTTTAGAGTAGAGGAACAAAATTCTAAAATCCTCAAAACTCAATTTCAAAACTAAATATCCACCATCTAAAAACCATTGTCCAAATATTTGCAAACTTACACAATTCAAGTACTAAAACAAATTCCATAATCTCCAAAACTCAATTTTGAACTAACATAAAATTTAAAGGATCAATACATAAATAGCTTCCAAATGCCAAAATATCCAAAAGAACATAACTATCAGTTAAAAAAAATCCAATATAAAATTCTAAGCCAATCATAATGATGACCATTATAACTTCAGCCATCCTCCTCACTCGAACTATGAATTGCTGCACAGAAAAGTAGTCAACAAATAGGAATGAGCTCCGCATTGATAAGGAACATTAATGCGATCCTTGGATCAAATTATTTCAAATTCCTTGCATGGAAATAGGAGATATTATAATCAATCATTTTCACCTTAACTGAGTTAGCTTGCCAATACATTCAAATTTACAAGCGATATGCATTCATTTTAAGTTCAAATTTCATTCCAAATTAAGTCAAAACATTCAAATCATTTATTACTACGGTCATCAAACATGATGTTCTTACAGTTAATTGGACTCAAATAGTGGCTAGACTCAAATTGTTCCTCTAGGTGGATGGAGGCAGAATAATGCCGTCTTAGTAACCTCTGGCAAAGCGCAGGCGGGGTTTCAAATTGAATGCAGCTCTCAGCAAGAAATGTGAGTCCTTCTGTGCAATCCAGTTGTGGTCGGAAACAAACCAGTCGAGATATTTATTTCAATGATTCAAATTTGCAAAAACATAATATCTTCACATTTATATGTCAAAAAACAAATATAGAATTTAACATACTTTCCATTCAGCTTGATTTGATCAAGGCATAAACGAAATATCATTCATATTTTTCCAAATGATGTATATAAAAATTTGTTTCAAAAATAAAAATTAAAATTAAACAACTGCATTAATTTCCTTTACCTCAAACAACGCTCCAAATCTTGAAGAGTTTAGCCTTAAGAATCTACTTTTCACCTAACATAATAAAAATATATTATTATCACTATTGACTATTCATCTAAAATTATAGCTTTGGGAATCCAATTTTTTTTTTTCTAAGTCAATACTATTATCATAATTTTTTTTAAAAAATTTATCCTCAGTAATTTATTTCTCTTTCCTAAACCAAGTCGTTGCGAAAAGATTTATTTGCACAAATTTCTCTCATCGTATAACACAAAAATTTATTTATTTATAAATTCATTTCAAACCGATCATTACGTAGGTTTTCCAATCTATTTCTTCTTTTTATAATATTAGCCTATATTCTCAATATATCTTTTTTTTTTTCTACTCTTTGTCAACTACCTCTTCAAATATGTAAAATGTCCCTTCATTTTTTTTTATACCCAATCACGTCTCAAGTCTTCCCTTTAAGACTTTTTCCACGTTATTTTTTTTTCTAGCACTGATTCTACATGTCATTTAACCTTTCAAAGTACAACCAATTCTCCAAGCCATTTGACATTTCAAGGCACCCCACCAAACAACCCTCTCAGAATTTCTTCTTTTTTTTTTTCTTCAACATTACTAGCAAAATCAAAATTGAAAATTTCTAATCCTTTTCTTTTTCTTTTTCTTATGTTTTTTTTTTAAACAAACCCTAATCTAGATTGGGGTTTCTTACCTAAGGTAAAAAATAAATAAATAAATAAACGAATATATTAAAATAAGATCTGAGAATTCAGAAATATAAATCTTATCGAAATTTTCTTCAAACTACCTGAATCAGGAAGCCATCACATGCTGATTCTACTAAGTGAGAGAAGAAATTGAGAGAAGAATAGAAATGATTTTCCAATTTATAACTAGGAGTATTTATTATTAAAATTACCTTTTACCTCTTTCATTTTATTAAATTAATTAATTAAACTATCATTATTATTTTCTAACTATCCTATAAAATTCTAGTTTGTTACATCCTCCCCTCACTTTAAATGTTTGATCCTTCTAAACTTGACCTAGAATCTTGAAATAATTGAGGATGCTTTTCTTTCATCTCTTCTTCTAACTCCCAAGTGGCCTCTGGATACTAGTTGCTCCATTGGACTTTTACCAACTTGGCGGCAACGTAACCATTAGAGACCTTGTCATCATCTGAATTTGAATGGAAGCACTCTTCATGGACAAGTCATAGGAAATTTGAATAAATTTCTAGCTGCATGACGTAAGAAGGATCAAAACATATTTCCTCGAGGTCAAAACACCAGAACACATTATGAACCTTAAGATAGGCCTGGGGGCAAGGCTACTTTATACGCCAAGGTACCTACTCTTTCTAATATTTCAAACGGACCCACAAATCGAGGATTGAGTTTTCCTTTTCTCCTAAATCTCATCATAGACTTCATAGGCGAAACTTTTAAGAAAACATGATCACCCACTTCAAACTCCAATCTACTGCGATTGTGACACTGCTCTTATCTTCTTTGAGTTGTTTCAATCTTTATTTAATCAAGGGTATCTTTTCGTATCCAATTGCACCAAGTTCGGGCCCTAAAAGTTCCTTTCTTCTATATCATCCCGACAAGCGAGGAGTAGACATCTCACACCATACAACCCCTCAAAGGTGCCATACAATGCTAGCAGAAGCTATTGTATTATAAGCAAACTTCACTAGGGCAAATAAATCATCAATTACCTTTTAAGTCCAAACACAAACTCTGACAAATTTTTCCAAAGCACGAACTACCTTCTTTGATTGGCCATCGATCTGCGGATGGCAGTACTAAAACTGACTTAGTACATGCTTTTTTGTAAACTATGCAAAAATCTAAGTAAACAAACATCTCAAATCGGATACTATGAAATAGGTACTCATTCATTCTCTCGCGATCCATTGAAATTGACTTCTTAAGTAAAAGTGGCGGACTTTGTCGACGATCCTTGATCACCCAAATCGCATTATTACTAAGGTTCTTGAGCCTTGTCACAAAGTCCATGGTAATATGCTCCCATTTCCCACTCGAGATAAGTGGTTGTAAAGACCTGCTTGATCATTGAAGTCTTTCAGCTTTAAACCTGATGACATACGAACAGGCCACATATTGTGCAATATCCCGCTTCATACTAACTACAATGATGCCTTTAAATCCTTATACATCTTTATCCCTCCTGGGTGGACTTTGCAAGTCTAGAATAATGAGCTTCCTCCAACAGCTCTCTTCTCAAGTTTCCATCATTTGGAACACACAGTCTATTCCCAAATCTTAAAATCCCATCATCTAATAAGGCAAAGTCATGCTTACTACCCCTCTCAACTTCCTCCATAAGCTGAACTAACTGCATATCATTCTTTTGTAGGGTTTTAATTCTCCAACCAAGTATGGTTGCACTCTAAAGTTCGCCACAAGAGCTCTCGAGTCCAAAAATATGATATAGACTTGTAAACTCCTCAAATCTTCCAATAATTACCTCTGACAACCTCTAATAGTTGCTAAGGAACCAACAAATTTCACCTTTCAGCGTCGACCACAACATTTGCCTTCCCACTAGGTGATCTGAATAAATCTGATCATAAGTCCTTAAGTAATTCTATCCATCTTCTTTGCCTCATGTTCAATTCCTTTTGGGAAAACAAATACTTCAAACTCCTATGATCTGTAAATATCTCACAAGTTTCACCAAACATAAAGTGTCTCTAAATCTTAAGTGCAAAATCATGCGACTAACTTCCGATCATGGATGGATAATATTTATATTGAGCTGACTATTTAGAGAAACGTAATACAGCTCCATGTTGCCAGAACACAACCCGAACCTGATGAGAGGCATCAACGCCACCACAAACCCTCATGAACTTGAAGGGATAGTTAAAATACAGAGGTATGCAATCTTTCCTTTAACTCTTGGAGCTATGTTCTGATCATCGGACCACTCAAACTTAACTCCTTTGCAAAGTCAACCTAGTCGGAGGTAGGGGCAATCTTAGAACTCCTCGATAAATAGCCTATAATAACTTATTGATCCTAAGAAACTTGAGATCTCGGTCATAGTATTGGGTCTCCCTCTAATTTGACTACAACATCTACCTTTCAGATCCCAGCAGGGATGTCTTAACACTTGAGAAAGAAGCTTTGTCTAACGGAACTCACACTTCATTATTTATGGCTTGCTTATCTCTGAGAGTTTACTGTCTGATACTCAAATGGGCGCTCATGCTCCTCCCTACTCTTTGAGTACACCAAAATATAAATACATAAGCCACCCTGGCCCAGTCTAGATAGGGTTTGGAGCCCTTTATTCATTAGTCAGGAGAAGCGGTAGGTGCATTAGTTAAACTCAAATGGCAAACAAAAACTCCATGAATACATATCTAGTTCGAAAAGTAGTCTTGGGTACATCTTCCCATCTAACCCTTAATCGATGATAACTAGATCGAAGATCAATCTTAGAGAACACATGTCACACCCCGAAATACACCCTAGTCGTTTTTAAACATAATTAGGGTATATTATAAGTGCATTTTGAAAATTTTCACAATTATTATTTTGCTAAGTGAAAATTTGAAACCAATTTGTCTGAGATACAAAGGGTAAAGTGGAATTTTTCAAAATAGGATATAAGTCATAAAATAAGAAGATGAGATGCTATTATAGAAATGACATAAAGATTTGTTGTGGTTAAATAGAAGGGAGTTTGAGGACCAAAGTGTAATAAAAGGAAAAATTAAAATCAAATGGGATAAGACCAAGTTGGTCTCTCATTTGGGGGATTTGGGGAGGTCTTCTACGTGAAGAGAGGAGAAGAGAGGAAGAAGAGAAGTAGAAGAAGAAGGAGAAGAAGATTTCAGGTATGGATTTGTATGGATTACTAGGGATTTTTGGACTTTTGTATGGATATTAGACATTCCATTTAGGGTTTGATTGGGGTCATACTAATACAGATTTGTTGAAAGTTGGGTTGGTAAAACCCTAGTTTGTATAAGATGAGTATGAAATTCTCCCTATGAGTATGGATTATTGGTTTATGATGTATGGATACATGTTTGGGTATTAGGAAGTTAACCTAACTTACAAGTATATGAGTTTAGGTTTGGAAAAACCCTAATTAATCTCTATGTTTGGTTTTGGTTGGGTTAGAACACACTTGGGAGATGTTTTTTTTAGAGAGTATACGAGTTTTCTTTTGATTTTGGTTGGATTTACGGAAAAAGGGATGAAATCGGCAAATCGGGCAATTCAGAGTCTCGCCCCACGGCGTAGGGATCCCCGCGCAATGACCTAAGTCACGCCAGGCGTGGCATGTCCACGCTGCGGCGCGACCGAGAGGGAGGCTTGGATAAGCCTTGGGTACGCCGAGGCGTAGCAAAACTACGTCGCGGCAAAGGCTTATGCCGTGGAATAGCAGTGCTACACCGTGGCATAGCACTGTTCACAGACATGTGTTTTTGTTAAGTTTTGCTATTCTGTTATTCTGAGGACTTGTCTATTGGACTAATGAAGACCCTATAAGTATATGAAAGGGTCCATTCATGTTTATAAGGTAAAGGAAAAGAATGGAGCCGTACCTAAATCGTCTTCGATGAAGCGAAGGACGTGTTAGCAAACTTAATGCCACTATGATAAGATAAAGTTCTGAACACATATAATTATGGGGTACCTAAGACCGGATATTGAATGACACGACACCTCTGTGGGCAGGCACATATAGTACTTTGGTACTCTTTGATTAGTGAGACGACACTCTGCGTAGTGCTTGGCACATTTAGTACTTGGTACTCGATTAGTGCGGCGATACTCTACGTCGATTAGCGGCACTCTTGTTTTGTGCTCGTACCTCGATCTTATGCCAGGTACCTTAGTGCCATTGTGTTAATGTCTCTTCATTTGCTTATTACTAGTCTAGGTAGTCAAACAATTATATGATAAAGGTTTGAATAACGAATAAGAGTAAAGTAATGTACATCGTTCTGCTCTGAATGTACCTACGGGTACCTCTGTATAAGTATAAGCTCTGTAACTCCTATGGGAGATCTTAAGAGTAAAGTAATGTACATCGTTCTGCTCTGAATGTACCTACGGGTACCTCCATACAAGTATAAGCTTTGTAACTCCTACGGGAGATTTGAACAAGTATAATATACTTGCTATAAGTATAGTCTTGCGTATATGGTTGTTATGAATTCACGAAAATTAAAGTATAACTCTTTGTATATCTTATTTCTTGTTATATACTTACTATAAATGAGTATTAGATTGCAGGTGTATATGTATAAGTCATATGTTTCCCACTAAGCGGTCAAAGCTTGCTTACGGGTTTTAATAGGTGTAGGTACGAAGGAGGACGTCAGCGATCTTATCACTGGCAGGCTAAGCTGTGACCTTGACTCTCGTCCAGACCCGGTTGGCGGGTCCGAACCGGATCCGGGATGCCACTCTATTGTGATGCCCCCAGTTAGGGCTCTAATACCAACTTAATACCAGTCCTGTCCAGGCCAGAATGGCGGTTTGAGAGGCAGTCACGGGCGCGAGACTATATCTTTGGGGACTCTCATTATTTTGTTCTTTCTCAGAGCTGAACTTGTACCTGTGGGTATACAAACAATTTCTGTAATAACAAAAATCATTTACATAGACAAAAGAACTACCACCGGAGTGGTGTCCATCAAAATCTATACACATATACTGAGTCCCATTTACTTATAAATGTACATTTGCTATTGAATATATTTTGTAGCAGCGGAATACAAAATATAATCATACTCCTTCATTGGAGTTTACATCTTATACAAACACTTGCCATATACATATCTAATACAAAACATCGAGAGATCGTGAAAGCGTGTGATGAGCACTATCTACGAGATGGCCGTCTTCTTCGGTGTGGAGTGTCATCCTCTACCCTCCTCGCCGGTACCTACACGGATTGAACACCTGTGTAGCTTTCTGCGCTTAATTGGGAACATAAGCATGGACAACCCACCTATGGTGACCATCACAAGCTTATACATATGCATTTCATATATCTATACATATTCATATAACTTTTATTACTTATGTCTTTACATTCCCTATTGCATGTCAATCTTTTTAAAATTACATGTTACAATATCTTTAGCATATCTCTATCTATCTTTCTTGTATTCACATTTCTATAACTGCTTATTCCATATTCATTATATAATTTATTGCTTTTCATGTCCTATCTATACTTTTATTGTATTTTATATCATATACTCTTATATTCACATCATGTCATTTACTTGTAACATCACCCATATCTTATGTATATATTATATACTTTATCGAGATATCATATCTTATGACTTATACTATACATTCCTATGTATGCGTTTTTCTTATTCTTTGCTCCAATTTGTCCTATCTCCCATAGGAGTACAGAACAGAGACTCTTCCTTTGATACCTGTAAGTACTTTTATTATCTATACTCCTTTACATGCTCAAATCTACATATATTGCTATTTCTTGTTCATATCTATATCACTTCTTACCGTGTATTAAACTAACTTTAATGGCGATTATTATACTTGGTAGCAATTCAATTTTCAGACAAGATGTAGGCACCAAATGCCATTAAATATCCTTATGGTAGATTCTAGACTCAATGAGCTTTCCATAGAATCGAGAATATGCCATGCGCGAATCTGCTTGAAGGAGTTATGCAAGTTTACGCGTGAAGAAAATCGGCAACTTACCTTTACTTGTGGCAGCGGCAATACTTGTCTTTTGTCATTTTCAGACTTATTATAAGCTCAATATTGTTTCAAGATATATATGGATGGTTAAAGACCCAAAGGAAGGCTTTCCATAGAGTCGAGAACACCTGAACGAAGTGCAACGAGAAGGGATTATGCAAGTGCAGCCATGAAGAAATCGACAACTTGCGGCACTACGATATGCTTGTGACCACTGGTGTTTTTGTCATTTTCGGACTTATTATAAGCTCAATATTGTATCCAACTATATATGGATGGATTCTAGACTCAAAGGGCTTTCCATAGGGTCCAAGAACACCAAAAACGGAGTTCGGACGAAGGAGTTATGACCGTCCGAAGTTGGAGGTTTGAAAGTGTGTAGGGCTATGCAATTGCGTGGAAACCCACGCAATAGCGTACCCGAGGATGCAAGGGATACGCAATTACGTGGAAACCCACGCAATTGCGTACCCGAGGGTTGCAAATTTGAGCCCAGCCATGCAATAGCGTGGCTTCCACGCCGTGTGCCGAGTCCTTAGCGACTCGGTACCGCATGATTTTGACCGCGAAACCATCCGGGCGGTAACGTCCGCGGCCACAATATCTCCCAATTGAGGCCACAAAACATGCCACAAACATGGCACCAAACGTGCCAAAGCTGCGACATTAAACCATCCTACCAATCAATCCATAAAAAACCAACCCGTACTTATCTTTAAAATCTTGGTTCTGTCACAGCCATCTTAATTCCATACTTTCCATACATGTAACTATTTTCCTATCATTTGTGCATTTCTAGCATGTGTTGTCTAATCGTATACTTCCTAATCTCATGTATTTCTATCATATATTCATTTCATATATTCCTATATTCATATTATTCATCTATTCATATCATATCCTTATATTCATATATATTCTTATTCTTTATCTAATTTATATCCTTCATCTGATTCGGGATGTCAATTGATCCACAAATTTCTAATATTCGATCCCAAAATCTTGGGGTTAAATCCCTGCCTGACTGTCGGCCAGAAAATAACCTATGTGATACATGACTTTTTATTCAAATGAGAAAAGATTCCCTTTCTTACGTGGAGTTAATGACTCAGATTTTAGTACCCGCAGCGTGGCTCATGATGGTGAATCAACTTTGTCTCTTGGTCCAACTAATTCTGACCGTCAGAAACGCCGTTGATATGAGGAAGTACCGAAACTTAGGATTTTATGAACTTTTTACTTGAATTCTCGGCGAAATCCCTTGTTTTTGGTACTCACGCGTAGCCCTCGTCGAGTAGATGAACTTTCGTTCTTGGCCCGATAAATTTCGACTGTCGAAACTATGTATATCGAAGAGAGAAGTGAAGAAAATAAAAATAAAATAAAATTTTATCTCTCTCATGCTCAGTCTCTCTTAGCTGCCCAAAATCTGCTCCTCCCTATCATATATATATATATAAGCTTAATGTGAGGCCCACATGTCCCTCCTTGTCCATCTTGGTCCGTTTCAGCCTCAAAACAATTGATTTCGCCTTGGTTCAAGTTTCAATAATCTTAAATGGACATTCTTTAAATATTGTCAATTTTTGAGATTTTTCTAAAAATCAGTTTTAGAGTTCTGGCGCCCACATTGTCTCGAAGTCGTAAAATTATTGTCTACGAATTTGTGAAATTCCAATAGTCGAATTTGATGAGAATTCAATTCAAGATTTGATGAAACTCGACAAGGTAGCTAGATTTCAGAGGCCGATTCACGCATTGATGTCGGATTTAAAATCATCGAATCAAAGAAATTTTGAATTTTCAATGACAAAGTGCAGTTTTTCCATTTTCTTAAAAATATATTTTCGAACGAATACAATTTTAACTTATTTTATACCCTAAACATGTTTGAAAACTGTTATGGTATATTTCGGGGTGCTACACTAACAAACTAGTAGGAGTCCATCACAGTAGTTTTGGGCTCTGATTATGTAAATGGAAATGTACAGTTTTTGTATATGTATATGTAAATGGGACTTAGGACTGTATGTATTAACACTATAAACACCATTACGATGGTAGTTTTATTTTGTATCTTTGTATATGATAATTTGATTCGGTTATAAGACTTGGGCCCACCAATGCGAAGCAGTAAGAGCCATAGCAAATATAGTTTCGCGCCCCGCTTCATCCTTTGGCGGGTTGGAGATGTGACAACACATGCTCCTGGCTTGATCAAACAAATCATAAATTCGAGGAAGGGGATACTTGTTCCTCACCGTCACCTTATTCAACTCTTTATAATCAACCTGAGTCTCGCCGTCAGTCATTCTTCTTTACAAATAGACCGGGGCTCTGGTGAAACATAGGCCTAATGAGCCCTTATCTAACAAACTCCACAGAAGTTGAATCTTCAACTCCTTAAGCTCCAAAGGTGCCATCCTGTAAGGGGCCTTAGAGCCAGGAGCTGTCCTTGGTGCCAAATCAATGGTGAACTCCACCTCCCTTTTTTGGTGGCGACTAGTGGAAATCCTGCGGAAAGACATCAGGGTAGTCCCTTACAATGGGTATGTCTTCCAACTTTAAATCATTTCCCTCATTCACAACATAAGCCAAAAAGTCTTAACAACCTTTCCTAAGCAAAGAACTAGCTCGCAAGGTTGAGATCATACGCAGTGGTTTGTCCACATGCTTCCTCTCAAAAACTAAACTCAAGCTGACCCGGAATGCTAAACGTCACCCGTTTCCCAAAACAATCAACAGATGCATGGTATGAAGCTTACCAATCCATCCCCAAAATCACATCAAAATCTTGGAGGCCAAGAAGTACTAGGTCAACTGTCATCTCGCTATACCCAATCATCACACAACAATCTCTAAGTATTTTATTAACCACAACAGATTCTCCCAAAGGAGTAGAAACAAATAAATTAAAGTCCATGTTATCAATGATATACCCAACAAACCAGTAAAAGATAAGGAAACAAAGGAATGCGTTGAACCAGGATCAATTAAGGCTCTAGCAAATAAGGTGTGAATTCGAAGAGTACCTACCACCACATCAAAAGTGGCCTAAGCATCTCTATAAGTCATAGCAAATACCCGCCCTTGAGCTTTGGGCTTCTGTCTATCCTCTTTATTCTCCTCACTCGGCTTCAGAAATCCTGAGCTTCTTATTCTTGGACAATCCCCGAACCATGTGTGCTTTATTTCCTAGCCAAAGCAAGCTCCCGTCTCTCTATAACATGGCTTACCCCCATGTTTCTTTCCACAAGTAGGACAAATCCCATCTGAATTTTATGTTGCCTTTCCCTTATTATGATTTCTACTTGAAGCAAACTTTTTCTGTGCTTGGTTACCATGAGTACCATCACTCCTATTCCTCTTCCTTTGTTGTTTTCTATACTGGTGAAGCTCTTCATTATCCTTCTTTGCAATAAGGGCTCTGTCTACCACCTCTGAATAAACACCCAACTTCAGAATTGATATCTTATTCTTCAAATAAGGCTTTAGTCCATCCTAAAACTGTAATTCTATTTCCTCCTATGTAGCAATCAACTGTGGGGCAAAACGTGATAGTTCAGTAAACTTAGCCTCATATTAGGCCACTGTTAAATCCCCCTGTTCCAAGTGGACAAACTTTCCCACCTTTTGTTGTCGAACACTATCAAGAAAGTACTTATTATAAAAAGCCTCCCTAAAATGTCTCCAAACAATAGGCCCTCGATCCTCTAAAAGCCTCTTAGTCATGAGCCACCAATGATCCGCCTCTTTGTCTAACATAAATGCTGCATAAGAGGCTTTTTGCTCCTCAGAACAATCAATGACAATAAATAATTTTTCTATCTTCATAATCCAAGCCTCTACCTTTGTTGGATCTAAAGTACCGGAAAAATAAGGGGGACTCAACTTCTTAAAGTTGTCAAAGGAGCTACCCATACTAGATGAGGATTGTCCTTGACCATTACTTCCAATAGCTCTAGCCTGCCGCTCAACCAATCCAACCAAAGTCCAAAAATATCTATAAAGCCCTTTAGCACAGAGGCAAAGCCTCAGTGAAGTATATCATCGTGCTTTATTTGTTTTGGGAAGATGTAGGTCTCCTTTGTGGCATGGTGTCCTATAAAGCAAAAGGTATAACTAAATTAGTCATTAAGAAGCCAAGTAAGCAAGTCTGAATTGTAAGGAATAAAAGACCCGCTCCAAGGGCATGACGGTCACTTCACAACTTAAACCCGAAGGTTTACAGTGTAACCTGACCCAAACAATTATCTTGTAAACTAGTTACCAAATACCTGTTCAGAGTAGTAGAACAAAATTCTAAAATCCTCAAAACTCAATTTCAAAACTAAATATCCACCATCCAAAAGCCATTGTCCAATATTTGCAAACTTACACAATTCAAGTACTAAAACAAATTCCATAATCTCCAAAACTCAACTTTGAACTAACATAAAATTTAAAGGATCAATACATAAATAGCTTCCAAATGCCAAAATATCCAAAAGAACATAACTAACAGTTAAAAAAATTAATATAAAATTCTCGCCAATCACAATGATGACCATTCCCTAGCTATCATCACTGCACTCCACTCGAACTAAATTTTGAAAAGTAATAGTCAACAAATAGGAATGACTCCGCATTGATAAGGAACATTAATGCAGTCCTTGGATCAAGTATTTCAAATTCACTTGCGCAAAATAGGAGATATTATAATCAATCATTTTCATAACCTTTGAGTTAGCTTTACCAGCCACATTCAAATTCTAAACGGTATGCATTCATTCCCGATTCAAACTTTTCATGCAAATTGATCAAAACATTTCAATCATTCTTTCAATTAAGTAGCTTGTCGAAATAGTGCTCGAGTTAGGTAGGACTTTTTCGTGGGTGGCTAGCCTCAAATTGTTCCTCCCAGGTGGATTGGAACCAAATATTAGTAGTACTAGTATAAACCCTCAGCAAACACGCAGGGTTGGGGTTAGATAAATTCATTCTCGTAAAAGTATGAGGTGTTATTATATCACCCAATTTGACAGTAAGCAACAGGAAGTGAATATTTATTTCAATGATTCAAATTTACAAGCATAATATCTCATTTATAATCCAAAACAAGAATATAAAATTCTAACATACTTTTTCATGCAAAACAGATTTGATTCAGGCATAAACGAAATATAATTCATATTTTTCCAAATGATGCATATAAAAATTTGTTTCAAAAAAATAAAATAAAATTAAACAGCTACATTAATTTCCTTTACCTCAAACAACGCTCCAAATCTTGAAGAGTTTAGCCTTAAGAATCTACTTTTCACCTAACATAATAAAAATATATTATTATCACTATTGACTATTCATCTAAAATTATAGCTTTAGGGTCAATTTTTTTCAGTCAGTCTCGTCATAATTTTTTTTTAAAATTCTCGATAATTTATTTCTCTTTCATAAACCAAATTGAGTTTCGAAAATATTTATTTTTGCTAAAATTTCTCTCTTTACTTTCTCCTTCACAAAAATTTTATTTGTTATAATTCATTTTCAAACTGATCATTACGTGGTTTTCCAGCTTATTTCTTCTTTTTTTATAATATATAATGGCTATGTTCTCAATATATCTTCTTTTTTTTTTTCTGACCTTTTGTCAACTATCTCTTCGAATAATAATAAATGTCCTTCATTTTTTATACCCCAGTACATCTCAAGTCTTCCCTTTGAGACTTTTCCCGTATTTTTTTCATGCTGATTCATATGTCATTTAACCTTTCGAGAAGTGCAGCCCAGTGCCAGTAATTTGACTTTTCAAAACACACCTACCAAGCAAACAAATCTCTTTGATTTATTAAGCTTTTCTTCCAACATTACTAGAAAAATCAAAATAAAAAATTTCTAATCCTTTTCTTTTTATTTTTCTTCTGCTTTAAAAAAAAAAAAAACTCTAATCTAGATTGGGGTTTCTTACCTAAGGTAAAAAAAAAAAAACGAATATATTAAAATAAGATCTAAGAATTAGAAAGCGTAAATGCTACATAGAAATTTATTCTTGAATACTAGATCAGACGTACGTCTTTGCGGAATTCTACGATAAAAAGAAATTAGGAGAGAATAATAGAAATAGTTTTTTTCTTCCAATTTATAAACTAGAATTTATTAGGAGAGAATTACTGTTTACCCATCTTTCATTTTATTTAATTAATTAAATTATTATTATTATTTTCCTAACTTATCCCTATAAAAATTCCTGAGTGTAAGATCCTGAATTTAAGGTTTCAATGAATAGTAAATTTCGTTTTCAATAAGTATGTA
Source organism: Tetrastigma voinierianum (assembly GCA_016808115.1). Classification (NCBI taxonomy): domain Eukaryota; kingdom Viridiplantae; phylum Streptophyta; class Magnoliopsida; order Vitales; family Vitaceae; genus Tetrastigma; species Tetrastigma voinierianum. The sequence continues at coordinate 197,754 of JAEQBH010004321.1, read as the reverse complement.
TTTGATTGGAAACGGTCAAATAAATAGTGAATTTCGAAATATGAGCCCTAAAGAATCGAAAATGTTCAGAATAATGTATTGAGTTTAAAGGAACTGAAACATATTAAAATGAAATTACAAAATTATTTTAAGGGGTGAGAATGTAAGATCCGAGAAAAACCTAGAAATTTGACTTTTTATTAGGAAGGGCAAAATGGTAATTTTTTTGAATTGTTTTTAGATCTCGGATGATGAAACGGACTTCCATAGTTAAGGATATACCGTGAAATCGTTACCCGTAATAATTCGTTAATTACAGAACGGTCGAATTTTCATGAAATTTGAGGTGTGAGGCGTCGAGTGGACCGGCGAGATTTTAGAAAATCCCGAAAAATGTCAAAGATTTAAAGAATGTCTGTTAAGATAGATGGAGCTTTGGGACCAAAATAAATTGTTTGAGGCGATACTTGGGCCGAAGTGTGACACGTGGCGGCGTGAGCCCACGTGTTCACATATAAATAACCTAAAATATCGAAGCGTGAAAGAGAGAGAGAGAGAAAGAAAAGTGACTTCTCATACGATTATGAGTTTCGTCGGTCCGAATCTCGTTAGATTCGAGAAGTTAAGTTGCTGCGTGATGAGAGAACCGCGTGGGTCTGCTAGAATCGCAGATTTCGCTAGGTTCAAAGTTAGGTTTTCACGGCAGAAGCGATTGTCTGAAAAGTAAATCTTTTTGAGGTAAGGTTTTTCTCCTACTCGGGTTAATTTCTTTATAAGGGCATGTGTGTGTGTCGAGGAATCTTTGTCAGTTTTCCTTAGGCCGATTCTTTGTATTTTGGTCATAACTTGGCAATCACTAATCCGAATTGAGTAATTCTAATTGTTGGGTAAATTGGATTGATAGGAGAACATATCTCCTTGAAATAGATCTATCCAAATTTTGACACATTTGGACTCAGAAATGCATTCAAAGTGGAGCTATGTTTAGGCAGTTTTCCTGTTCTGTTTTGAGACCCCATGACCATGTATTGGCCATAACTTGGCCATCACTCATCCGAATTGAGTGATTTTAATTTCTGGATAAACTAGATTGATAGGAGAACATATCTCCGTGAAATAGATATATCCAAATTCCGACACTTTGGAACTCATAAATTCATTCAAAGTGCACTAGCACACTAATTCCTGGGTGGGACACAATGGTCATGGCCTCCAACTTCGGAAGGCCATAACTTCTTTGTCTGAACTCCGTTTTAGGTGTTCTTAGACTCTATGGAAAGCCCATTGAGTCAATATTTCAGCCATGTTCCTGTGGAGGATAGTGGATGATCAGAACATGGCTGAAAATTTATGTTTTGCACCAAGTGTGCACGTTGCTTGGTTATGTCGCTGAGAATAGCCGGGTTTTGACATAACCATTCATGGAGATCTTGTGGGCTGTGTATGGAATTATTAATTGCCATGAGTTAGCATAAGAAAAATGAGAAACAAAAGGGTTGAGTTCAATTGATTTTAATCAGTGGAAGTGATTAAATGTAAGGGTTCTTTGGAAAGTATATTATAGTTAATGATTTAATTGAACATGATTAAGGTATGGATGTTAATGGATTTTATGGATAATATGACTTGTAGGAGAAGTGATTAAGAGACGGGTGGAGGTGGAAAGTTTTGTTTAAGGGGAAAAATGGCTTGAATAACTAGGTGAGAAGGAAATGTAAATGTTTATGAAAATATATTTATTAATGTTTCTGATGGTGCTTTTCTATCGATGCGGGAATTTAGAGCTGCTGGAATCGGTAGTAGGTCCGTTGGGCACAGGTCGATGTACAACCATAACTGTCTTGAAAAAAAAAAGAAAGGGGGGTTAGAGCGAGGGTGTCGCAGAAGCCTCTTGATGCTAAGTCGGTTTTCTTTCTCAAGGAAAGGAAAGAGATCAACTGTACAGGGCTAGTGATCGCGTACCTTTCTTTGGTGGAATAGCTCGGTATTTATCATGGGTGATCGCGATGACTTTCCTTGTTAGACGGTGATATGACATCTTCCCAATTGGGTGGGGGATCTTCTCTTCTTAGCCGTGGCGGATGATAGAGGATAATTGGGGGCCGTGTGGGGATCTAGCCCTTATAATGAGTGGGTATCGAGCATGATGGTGGAGTGCTTTCCTTTCTTGCGGCTCAGTTGATGGCGTAGTTATCCACGTTGCCAATTCGGTCCCGCATTAGTTGACCTCGGGCTCACCTTGTGAGTGACCAAGGCGCTATTATGGTAGAGTCCCATGAGGGCTCTTCTGCCGACCCAGCGAAGGATGCCGACCCGTTTGCGGTTCTTTCCCTAGGCACAACGTTCTAGGCATGGTTGATGCAAACTGTCCAGTTGCCCCGGCGCAGCCGCGAGCTTAGGTAAGGGCTGCGCGTTGTTTCTTGGATCAAGCAGCGAATGCCACGTGGCCGAACAGGGTTTGTTGATCTAGGCTTGTGGCTGTCAATCGTACCGCGATAATGATGGCTTCTCTTTGACTTTCGCGTCTATTTCGGCTGACGTTTCCAGTGTTTTTTGAATCACCTCCACGACCATTTGAACCGTATTCCTCTATTCTTTAAACCTCTTTCTCTGTTTCCCTTGTTCTTCTTCTGGATTCCGTGGGTCCTCGGTGGTCATTGTTTGTCTCTTCTCCCCTACTTCTTTGGCTGGAATTTTTGTCGACCTCCCTTATACTTGCTTAATCATGCGTACTTCCTCTAGGCCCAGTCATTCTTCTGGTCTGCACATAGGGGGTAGTTTCGCCTAGGGACCTGATTTAGAGCGGAGACAGTGAAGTGCAGCGATCCAGATTCTTTGTCGATATGTCCCTTCTGCGGGACCTCCTTCCCGTTAATGAAACAGAATTAGAGTGAGGGTCAGTACCACAGCGGTTCGTACTTGAGGCTACTATGCAATATGCCGAAGCAGTGGACCCTAGTCGGGTCGAGCCCTTTTTTGGACATACCTTTGTCTCTCGCTATAGGCTTCCCTCTGGTGTTTATGTTTGGTGCCCTGATTCTTACTTCTTACATCGTCCAAGTGCCAAAGATGGTTTGTTTATGTGAGGCGGCCTTCGAGAACGGCCTTCGCTTCCCTCTACATCCCTTTATTAAAAGCGTCTTGCAGCATTTTAACGTTTGTCCGTCCCAACTTTCTCCTAATTTCTAGGGTGTTGAATTAGGGATCTTTGGTTGTCTTTAGGGATAATGGCCTCAAGGGTTCCCGACATAGCTGTCTGGACTCTTTAGTGTGAAGGAGGAAGTACGTGAGGGCTTCTTGCATTTCAGCGGCTCGATGTCAAGGCGGTTACTCTTGGATCTTAGTCCTCCTACAAACACTGGAAGGAGCGTTATTTTTTCGTCAGTGGTCATAATTGGGAGTACAATCCCGTTGACCGAGAAGATACGCATGGCATTCCAACCGCTTGGACTGCCCCCGAGAACCTACGTGAGCTTCCGTTTGTGTTAATTGGGTTTAGCCCTCGAGAGTCATAAGGTGTTTCTAATTTTGCTTTGGTTGTGCAGTTTTCAGGTGTCCGCCTTAATCTCAGTCCCGAGGATGAAGCGGTGAAGCGGAAGTTGGCAAAATGTAGACCGCGGACATATTCCGAGCTTATTAGATCGATATTCCTGGGGTCTTTCCCCAGTACGAACCCTCTCGACCCCCGTCTGAGGCTGCCTCATCTTCGTCGTTGAAGCCCCTGAAGAGCTTCAAGCTCGAGTTGAGTTGTTGGTGAAGAAGAAGAGGAGTGCCAAACGTAAGGTCCCCGCTGCCCCCAAGAGTGGCCATGCGGCTTGAGGCAAGGTCCCAAAGTTGGGGGCGTCCTCCCCGCCATCGTCTGAGCCTGGAGCAAGGGCCGAGGTAATTCCAAGTAGGGTCACACGCTCATTATGTGTGAGGTGCCAACCCAGATCCTCAGCCCCACTCTTCCCAGTCAGGCAGCCACAGTCTCGCTTTGAGGCCCGCCGAGGCTCCTGATATCCCGTTCATCTCGTTTGCGTCCCCGCAAATCCCTGTGCTTCTTCCCGGGTGTCTCGAGGGCGAGGAGAGGGATGCATTTCTGATACTTATGACGAGGACTCATCGCTTGAGAATGCAGAGCCTGGTCATTTTAAAGCCCTTTGGCTGGTCCATCCTACGCTGCGATTCTCGACCTTAAGAGGCTGACTTATGTCCGTTGAGGAAGCTGGGCCTGCCACTTAGTGTGGAGCGAAGCATGGTCATTCCGGACACGCCCTTACTGGTCTGGGTCTATATTTATAGTTGATTTCGATCGTCCTTACTCTTGTCTTGTTTCTCGTAGTGTGGCGCCCTACGTGAAAGCCCGTGAAGAGGGCTTGTTTCAGGTTTGCTAGGCTGTGTAGAGGTATGTGAGTCAGTGGTAGCCTCTTCAATTCTGAGAGCCAACTTACAAGATCGCATGACACCCGACCGGATGCCATGAAGTATAACTGGACCAGGCATACCTCACTGAGAAATCGGAGTCAAGAGCAGAAAGAAGGCTCGGACAAGCCGAGGGTCACGCTTTATGAGTCAAGTGAGATGGTCAAGCATGAGTCGGGATCACGCCGTGGAGGAGCTAAAGACGGCCAGGTGAGCTGCTGCAATGTGGTCGAGCAAAGAGCTGACAAGGAAGAGCTAAGTGGCCAGTGGGAAGAGTCAAGGCCTTAAAACTACCTATACATCGGAGCCTAGGGTCTCCAAGAGGTTACTAAGGCTGAGAGCACCATGGGGCGCCTGAATGAAGAATGCCACAGGCTTCGTGACGAACTCAAGAGGTAGCAGGCCGTGGTTAGTTAGAAGACGGGGGTGATTGCCGATCGGGATCGAGGCATGTTCCTATGGGCCTCTAGTCAGCTCGCTTCCAATGGCAGAAGGTTTCTAAGGTCTCCCATGTTCGAGCTTTGATTTCCCGTCTTAATGAGAACGAGATGGGGAATCTGAATCACGGGAGTGATGACCCCGGGTGTGGCCCGACCGCCCCTTACTCAGCTTCTTCTTCCCTGTGACTCCAAGGCCGAGGTCGCCAAACTCCTCGCCACTTCCGATACCTTAGGCTTCTTTTCTACCATCTTTCTTTATTATGGTAGTCTTCGCCCTTATAATGACGGCATTTTGACCTTTATAGAAACGTCATACGTGTGTCTACACTTTCTCGAGTCTTTTTGCCTTCTCTATGCCCTTATAAATTCCCTTTATATTCCTTATGGCTTTTAATAAATTGAATTATATTATTCTGCCGCAGTAGCTACGCCCTGATGCCTGCCATCGGGCTCTCGTAAAATGAGCCTCATGGACTCTTTCGACCAGCTACACTACTCCTGAACCCGAGTTACGCCGCGACATCTAAGCTCCGATTAGTGCCCAAAAAGCATTTTAACCCTATTTATTATAGGTTTGAGGCTTTGTGGTACTAATCATTCTAATTAACCCGATTTGCACATTAAGGTCCCTACTATTCTGCATCGATCAGATTGTGTGGCTAATTTGCGCTTACATACTAATTATGCCGAAATTTTTGAGTAGATCCAAGCACAAAGAATTTGAGTCAAACTCAGTATTGCAGATCAAAGACCAGAAGGAAAGAAGAGAAGAAAATACAAGGAAATTAGAGCACTCTATAATCAAGGTTCCCAAAGACTGCTCCTCGCCTCCCAAAGACTGCTCCTCTCAGCCCCCCTCGTTCTCCCCGCATTTCACGCTTTGTTGTTTTTGCATAGCTTTTATTTTTCTCCTTTCTACCCTTGTTGTAATCACTTATGTTTGATCAGATGGTATTTCACTTGGCCTGTAGTACATATAAGCCATTCAGATACACCGTTAGGAGACGTTTTCGTCAGGAATAAAATTAAAATTCCAAGCCTGCTTCTCCTAGATTTTCTCTTAGCCTTTCTCCCTTTTCTCTATCAAGAAACACTCCTCCGGTGATGACAACTCGTAGGATGGTCAAGGCACTCTTCCTCTCAACAGGAGGGCCACTGGCAATCTGGGTTGAGGGAACCGACGGTCCTCCTCGTTTTTAACGAGGCATTTATTTTCATTTGTGTTCCCTATCCTTTACTCTAGGTTTAAATCTCCCGGGATATCTTGATCGACCAAAAGATTTGACAATCTTTGTGGTTCATTGAATGCTTATTGTTAGATTCAGTGATATTCATTAGTTTCCCTCTATTTGTTACTGTAAGATGGGTCCGCAGGTAGGATTTCACCGTCCTGACCATGAATGTCTGCTAAAATGCAAGTTCTACTGCTTTTCATGTGGCGCGCTATGGGTATTTACGCTCCCGTTTTCTCACCTTTTGTGTTAAAATCTCTACATGCCTCCTTAATGTATTTCATAATCTGTCTGAAGTGGATACTTTCAATGTATCCACTCCGATGCCCAAGCACAGTTCATTAGTTATTACTGTGGTGGCTTTAGATGTGCTTTCAGCTATTAGAACATTTATGCCAAGTTAAATGCTAGTGTTTCAAAAGCGGAAAATCATATTTACTTTTGACAAAATTAAATGAAAGATCCTGGCTAGGGAAATGACTATATACCCTCCCAATGAGAGGAAAAAGACCCGAGGACATGTCACTGTTGCCTAAAACCCTAAATCCAAAGGACCTCAAACTTCATGCTCTATTTTACATTTTTTTTTTCTTATTTTATTTGGTAGCCTCGCGGAATGAACTAACCTTGTTTTTTTTACAAAACCTTAACAATCCAAATTGAAATTCACCATTTTTGAACCTCACTGTGAATCATTTGTACGAAGAAACCCATCCCCGAGTTCAAACCTTAGGGATCACTGATATATCAAGAGAAATTTTCATACTAGCAGGAGAATTTAGATATAAATATTGTTGATTCCGGATCACCCTACTGTGGCACGAATCAAGCTCCTGGGCTCTTATTGAGGTCAAGGCCATGCGGTCTGCTGAGCTACTAGGCTCTTAAAAACTGAGCTCCACCGCTCTTCTGCCGTGCTACGCATTTTCACGGCCTCGAGCCACGCCTAACAAACTAAGCTACTGGGCTCTTATTTAACTGAGCAAAGAGGCTCTTTCGAACTTAGCTACATGGCTCCTTAACAAACTGAGCTACTGGGCTCTTATTGAACTCGAGCCAGCGTGGTTTCATTATCCAAGCCCTGCCTGCGTCAGCCGAGCACGTGGTTCTTCTGCCTGAGCCGCATGGCTCTCTAATAATATCCGGTTTCGCCCGCCGAATTGCTACGCGCTCTCTCGTCTAAGCCGTGTTTCTGACTGAGCCGTTTGATCTTTAGCATCCAGCCTGGGTCTTATCAGCTTCCTTCTATCGGAAAGATACAGGGAAGATCAGAGTATTCCAATTCTTCGAAAATATAAAATGGTAATTTCGGCCAAAACCAAATTTTTAGATCTCGAATGACGAAACAATTTCACCGTTGAACTCGGCCTCATAAATCTAAATTTACCACTGCGACTCATTAATTCCAGATAACTGGGACTTCACGCTTTTATGACCATGGTCGGTGCAAGAACAGCCTGTGAAAGACATGTGACAAAAAGTCACCTACTACATGTACTCATGTGACACATGTTGCATGATTAGTGAGAGGATGAGATGAATGACCTAGATTATGCCAAGTGTCAAAAATCAAGACAAAAGGGACACATTAGAAATTAAGGAAAAGAATAAATGAGAAGAAAACAAAAAGGGAATAGTCATCTTCACTAAGACCAAAATCAAAGAGGTGCAGGAGTCAGTTTTTGTGATTTGAGAGAAGTTAAGCCCCTCCCTCTCTAGATTCATGTTGCTTCAATTACTTGGTCGACTGAGTATAGTTAAAAGTCGCCTAATGAGCGAGAGGGCTGCTGGACACCATTTGCACTCCGACAACTCCAAGAGGTAGGATCTTTCCTACTTGTGTTATTCTTTGGCCAAGAGCCATGTAAATGGTCAGGGGATGTTCCTTAGCTTGAATTAGCTGTGGTTTTCTGGCCTCAAAACATTTGAACTGGAGAGCGAGAAAATCCCGACAGCCATGGGCCAAGGAACAGCGCTTAACCCGAGGGCTCGTTCTGTCATGAATACATTTGATTTTGGGTGTGATTTTTATGTTGTTTATGATTCAAAATGAATTGTTTGATCGTACCAAATTCTACGGAGCTAATTTTAAAGTTATTGATCGGTAAATCGAATATGAATTATGGGAATTAATTGTGGTTAGCATGCATAAAATATATTAGCATGAATGACTTGGAATTGTGTGTGAGAATTAATATGTTGAATACATGGAATAAATGTGTTAACATGATGTAATGATATAAAAATATAATTGCAAGGTAAGCCATTGAATGAATTGTAATTAGCTCACAGAGCTAATTTTGATGTTATTGAGGGAATTTAAATAACATGAGGGCTGTATGTAAATTTTGTTAATATATGTGTAAATGATATATTAAATATGGTTTGAGAATGACATAATGTATCATGCATCGGGGAACCTAAGAAAATCGTGGTGAGTGCACTGTATGAAAGAAATGTATGATGTTCTACCTGTGATTCGCTTTAGGCATATGAGGGAGCGCCTGGTGAGTGGACTAGACAATGGATCAGTATGCAGATATCTGAAAGTAAGTGCCATGTAATCGCTGATGTGATTGTTTGCCATGACATGTGCATATAGGAGTAACCCATGTAGGAAATTATCACTATCGCCATTTCACCCGAGGATCACTATTTCAGCATGTGGAGCGATCGTGGGGAAGGCAACACTCATTAAAGGTCAAGTTGAGAAGAAAGCCATATGTGGCTTTTGACATGGATTACAAACATGTATTAAATTTAATTTTAATATATGTTTGTATTATATGATGTATCAACTCGAATTATCGTATATAGCTGATGGTGTAATTTTTGTGAGTATCACGCATTGCCCATGGCCACATTTTACTCATTTAAAATCGCGGTATGGACCGTGTGGTCATCAGGAAAATTTCAGACAGTTGTACCTAGGTGAAATCTCCCCTGCATAAAGGAGACTTTACCCGATTTTCATGAATGGTGGCTCAAGTTACCCACATCCACGAAAATTCAATGAGTCGACAAGTTGGTCGTGCCAGATACCCTGCTCGGGGCTGCGCCTAATGCCTCTGTATGGAGAATCTGAACAGATCAAGGTGACTCTAAGGTGTCCATGTCTTTATAAATAACCACCTTCCCTCCGAGGGTGGTTAGTACACTCGTCCCATTTTCCTTCGCTGTCACGGAGTTCGATGACATACGATGAAAGCCTGGATTCACTACACCGCGCGAAGTCTATTCCGTGGTCATAAATAAGTTCCTGCCTGTTGTTCCTGGGCCATTTGTCGAGTTGTGTTGTTCCCTAGTCCCGCTAGGTGTGCTGAGCTGGTCAGTTTCCCAACTTTCCATTTGACGGATTCGGGTCGTGGACACGCCGAGGGGCCATGCTTTGAATGCTTTAAGGCCCGCTCCTATGCGGGCGCCTCTCCTCCCTCTCTTTCTCCTTCCCTTTTTTTTTCTTTTTTTGCTTCCCTTTCCTCCGTCTCACAACTTAGGAGCTTTCAACCGTATGTTCCCTTTGCGGTTTTCCTTTCTCTTATGGTTCGTCTTGATGTTTTCTTTGCCGATTGTAATTTTTTGAGATGTGTAGAAATCTGCAACATTGTAATTTTCCGAGATGTAGATGACGACTCTTTCTGATTGTAATTTTCCTCGGGATAATTGTAATAAAGTACATTTTTTAGCTGTACTTGTATAGATGTTTCATGTATCTTCCTGTCCCTTCCGGTTCCTGTGATTTTGATAAACCGAAGCCCCTGTCTTTTTATGACGGCGAGAGGCACGAAATAAACATAAGATGCTGTTATTTGAACAAAAGTAGAACTGTTGCGCTTTATTAATGGATAAAATATGAGGTTTATGGGTAAAACCGCCGAGGCTCAAGATTCCAGAGGTGTAAGGCCTCTTCCCTTCCTCCGCTTGAAGCTCAAGAAGGCTGTGTCGATTATCCGTGATATGATATAGGGCCCCTCCCAGCTAGGGTCCCAAGCTCGTGAGTAGGGTCTTCCTTGTCATGTGGAGCTTTTTGAGCACCAGCTTCCAGGATAAAACTATCATTCAGACTCTTCGATCATGTGATCTTGTCAAGTTACAGGCCTCGCTCGTAGCCTCCGTCCAAGCCCCTCCAGAGATCAAGGTTTAAGCGAAGAGAGACTCCCCATTATGCCTGCGCTTGCGAACTCCGACCCCAGTGAGACTTGAGCCCAACTTCGACAGGGCTACCGCCTGCAAATGCCAAGGCGAACAGAGTCTCGAGTCACAGCCTCAAGGTGTAGTTCCAGATACCTATAGTACCCTGGGAGGTGAATAATCCATTTTCCCTTTAGGTTTTCCACTAGTCTTCACGTCGCTTTGAGAGTCCTTATGGTGATTTCGGTCATTCCCGTTTGACCGCTGGATGACCTGGGGACGAATATTAATTCTTAATTCCAAGCTTAGCACAATAGTTCTTGAATTTCAGGTTGTCGAGCTGCTTTCCATTATCAGACACCAGTGCTTTTGGGATCCCGAACCTGCAGATTATGGACCGCCAAACGGCTATGCACTTTGCTCAGCACAAGATTGCCAATGGCTCTACTCTCACACTTGGCGAAGTAGTCCACTCTACAATGGTGAACTTACACCTGCTCCCTTCCCAACTGTGGCCTCGAGTAATGCCTTAATCCCATTGCTAAAAGGCCAGGCTTATGATCGAGGTCATGGCTCGATAGGTGGGAGATTCTGGCATACTCTTGACGACTTTGCATTTTTGACTAGTTCCGTGGCTCGAGCATCGTGGTTAATAATAATTTCGCTTGGTTTTACCGCCAAGGTCCGAAGCCATATGATGCCGTAGACGCCTTCCCGCACCTCTCTAGCACGTAGTCACATTCTTTCTGCAGTGCATTCGAATGCAGGGGTGCAGAGAAACTAATATGTTTATAAAGGTTCCCCTAAAAGAGCGAACGAGCCGAATTTGCTCTTAGTTTGTGATGCCTCCTTCGATCATTGCAATGTCTCGCTCAACAACAAATCCGCATAAATCCATCTAGCTCTACAAGGTCATTATCGTGGTTGGACCCTTTGTCAGTGTTGACGTTTACGAAGGTTCCATGCTGAGATGCCCGACCGGGTATCCTGTCCAGTCTTCATATGACTGGCCATAGCTTGCAATGTGGCGCCCTGGCCGCTGTGAATTCTCCTTCTCGGGAACATGTCTGACCTGAACTCGTACGAACTTTTTGAGCAACTCACGTACCTTTTTGAGATAGAGGATCATCTTTTCGCCTTTCGCTTTGTAGGAATCTTCTATCTACTTCACCACCAACTAAGAATCTCTTCTTCGTCATGGCTCAAGAAGTGGGAATGACGCTCACCATGGTGATAACCAATAATTCCTTCCATGTCCTCTCTTGTTTAGCTAATTACCTAATGCTTTAGCGTAGGAAGTGGATGAGGGAGGTCTTGTCGCCTGGGCCAACTTGGATCCAATGTAGGCGCAGGTGTTCGCTGGCCGGGTTGTACCTGGCTCCATTCCTATGAGGGCGCTGGCCTGGTGCCCGCCTGGCCTCCTTCAAGGTCGAGCCTGGCCCATGTGGATGTTGTCAACCGCTTTTTGTTTCATCGACGTCAAATAGCATTCCCTGGCTATGCGCTGGTCTCCTCGAGCCATTCCTACTTCGTTCTCCGTAGGGAATTTGACAACCATATGATAGGCAAAGGGATGGCCCTTATGATCAGAGAAAGGCTCCCGCCAAGATTTATGTCAGATGCCGATAGGGCATCCACTATGAGGGACTTTATCGTCGTTGTGGCTTGACATAGGGGGTCTCCCAAAGTGAGTACTAACTGTATTAACCCCAGGGGTAGCACTTTCTCCGGGAGAATATAAAGAAGCGGGCATTTACCTGCTCCAAATCCTCCTCCGATGCTCCGCTTGGCCAAACGCTGATAGAGTGCGATGTTCTGGCCGAGCTCCCGTTGTCGACGACCCTAAGAACTCGCTTTTGTTGACCACGAACACGACCTTATTACCAACAGTCATCATAGTGTTAGCAACCCTGTTTTTCGGTCCGAGAAAGTTACGGTGGTATCCAACCTGGGAGCTTGACGCGTCCAGACTCTAGTGTCTCCTTATTTGATGCTGTGAGGTGGGCCTTCCCGCCGAGCCGGGATTCCTACCACCGCGAACTCTGAAACTACATTGATCTCTCCCAGGGCTACGACAGCCGAGCTGGGGGGCCGGCCGACGAGGGCGGTGGAGGAGGCTCCCCGCCCGCTTTCAGCCACGAATGACTGAGATGCCCATACCTGGACAGGAACCGATTTCTTTCTTCAAATTGAATACAAATATCCTGTTGTGTGCCTATGATCCTCGTGGAATCTTAGATTGTCATGGTCTCTTTGGCCGGGTTCGGGCTTTCATCCGAGACGACCACCTTAATAACTTCGCGTCGCACCCTCAGATGTATTCCGAGACACCGAGGCCGTTAGGGTGAGTAGTCGAGGTGGGTACTGGGCGTCAGCCGCCAGTGGTGGACCTGGTCCCTGACGCACTTCTGAGATCGACCTCTGCCTCTCTCAGCCTCCGGGAGATCTGGCCCCAGCCTCTTCTATCCTCCTCGGGGCTTCTGTACCCCGCTTTTTCTCGTCCCGCTTTCCGCTGAAGAGCTTCCTTTGCTTGTATAAGAGGGCCTCGCCGTTGATGTTTTTTCTCGCTGGTGAGCACCTCACTACCTGCCCGCGGGTTCTTCGAATTGGAGAACATTAGATCTTTGGACTGTATGCCTAACCTAGCTATAAAGGTAGTGATGACGAACTTTTCATCCGGAATGTCCACCCTTAATGACTCCAAGTTGAACCTTTGGACGTAGGACCTTAGGTTTTTTTGTGGGCCTTGCACGCTTTGCCGCCAGTGTGGAAGGCCTTCTGGGCTCGATACGCCCGGCCCGGCGCGGGACACGAAGGCAATGGAGTTCAAGGACGATCAAGGTCAGGGCTCGTCAATCATGCCAAGGCTAAGCCTCAGCGTGATGGAAAAGGCCTGCAGATTCGGCGGGGGTCTCATTCAGCGTGAATCATCCGATTCTCGTGAGGTGTCGAGGTGGCTTGACGGGTCTTCATCTCGCCGTGCTTCGACCGCGGCATTCTGAACTTTATTGGGAGAGGGAAGTGCAGAACTCCGACCGTGAAGGAAGATTTCGTCTGCTATACTAGAGTGTCCATTGACACTGGGGCCCGACCCTTTATAGCTTCCTTTGCGCACACAGCCTTGTCTGATGCCTCCAAACGTTGTTCCTAAGATTGTGCCCCCCTTCGGGTTTGGGACTGGATCGTCGTGTTTCGCCTCAAGGTCCCTTGCTGCGGGCCATCGCCATAGGCCTGCAGGGCCATAAGTGCTCCTCGGTCCGCTATTTTCTTCCTTCGCCGACGTCTTGGGGGTTTTTGAGGCATCGTTGTTCCTCATGCGGAAGGGCATTGCGACCTTCATAGGCTTGTTGTGCCTCGGTGTCGCCCGCCTCGTGAGCTTTCTAACTCCTTAGTGACGCTGATTAGTGAGAGAGTCGATCTGCTGTTTCGCAGCTGCAGGAAGGGCCCGGAGCGCCTCCTCGCTGCTCATCATAACGCTTGTCCCGCTGGTCTTGGCGCCCTGGCCAGTATGACTCCTCGCCTCATGTTTCGAGTCGAGCACATCTACATCAGAAATCAGTTGATTCAGACGAACAATGTAGCTTCTACATACGATGGTGCCAAACTAATGGTGTTTTTTCTATTGATACTAAGCTAGAGCCTGTTAGAATCGTTGGCTACAGGTCTCTGGCCCGTTGATGGGTACAACCCGCAACCCGCACTTCCTAAAAAAAAAGGGGGGTCCATAGGTGTGGGTCGGTCGCCTCAAATGCCTATAATGGGCTTTTCTTCATAAAGAAAGAGATCAACCTGCATGTGGCTAGTGATCGCGCATCTTTCGCGTTGAATCGCCTTATTACCACACTGGTGATCGAATGACTTTCCCTGTTAGACAGCGATGCTGACATCTCTCAATCGACTTTTCTTATCGCTTAATCGTATATCGAGGATAATTAGGAGTCGTGACTGGCCGGAGATCCTTCTTCCTTTAATGGGTGTGTATTTGACGCGACTGCGTATGCTTTTTCTACGCCAACCGTGAGGGACGAGCGCATTCGCCGCATCCTACACTGGGCTTAGTTTAAGGGGTCACAACTTTGAAGCACTGACTTATTATGCTTCTGAACCTTAATTTTTCCATTACTTCAAATGATACAAATTGCTTTAAACCGTCTCAGTCAGATTGGGGCCTTCCAGGGCTGATTTTAGGCACATTATTTACCAATGTATATGTTTGTTTGTGTTATAAATGTTCAAATGAGTGAAATGTGGTTTTCTTGACTTTAAATTATGTTAAGAAAATATAAACGATATGGTTTCCATAGTTTTATAAAGCATGTGTTGAGAAAATATGAAATGATTATGATTTCTATAGTTTTATAACGCATGATTTATGGTTTCCATATTAATGAAATGTTTATGAACATATTATATATATAGCATATATATATATATATATATATATGTTTATATGAAAATGTTTGAATCCATAATACCCTTCCATAGTTGCTAAAGATAAGTTTAAAGGAAAGTCTAATTAAAGTACTTTACATCAAAATATACATGAGAAATGATATAGATTTTTTTATAGAGAAGAGAAGAGCATAACATGTTGGTATAAAGTACAAAAAATGTTACCAACGTGACAATGTGATTTATTCCATAGTGTAATGGTATTCAAAAGAAAGACATGATCATCTGAGGTTCCTCGGGGCCATCTGCGACGGTAGCATCGTTTCCTCAAAGCGTTTTTCACACCAACTGCCATAATCTGTAAAGTGCTTCACTGATATGTCGATTCAAAGGAAAGAAAAGAAATATTTATTGAAATTACATGTTTATAAGACCATACGTTGTTTTGAACAAAAAGGAAAAGTAATGTAAAGTAAATGTCTATTGAAATTACAGGTTTATAATTGTTTTACACGTTAATGGAACAAAAGAAAACAATGTGCAGAGAAATGTTTATTGAAACATATATTATATACAACGCTGTACACATCAGATTTAACAATATCCGGAAGGAAAAGAAAAGTAAAGTAACGCTTATTAATGGTGATCTCATACAACTATTTTATATATCAGATTGAACTATATCCCAAACATTCCTATTAATCAGACTCCCCACGGTACTTCTTAACACATTTTTCCAAATGTTTTATAAATATTTTCAGGGTATGACTCGATCATAATGAAAGATCCTGCCAATGACACTCCTCACTCACGCGATTTAATTCACCCTTTTGAAATGTATAGTTTTGCTGTAAATAATTACTCTGTCCAATCTTTTATTTTATATATATATATAGAGGTATATATATATATATATATATATATATATGTATAAAAGCAAATGTCGTAAACTTATAATTAAATATACTTTTAGTTTCCTAAATTGATATAAAATTAGGATTATAATCTTGAATGTTTGAGGCTATATACAATACATACCAAATTATTCAGGCTGGAAATGAGTTGTCAAAGTCCAACCCCACCAAAATTACAACCTTAATGAAAATGGTAACCAGGAATTGAATCTTCCTCCTTTTTTTTCTATAAAGGGAAGACTTCTGAGTTGTCTGTCGTGGAATATGCTGAAGATATTTTTAAATTAGACATATTTTGTTAGTTTTGGTTAATTCTTCAAATATGTAAGAGAAGAAAGGTGATTTAGGAAAACATTTTAATTTCAGTTTTATTCATTTGAGATAATATTTATTTCATTTTTGTTTTTGAAAATAAATTTGATTAAAAAGAAATTGTTTATTTTTAAAAAAAAATGGTGTGTTGCACCAGTATTCATTATTATTGGGTTCTATTATAAAGAAATATTTATTTGCAATAAATAAATAAAATAATGTAGAGTACATTTTAAGAAAATATATACTGACTTTCAACATGAATCCTTATTTAACTCATTTTATATTTTTACATTTTAGAATAATCCATTTCCTATTATCATGATCCTACAAGATATTTTATGTAATTTCTTTTTAGAAAATAATTTTCCATAAAAGTTAATTAAAACATAATAAAGTAATATTCCTTTTTTTATTTTTTCTCAATACATTCTCTCAAATAAGAGATATAAAACAGTAAACCCTTTCCGATTTTCTATAAAATGTGTTTAAGATAAAAAGGGCTCATCAAGCAAAGAAAAAGAAAAAGTTTTTCCTATGTTTTATAACACTTTATTTAAAACACAACTCAGATAAATGAAGCCACTTCAGTATCAGATTTTTAAAAAGTAGTTAATATCTTCTCAAATCCAAAAGTGCTGGAATACTTCAAGGAAAAAGGAAACCCGAGTTGGGTCCCTTCACTGAGTGTTACAGAAAAAGCCCACCTTCATTACTGCAATTTATCAGACATCAACAAAGTTGCCAAACCCAAATGCAGAGTCGTAGCCAGGATTTAAAGTTACTGGGAGCACTTTAAGTAAAATACCCTTTCCTTTATATTAATAAACCTGAACAGCTCAATGATTGAATACAAATAGTTTTTAGTGGGGGCAGGTGGACCGACAGCCTTAGGTCGATCCGCCACTGCCAAATGTATAATTTGTTAAAAAACATAATATTTATATTATATAGGATATTATAAACTTCAGTTTTTAGGAGAATTAGTCATTTAATATTATATTAGAACTTGATTTGATAAAAGATCTTGGATTTGAACCATATCTTTACAATTTAAATATTTGACCCCAATTTATAAATTTAAAAGTCCTTAATAGATTTTATGATACATCCACCTTAAGGAGGGGTGTTAAACCTAAATCACGTTTAACACATGCGATTGCTTCAATAATTGAACATCTTGCTCGGCCTTGTTAGGTGACCTAACAATTGAAAAGTCTAAGCTATAGCTTAGAGTTAGTGATCCCGTCCCGGTCTTTCCTCATGGATCTCGCTTGTGTTTTAACAGTGGAACAATAAAAAAAAAGGGAAAAAAAATGTGATGAATATATTTTATATTCATTATATTCCTATGTTTTTGTGTGTTTTTATATTATTTTTATGATAAATAAGTATCATAATGTTTTAAGTATTCATTTTTATGATTAGGTCAATCATTGGATACATATGAACAGAATCGAACAAAAAATAAAACAATAAATCAACAAAGAAAAGGCAAAATACAGTTGGACAGTGCATGCTGCGACATTGAGTTATATGCCACAAGATGGGAACAAGAATTTTGGAGTACAAATACTGTTATGTCGCTATATCACTATTTGGATGCCACGACATCACTGTTTGGACGTCACGACATTGAAGCAAAGAAGAAGAGCAAAAACACTAGTATTTCGCCACATCACTGTTTGGTTTTAGGAGAGGTGAGAAGTGGAGTAGAAAAAATTGGTTTTTGGTGATAAAGTCTTGACTGTGTTCTATTCTGAGTTTGCAAGCATGGATTTTAGGTTTTTGGAAGCATATATTTTGGGTCTGGAAGCATTCTAGAGTTATGTCAGAAGTGATATTTCAAAAATTTTCCATTTCTAGTCTCTGGGTTTCAGTTTAACCTTATTTTCCCTGGTTTGTTTTAGGCTCTTACAAACCCAAGTTGGGGTTCTTCATTAACTCTTTCTTGACAAACCCTCTTATTATCCATTGTTTGGATTGCGAAAACTAGATTTTCTTTTTGTCAAAATTTTCATTTGTAAACCAAGCAATAATTGAAATAAAATAATATAAAAATAAAATTAATTTGTAATATAGTCTTCATTTTTTTTTTGAAATTTTGTTATATAGTATTTTTAAAATATAAAAATAAATTAAAATATTTTGAATCAAATTTTATTTTATAAAAAAATTATAAAATTTGTAAATTATTAATATTTTTATTATTTCAACCCATTTTTACGCGTAACCTACATAATATAGGTTGGATTGGTCAAATATTGCCCCGATTTTATAATTCAAGGCATCATTCACTTCATTTATTTCAAATCACTCCCACATATGAGAAATTATGCATTAAAATTAACATTTATTTTTTTCTTTTTCTTTGAAGAATTAAAATTAATTCAAAAATAATATATCACATAAACCATAAGCAAAAGACACGTATGGTATGTATGGATGGTGTTTTTGAGAACAGTTTTTGAGAATGATTTTTGTCTTTTGACAAAAGACTGTTCTCTGAGTCTAGTCATAATTTGAATTTAGTGTTTTCTTATTCAACAATCATATTTATCAGAGAAAAAAAAACAAAAAAAAAACTATCATATTTTCAAATGGGTGAAGTCCCATCCTGAAATCGGGATACCGTGGGTCCATTCCACATCAGAGTGTTTCCCCTTTTAAGTTTAATTTTGACTACGAAAAAAAGTGTCATCCCAAGGACGAGCAAGAATTTCAATTATTGGAAGTAACTATACATTTGAGCAGTGGCGGACCCACCATTGAAAACTGATTATGTTTCCATTTGAGTTGTTGTTAAGGTTTATTAATAGGTTCAACTATAAAAAAAAAATTCGTTCTTATATTAGGATGAATTTTATATCGTTAGATGATGATTTTATTTTTTGAGATATATATATTCTCAGATAAAATTTTAATTTACATAAATTTCAAGATATAAAATCACCATCTAACGATGTAAAACTTGTTTTTATATAAGAACAAATTTTTTATAATTAAACCTTTATTAATATAAGAAAAGTGCCCAATTGGGTGTTTGACAACTTGTGTTTAAAACATTTTAAAATAATTAAACCTCAATCTCTTAAAATCAATGTTTTAAAACCGGACAGGTGATTGAACCGAAAAAGTTATCGGTTCACGGTTCACTGGTCGGACCGGTGGTCGAACTGTGGTTGAACTGGTGACGTAATAAATATATTATTTATATTTTATTTAAATTTTAAAATATATAATTAATAATATTTAAGATATTATTTATTACTTTTTATATAAATAAAGTATTTTAAAATATGTATAATGTTTATATATGAAAATATATTAAAATGAAATGTTTCTATTTATATAAATATATACTTAATTAAGAGTGAATATATAATTTCCTTGTTAATATCTAATTATCACAACGACAACATAATAAGAGAAACATTTCAAGATCTTCCTCCCTTCCCATATATTCAATCACTGAATCATCCCAGATTATTTAATCAATCTTGGCCATGCCCTTTTAATCCTATGTTTTTAATGCCAAGAAAAACGATTAGCTTCAAAATTAAAAAGATCAAAAACGACGCTGCTTTTAACCTATTCATCCGGCTCACCTTGCTCACCACCGATTCAAATGTTTCAAAGTTCTGCCTCAATCAGAAACTGCGAGCAAGAACCTGACCGGTTTCTGTGGCCCGGCCGACGGTCCGACGGCCTGGTCCTGGCCCGGCTTTAAATCATATTTAAAACTTTCACATATACTTAGTATTGAATAAAAATAAAATAACAAAAACAAGATGTCATATTCCATATAGTTTCCATTAGCCTCAACCATTAGTTGAGAAGGTTGCAGTCCTCCATGGATCTCCAATAATTCTTTTGGGCCAAATTTATAAAATGTTTTCCTCGTGCTTGCTTCCGCATCATCTAGGTGGGACCCTGGACGGTGGCTATCCATTTTTTAGAGCCATACACCATTATTTTGAATCTTCTATTGTTTGATTAAACATCTAAACTCTTAATTCAACAAGTCATTTCCACCAGCTTGTATTTGCTTATAAAAATTCCACCATTCCTTAAACTTTCACCACCACCACCATTAATGGAGGCTCCCGTTCCATCTTGGGTTGTTTTAGCCCTGGCATGGCTAGCTTCAGCAGCCCTTCTCTCAAAACTTTTCCATTTCCGGCGACTCCACAAGCAAAACCCTCCACCAGGCCCCAAACCATGGCCGATCATCGGAAACCTAAACCTGATGGGTCATCTACCCCACCGGTCCCTCCACCAACTGTCACAAAAATATGGACAAATAATGCAGCTCCAATTCGGGTCTTTCCCAGTTGTGGTGGCGTCATCTTCAGAAATGGCGAAACAATTCTTAAAGACAAACGATCACCTCTTTGCCTCCAGGCCTCCGACCGCCGCCGGCAAATACCTTACTTACAACAACTCCAATATTACATGGTCTCCTTACGGTCCGTACTGGCGGCAAGGCCGGAAAATCTTCCTCACAGAGCTGTTCTGTTCGAAAAGGCTCAAGTCTTATGAATACATTCGGGTGGAAGAAAGGCGGGCTTTCATCTCCCGCCTATATCAATTGTCAGGAAAGCCAGTCGTGCTGAAAGATCATCTCTCTCGGTTTACTCTCAGCATAATTAGCAGGATTGTGCTGGGGGAGAAGTACTTCAGTGAGAGTTCGATAGTGAGATTGGAAGAGTTTCAGGAGATGTTGGATGAGATTTTCTTGCTTAATGGTGTGTTGAATATTGGGGATTGGATACCATGGATTGCGTTCTTGGACTTGCAGGGGTATGTGAAGAGGATGAAGGCTTTGCGTGAGAAATTGGATAGGTTTCAGGATGATATGCTTGAGAAACACAGGGCCAAGAGGGAAGCAGATGACTCCGGCGGTGCTAAGGATATGGTGGATATGCTTCTGAGATTGGCTGATGATCCTGATCTTGAGGTTAAGCTCCCTATAGATGGGGTCAAAGCGTTTACACTGGTCAGTCTTATCTGAGTCTATCAACATACTAACTGTTTAGCAAACAAAAAAAAACCATTTACATGGAAATCTTCTATAACAACTAAGCCCTCGTGGACCCTTCCTTATCAGTCGTAGTTTCATTTTTAGGCTTTTTCTCAATTAGATGTCGTTCATGTTTATATAGTTATAAGTCTTTGCATTTCTAATCAATGTGGGATATTGTGAAACTTTGAACACATTCCCAAAGGGAAAAAGCTTGCACTAGAAAGCTAGATTTACCTCAAAAAACCTCTGGATTCCTTAAACCTTAAAATTTTCATGATATATGTATAGCTTGTAGGCACTCAAAAACTAATCAAATCATGTGCCTTTTACTAAAATCCTTAAAAAATCCATGAAATTGCACCATGAAACTTTTCAAATCATGTCAAATGGAATTCGGGTCACCCAACTCTAACACCAACCTTATAAATTACAAATTCTCATGATAGTTTTGCTTGTTTTGTTGTTTCATGATCAGGACTTAATAGCTGGTGGCACAGATACCTCAGCAACCACTCTGGAATGGGCAATGTCCGAGGTCTTGAAGCATCCAAGCGTAGCTAAGAAGGCAGCTGAAGAGCTGGAAAGAGTTGTAGGGAGAGAGAGATGGGTGGAAGAGAAAGACATCCCACAACTACCTTACATAGACGCAATTATGAAGGAGACAATGAGGCTACACCCTACCGCTGTCCTCCTTGCACCTCACCTTGCTCTTCAGGACTGCAATGTATCTGGCTATGATATTCGCCGGGGAACTCGAGTTCTAGTAAACACATGGAGCATAGGAAGGGATTCCAGTATATGGGATTCACCGGAGGAATTTCGTCCAGAGAGGTTCATAGGGAAGGAAATTGATGTTAAGGGACAAAACTTTGAACTGCTGCCATTTGGTTCAGGGCGGAGGATGTGCCCTGGATACAGCCTCGGCCTAAAGATGATTCAATCGAACTTGGCGAATATGTTGCATGGATTTTACTGGAAACTGCCTGGAGATATGAAGACTGAAGAGTTGAACATGGAGGAAATTTTTGGACTCACAAATCCAAGGAAGGTCCCACTTATTGCTGTCATGGAGCCTAGACTCCCAAGCCATCTTTACTAGTCGCGCCTTGGACCATCCTATGTATTCTTAATATTATTCAGTTGTGGAATTTTAGTTTTAATAAGTGAATTGTATTTCCCCTTTTATTATCTATGAAAATGCATTAATGCTAAGCTTACCAATTTTGTCAATGGTGTTTATCTCACTAATGACTTCATTTCATAGGATTTCATTGTCGTTTCTCATGTGGGGGAGGCAGCCATGAATTAGTCTATCGCTTCATTGTCGATCAAAGAAAAACTATAAAAAAAAAAAAGTAACTAATTTGCCGAGTTGCGGCTTCTCTTTTTTAAGAGCTGGTCGCGCTCACATAGTTCTATAACAAATGCGGCTATTGGTCAAAATTAGATATGATTTTTTGGTTATTTTTGGCTTAAAATAATCTCTTCCAATGTTCTTTCCCAAATCTTAATTTTCTTTTTCAATAAAGTAGTTTATTCCACATTGATATGGGTTTTCCTTTATTTTCTTTTGTTTTAGTGTTGTTTTCATCGGTCTGCTACGGTGTGTTTTGTCATCAATATGTTGCAGTGTGCGGTTAAATGTGATAATGGCTTAACTGCTTTAGGTTTTCGTATTAGTGTTTTTGGATAGCCCGAGGTTTTGATCCGACAGATGTGTATTCAATGTTTGTTTTGTCGGTATGTTGTAGATCTAGAATCTCATAGGTGTTTAGGCATTTTTAGATTATCAAAATATGTAGGCTTTGAGTCGTTTCTTTTTGCTTTAACCTTCGAATGTATTAATAACTTAAATCAGTAAATTTATCTCTTTTCAATAAAAGGTGGCGTTTGTTTTATTGGTTGAATAGAAAAAACCAAGACTTTTAGCTTTTTCTCTTTCATCAAAAACACCCTATTAGTCGTAATAAATATGATTAAAGTGAACTTGTCATCCATATGTGCAATTTAATATATTTCGATAATAACGGAATGCTTTTGGGTGAATAGAGAAGGCTAAAAATTTTTGCTTTTTCCATTTAGCTAAAAATCAAACAGCACCTAAGCAAATTTGAAAGGATTGATTCAAATAACTAACTTGTTATCGTCTTTAAGTATTAATAATTAGGAAACACCACCAAAATCACCTCCCTGAAAACCCAGAATCACAGGGTCAACCGTACAATCAGAGAATAATATTCATTGTAGAATATTGTATATATCCTTATTGGTTTATCATTCCATACACACGTTTTGTAATCTTTATATAAACTCAACATCACAGCAATAAAAAAAGAAGCCAACTTTATCTATAGTAAACAGTTTCTATTATGGTATCAGAGCCATTCATTCTATCTATATATATGTCTCTATTATTATGTGGAAGGTGCACTGGTTGCAAAATTAGACTGGGGTAGGGATCTCCAAAATTTAGCCATTCATTCTAATTATGGTTGCAAAGGTGTTACTATTTGAGATGGTTTAGGTATTCCAATAACCCACATCGACTCTACTACTTTTTCATCTTGTGATTCTCACCTTGCCTAGAGTGTATATAAATAAATAGTACAAGGTTAAAACTTTATTAGTGCTAGAGTTTGATATGATTTAATTGATACATGTATGTATAGCTATTAGAGTTTGCTTTATTCAAGTTTAGGCAATTTTCCGCAGTATGTATAGCTATTAGGCAAGTATGATAATATATTGAAACATATCTTCTAAAGTGAGGGAATAGCCCTGAACCGAAATAAGATACAAACAAGACCAAGAACAACTCATTTACTTCTAAAGAGCTTAACATTGACCACACCTCCTCGTTTCAAAGCTTTCTATTTTGCAACTTGAGTGCCTAGTGTTTTAAAAGTTCGATAGGACTGGTCGATCAATATCTGATCAGTTATACTGTTTATCAATGACTTGTTTTGTCCGATTCCAATCAAGTTCGATTCCAATCATGATCATGACCAGACAAAGGCACGTTGCTCAAAATCCATCATCTTCTGAAAAGTTCAGGTATGAAATAAAGCAAAATGGAAGAGTTCCAAACAGTACCTCTTGCAAGCCCAGAGCCAGAGGCACATGGGAGACAAACACCCCCAACAGCGCCCATATTCATCAATCCCAGACTTTTTGACGCTTTAATACATCAGCATGCTGGATGCCACTTTTAATTTTGACGGCAATAAAGGGTAGGGTTGGTTAGGTTCTTATATTCTCTAAAAGGCGTAAAAATCTCTCACAATCCGCCAAGAAATCATCATCCTTGTACTTGCACAAATTTCCTTAATCATTCATCAATCTAACTCAATTGGTTTTTAAGGTAGTGTTTGTTTTTTTTACGTTTTGTTGAAATTAAACTTGCATTCGGTATCAATTCAATCTATTTATTTTTAACTTTTTATGACTTATTCTTAAATTTTTTAATTTTTTGAAATAGCCAAAATATTTGGCTTTTGACTTTTTTTAATGCATTTTAGAATGTTTTTTCTATAAAGAAAAACTATATATTCAAATATGAAAAAATCATATAATTTATGATCCAATTGAAACTCTCATGATTGGTTTAAAAAATCATGTATTTTAAAAAATCTATTTACATATTTATTTTCTCAAATTTTAAATAAAAAATAAAATACTGATTTAAGAAAAGAAAAAAAAAAACTACATACTTAATCGTATTAAGCATTATTTAAAACAAAAGTTCTTTTTAGCATTAAGTAAAAAAAAGCAAACTCCATCTAAGTGTCTACCTATATCATACATAATTAAAATCCAAAAATAGTTTGTGTTAGTAACTTTTATTTTAAATTTTAAAAACTAGGTCAAATTTTAAAAGTTAGAAACAAATATAAATGTTAGACTAATCTACATCTTGGATTTGATTATCTAAGATGTTAACTTAAAGTCTGATTATAACTTCCTGTATTTTATATTTTAGTGTTCCGGGTAATCATTGAATTTATTGTTGATATATTTTAATTATTTTTGGATTTTATTAAGTTTGTTAAAAAATAATAGAATAGGCAACAAGAAAAAGCTCAAAGGAAGAACTCATGCATTAACATGAAAACCCTAATTAGGGAAGAAACCACTTAAAGGAGAGGAGACTATGGCAAAATTCTGATGACCTAACTCTAACAAAATGAAAACCACGAAGAGAATAGGAGACTATGACAAAATTTAGGTCACCAAACTCTAACAAAATGACTGTAATGCTCTTACTGTTGGTATTTGATGTGTTGTGGACGTTTTCATGGGCTTTTAGTGTTGTATTTGGTAGTGTTGGGGGTGAAGATGAGGAGAGAGGAGTAAAGTAGTAGAAAACACACAAACTCTCATGTTATTTACAAACATTAAAAATGACTATAAATGAAACACAAGATATAAATAAAATTAAAATAAAAAAAACTAACTTTCTCCCACTAACTCTCTCATTCAACACTAACTCTCTCATTTATCACATTAACTAAAAACTCTCAAATAAAATCGTGGACTCTCCCACTAACAATTAAATAAATAAATAAACACAAATATTTTCTTAAATAATAGGACAATATTGAGAGAAGTGGAGATATGAGCACTTTTGAATCATTCTTCAACACTGACCCTTGATTGAAGTGCCGGTAATCTTTAGTTTTTTGATGGGGGTCCAAAACGGCGCGTGCGTGGAAGAGCATGCCGACCATAGTTTAGGCTTGAGAGGGGATAAGAAGCAAGCCCGATAAAGACATAAGAGCTCGACCTACCACCTTGTGCCCGAACACAAGGCTGGGGCCGGAGACCAGGGTTCACCTAGATAGGAAGCAAGTGATCAATAAATATCAAGAACCATTAAAGGGAAAGTACCCAACTTCCCTAATTAAATCTTCACCAATTGAGGAAGTATGATGACTCACAGCAATTGTTCATCAGTATCCCTTGGTTAACAATAAGGAAGAAGAATCCCTCACCCGATGAGAGAAATATGGTATCATCGTCGATTAGGAAGGATTATCAGTGTCCCTTATTAATTGGTTAACGATAAGGAAAGAAAATCTCTCGCAATGGGAGAAATATGAAAGGTATCATCATCCAACTAGAAAAGTTATCAATTATCCCTTATTAATCAGGTTAACAATAAGGAAAGAAATCCCTGTGATGGGAGGAATATCCATTATCATCACATCCAACTAGGAAAGGAGTTATCATGATCATCCGTATAAATACCAGGCCACCCCATCCCGGTGAGATGCGCACAAGAAATTCATTCCTAACCGGTTGATTTTCTCTTCCACGGAAGAAGCCCGACTTAGGCATCGGAGCGACGAGGCGTCCGCGATCCTTTTGTTTCTTGTTTTTTGATGGGGATCCGAGGGCATCGAGTCATGGGACCCGGCCCAGCAATTCCAGCGCAGCTCCTAGCCCGATTCGGTTGAAAAGCATCACCAGTTTGGCGTCGTCTATGGGAACGACAATTCTTTTGCAAATAAAACTGATTACTTAGTGACTGATGGTATTGACTCGAAATATGAGCCAGAACCACGCCAACCCTCCAAGAACGCAAGACCAACCAGATGATGTAAATAGAAGACAACCAGGAAACACCCTCGAAACTCTACGCGCCAACACCGACGAGATGGAGGCACTTCGTCTCACCAACTAACTTCTGTTAAGAGAATTGGAGGAACTCACCAGACAGCTACAACGCCCATAGGAGGCACGGCAGGCCCCCAAAGGCTGCAATACCCTTCCTTGGCGAAGAGCAATGACCTGCCGGCGGCTCCCTCGGGATTTGTTGAGGAGGCGAGGAAACTAGTAGGAGCCATGGAACGCGACCCCCATATATCCCTTGAAGGATCCGCAATGGGGGAGGCGGCGGGAATACGAGAGGCAATGAGCAGGCCCGCATCGGCGGGGGGGCGGGGGCGATCGTGGGAGGCGAGAGGTTCCAGGGACATCCGAGGCGGGAGCTCGGCCACATGGGAAGGTTTACGTGAAAGGCAGGACTCCATTCTCCATGGATACCTTAGTACAACAAACCGAGTCCCCATTCACGGCCGAGGTACTTCACCTCCCTCTCCGCGAAAATTTGAAGTCTTTGCCCAGTCGAGGCGTTCGACGGGCGAGGGACCCGGTAGACGCCACCTCGAGCACTTCTGAGAACCGGATGGGTTACATGGATACCCAGGGCCCGGTCTACGATGTCGAGCCTTCGTAATCACACTGAAGGGCCCAGCATTAGTTTGGTTCAATAGACTTCCACCATCCTCGATCTTATCCTTCAAAGAGCTCTCCATCGCGTTCGTCTCCCACTTCATTGGAGCTCGGACATATAGGAAGCCGAGCTATCACCTTCTAACCATCAAGCAGCAGACCAGAGAACCTAAGGTCTTACGTCCAAAGGTTCAATGCAGAGTCTTTAAAGGTGGACGTCCCAGACGAGAAGTTAGCCATCACCGCTTTCATCGCCCGGACCCCAGGGTACGATCAAAGTCTTGTTTTCCGTCTCGAGCATCCAGCGAGGGGCGACCGTGGCCAGGGTGCTTTCGCCAAAGGCGATAAGTATATCAATGACGGGAAGCCCATCAAAGCAGGAAGAGATCTTACGCACACGAGGGAAAAGCATAGAGCGACAAAAGGGGGCCAAACCGCTCACTTAGAGCTTAAGCGCTGAGGGACAATGCAGGAGCCCAGCCGGCTCGGTTTGGGAGCCTAAATAGCTCGGGAGCGAAACGACCCGGGAACGGCATCTCGGTTTTAAGATTAAGCGCTCAAAGGCACATTAGCCAGAGAGGAGCCCCGGCGGCTCCCGGTTTGAGAAGCAGAACAGGAAGTAGAATGTGGAGGCCGCAGATAGCCCAGGCTAAGCGCATTTCGGTTTACCAGGCTTAAGCGCTCGAGGCCGCAGCCCGACTGGGAGCCAGCGGCTCGGTTTTCAAAGCAACTACTCAAAGGCACAATAGCTGAGAGCCTCAACATTTCCAGGTTTGAGAGAGCCTAACAAAGCAGCTCGGGAGCGGGAATAGCTGGAGGCCTGACAACCCGAGAGCGACGGCTCGGTTTTAGAGCAAGCGCTCGAGCCTGATAACCTAGGAGCCAAGCAGCTGCGTTTTTCGGAAGCAGCGCCCCAGGTACGATGGCCCGAGCCGAAGCAGCTCGGTTTTCGGAGCAGCGCTAAAAAAAGGCACAGTAGCCTAGAAGCGAGCATCTCGGTTCAAAGCTTAAGCTGGCCAAGGCACAATAGCCAGGGGCTAGCGGCTCAGGTTTGAGAGCTAGCGACTCGGGAGCGAGAGATAGCCCGGAGGCATAATAGCCTAGGAGCTAGCGACTCGGTTTTAGAGCTTAGCGCTCGAAAAGGCCTGATAGCAAAGAGCAGCTGCTCGAGTTTTGAGCTTAACTACTTAAAAAGACCTGCAATGATAGCCCGAGGAGCAAATGGCTCGGTTGAAGGAGCATAATACTCTTTCGAGGAGGTAAGAATGGCCAGCAAGGTAGAAGAGCGAGGCAGAATAGCTCGATTTCTAAGGTTAAACAACTTAAAGCATGATAGCCCGAGCGAATAGCCTAGAGGCATGGCAGTGAGAGCTAAGCAACTCAGTTTTGAGCAATTGTCAAGGCACAATAGCCCGGGGCAATGGCTCGGTTTCGAGCTTAAGCGCTTCAGGCCACTGATAGCCCAAGGGCGAATAGCTCAATTCAAATGAGCATAAACAGCTCGATAGGCAGAATAGCCCGGGAGCGAAGAATTAAAACCCAATGCTCAGTTTTTAAGAGTTAAGCGACTCAAAACCTGATAACCCGAGAAACGAATAACTTTGAAAGCGCCTTGACCAGGCATTTCAACCTCAAATTTCAAAGTTAAACAAATCAAAGGCGCTACCATAAACATGAAACTACGAATCTTCAAAAAGAAATGGCACCTTTCGGAAGGCGAGAAAAGTCGAAATCAAATAGCTTCATTCAACGAGCATAAGCGACTCGGGAGGCAAGATGGCCAATCACCAACTGATTGGTGGAATACGCTTCCAAAGCCTGAGAGAAAAGGTCTTCAAAACCTGAAAGAAAACGATCTGAGAGGACCTTTAAAAGCACGAAGCGATAAGCGGGATGGATTGAAAATAGAATGACCATCATTATCACAAGACATCGACAACAACAAAAACCTAATCAACATCCCGACTAGCCAGGAAGTGTGAATCGCACGATCGAGAAATAATTAGAAGCTTTGCCGCTAGGCTCCAGCTGAACGAGGTTGGGAGAGACGGCGATGGGGTCTGAAGCCCACGCAGCAGTGCACGGGGCTGGGCATGGCTTTTAAGCTGGGGTTTTGGGGGGATAAAAGGAGGCCCAATAAAGCCATAAAGAGGCTGGGCCCACCACATATGCCCAGGCTCTGAAGGCCGGCGGGGACAGGTTCACCGAGTGTCTGACGATTGGCGTTAACATCACGAACCCAGTATTAAGGAAAATTGCCAGCTTACTGGTGGAAATCTCCTGATGAGTAGGATATTTCTAATAATTCATCAATTATCCTGTGGTGATTGCCCGATAAGGAAAGAAAGAAAATCCCTCACCCTAATGAGCGAGAAGTATGGTAATAATGTCCCGGCCCAGAAAGTTATCAGTATATACGCATTATTGGTCAGGACAAAGGAAAAATCTCACCAAATGGGAGGAATATGGTATCATGCATCAACTAGGAAAGTTATCAAAACCTCCCTTATTAATCGGGTTAACAGTAAGGAAGAAAATCCTCACCCAATAGGAAGCTCTCTGTATCATCATCGACTGGAAAGTTATCATAATCATTCATTATAAATACCGGAATACACGCGGTGAAAGATGCGCCTGAAATTCATTCCGCAAGATTTGATCTTTTCTTCCGCAGGAAGAGCCCGGCGGCAGGCATCGGAGGCAACGGCGATCCGCCAATCCTTTTTGTTTCTTGTTTTTCGCGGGGAGCAGGCATCAGAGTGGCGGGACCCAGCCCAATGAAATTCCAATAAAACAAGCCGGTTCGGTTGAAAAAGCATCGTGGGCACTAAGAGCACTTATCTTCACCTCATGGTACACTTCTCATCATCTCGTTTGATGCACTTTCTCATCAACCACTCGCACATTGTTTAGAGCCTTCTCTAAAAGTATTTTTGGTACGCATTTTGTAATCTTTATATAAGCACCGACATCACAACAACCAAAAAGAAGCCCGACTTTATCTATAGTAAACAGTTTCTATTATGGTATCAGAGCCATTCATTCTATCTATATATATGTCTCTATTATTATGTGGAAGGTGCGGTTATAAAGTGGCCCGGGGTAGGATCTCCAAAATTAGCCATTCATTCTAATTATAGTTTGCAAAGGTGTTGCTTCGAGATGGTTTAGGTATTCCAACGCCCACGTCGACTCTACTACTTTTTCATCTTGTGATTCTCACCTTTACAGAGTCTTATATAAATAAATAGTACAAAGTTTAGCTTTTATTAGTGCTAAGTTTGATATGATTTGGTGATACATGTATGTATAGCTATTAGAGTTTGCTTTATTCAAGTTTAGGCAATTTTCCGCAGTATGTATAGCTATTAGTATGATGGCTTATATTGAAACATATCTTTAAAGTAGAGCAGCCCTGAACCGAAATAAGGTAAACAGACCAAGAACAACTCTGTTTTACTTCTAAAGGCTTGCATTGACCACCTTTCCTCGTTTCAAAGCTTTCTATTTTTGCAACTTGAGTGCCTAATGTTTTAAAAGTTCGATGAGGACTGATTAAGTCAATATCCTGATCCAGTTATACTGTTTATCAATGACTTGTTTTGTCCGATTCCAATCAAGTTCGATTCCAATCATGATCATGACCAGACAAAGGCACGTTGCTCAAAATCCATCATCTTCTGAAAAGTTCAGGTATGAAATAAAGCAAAATGGAAGAGTTCCAAACAGTACCTCTTACCAAGCCGAAACCAGAAGGCACATGGAGACAAACACTAACAGCGCCCATATTCATCAATCCAGACTTTTTGACGGCTTTTAATACATCTGGCATGGATGCCACTTTTAAATTGCGACGCAGCAATAAGGGTAAAGTTAAGTTTAAGGAGTTCTTTATATTCTCTAAAGGCGTAAGTCTCTCAATCCGCCAAGAAATCATCATCCTTATTGCTTGCACCAAAAATTTGCTGTCAATTCATCAATCTAACTCAGTGGTTTTTAAGGTAGTGTTTGTTTTTACGTTTTGTTAGAAATTAAGCTTTGCATTCGGTATCAATTCAATCTATTTATTTTTAACTTTTTATGACTTATTCTTAAGGCACTGAATTTTTTTGAAATAACCAAAAATATTTGGCTTTTGACTTTACAACCACATTTAAATCTGACTTTCTATAAAGAAAAACTATATATTCAAATATGAAAAAATCATATAATTTATGATCCAGTGAAACTCTCATGATTGATTTAAAAAATCATGTGTATTTTTAAAAAATCTATTTACATATTTGTTTCTCAAATTTTTAAATAAAATAAATATAAGTTAAGAAAGAAAAAAAAAGCTACCATCTTAATCAGTGTTAACACCTATTAACAAAGTTCTTTTACAGTATTAAATCAAAAACCAGCTCATCAAAGTGTCTACCTATATCATACATATTAAAATCCAAAAATAGTTTGTGTTAGTAACTTTTTATTTTGGTACAGATCAAAATTTTAAAGTTAGAAACAAATAAATGTTAGAGAAAAGCTAATCTACATCTTGGTTTGAATATCTAAGATGTTAACTTAAAGTCTGATTATAACTTCCTGAATTTTTTTATTTTAGTGTTCCGGAGTATCATTGAATTTATTGTTGATATATTTTAATTATTTTGGTTTTCATTAAAGTTTTGTTAAAAATAGAATAGGCAGCTCAAGAAAAAGCCTAAGAAGAACTCATACATTAACATGAAAACCCTAATTGGGAAGAAACACTGAAAGGAGGAGACCCCATAACGCCTTAAAATTCTGATGACCTAACTCTAACAAAATGAAAACCACGAAGAGAAGAGGAGACTATGACAAAATTTCACCCAACTCTAACAAAATGACTATAATGCTCTTAATGTTTGGTATTTGATGCGTTGTGGACGTTTTCATGGGCTTTTAATGTTGTATTTGGTAGTGTTGAAATTTGAAGATGAGAGAGAATTAAAGTAATAGAAAAAAAACTCACTATGGCTAGGTGTTGTGCAAACATTAAAAATGACTATAAATAGGCTTACAAGATATAAATAAAGTAAAATAAAAAAACCTTTTATCCACTAATATATAAAATTCCCTTACTAACTCTCATTTTTATCACATTAACTAAAAACTCTAAATAAAATATTGGACTCCCACTAACTAATTAAATAAATAAATAAAAACACAAAAATATTTTCTTAAATAATAAGGACAATATTGAGAGAAGTGGAGATATGAGCACTTTTAAATCATTCTTACTTGCTTGCTGATTCAAAATTGCACTAATCTTTGGTTTTTTTTGATGGGATTCGCATGCGTGCACAGGCTGAGGAGTGAGCAATAAGCTAAGGTTTGAGAGGATAAAGATGTAGGCCCAATAAAAGACATAAAGAGCTCGACCATGCGTGTCTTGAACACACAAAGGCTCGGGACGGGGACCGGTTCATACTCGTCTGAGCGGTGGCGTAAATATCGAGAACACAGTATTAAAGGGAAAGTGACTACCTGGTAAATCTCCACTGACTAAGGGAAGTATGATATTCTAATAATTCATCAATTATCCATATTAGTGAGTTGCTTGATAAAGGGAAGAAAATCTCTCACTGACCAGAAAATATGGTATCGTCGTCGTAGAAAATTGCTCAGTGTCCCTTCTTGAGTGGAGTGCTTGATAAGAAGAGAAGAACTCCTCACCAAATGGAAATCATATCAAATCGTCAAATTGAGGAAAGTTATCGTGATAAATAAAATTATAAATGCAAAGGCCACCCCATCGGTGACGAATGCTGCAAATTCTTTCCTAGCAGGTTAATCTTCTTCCGGAAAAAATGACTTGAAGCATCGGAGAGCAGCAGAGGAGATCCAGCAAATCGCTTTTTGTTTCTTTTATTTTTATGGGATCCGGGCATCGAGTCACTGGGGCCAGCAGCTTGATTAAAATCATGTTCCCCTTGATTCGAGTTGAGAAAAACATCGTCAGGTTTGGCGTCGATCTGTAGAACGACAATTCTTTTACCAAATAAGCGGAAGATTATAGTGATACGATAAGTGATACGACTCGAGAAATATGAGGCAAAACACGCTGACCCTCGAAAGAGCATAAAGACCTGACGGGCGATGTAAGTAGCGGACAACCGGGAAACGCCCTCGAGAAGCTTCTATGGCGCCCGACACGAAAGAGATGGGCACTTAGGTCTCCTGACTTGACTTACGTTAAGAAGAGGTGGAGGAAGTCGGGGCAGTACCTACTTCCAGCAGGGCACGCGGGCCCCGAGGTTCACGATCTCTGTCATGAAGCGGGTGAGCCGCCAGAAGCGGCTCCTCGAGGACATTCCCAGGAGGCGAGGAAGCAGGCGGCAATGGAACATGACCCTTATATCGCTTGAAGGAGATCCGCAATGGGAGGAAGCGGCGGGAATAAACGGTAATGAACGACCCCTTATCAACGAGGGCGAGAACAATCGTGGAAGCGAGGAGTTCCGGGACATCCGGCGGGCTTCGACCATATGAAGTTGTGAAAAAGAGCGGACTCCGGTCTCCATGGATCGCCAGTACGGCTGGCGGGATGCGACCGGTTGGAGACCTTTGTGCTCCGCACTCTATTCCCCTGGCAAAATTTAGAATGGCACAGGTCGAGTTCGGCGAACGAAGGACGATAGAGCCACCTCGACACTTTGAAGAACGGATGAATTGCATGGATACGGTACGGTCGCAGATGTCGGTGCCATTAATCCGCAGTGAAGGGGGCTGGCATTAGTCCCGGTTCGATGGAGCTTCCGCTATCCTCGATCTTATCGCTTCAGGAAGGCTCTCCGTCGTTGGGTGTGCACTTCATTAGAGCTCGAACATATAGGAAGCCGATTTATCACACGGTAACCATCAAGCGGCAACCACGAAGAGCACGAGGAGTGCTACGTCAGGGTTCAATCTAAAGTCTTTAAAGGGTGGGCGTCCCGAATGAAGTTCGCCATCATAAAACTTTCTCGGCAGACTGATGCAATCAAAGATCTTGATGTTTTCCGTCTCAAAAATCACGGCGACCTGTGGCGAGGTGCTCACCAAAAGCGACAAGTATATCAGCGGCGGAAGCCCTTATATACGCGAGGCTTCTTGCGCGCGAGGAAAAGCGGCGACGAAGCGACGGCGGCTCGGTTTCGAGCCGCGCCAGGCACAGCTGGCCTAGAGCCCCGACAGCTCGGTTTGAAGGCACCAGCCTGCTTCCGGGAGCCCGAGAACAACCCCGGGAGCAGCCGGCTCGGTTTCGAGCTGCTTACTGAAACACCAATACGCCCGTAAGGCTACTTGGCTTCGATTTTTAGAAAACTTACTTGCTACGAAAAACTGCTGCAGAGGCGGCGGCTTAGTTTAGAGAGCTAAGCGGCTCGAGAAGGTAAATGCACGAAAGGCACAATAGCTCAGCGGCAGCCTTTCAGTTTTAGAAAACTTACTTCGCAAGCGTAACGTGAAACCAGTAACCCCGGAACACCGAAGCTTGCTCAAAAAACCTGCAATAGCGAAGCCCCAACGGCTTCGGTTTAGAGAGCCTACGCCGCTTCGGGAAGCGAAATAGCTTCGAAAGCGCAACAACCCGAAGCAACGGCTTTCAGTTTTTAAACTTAACAAAAAAAGAGCCGCAATAACCGAAACAGCGGCTTTGTTTGAGCTTAGCGCTGAAACCTGGGGGCGAACATTCACGATTTTGACTAACTGGCAAAAAATGTAGCTGAAAGCAGCGGCTTTCGATTTACGAACAGCACGCTAAAAAACTACGTCGCCCGAGAAACTGACATCTCGGTTTGAAACTTTAAGCGGCTTTGGGGCCGAAATGGCGAATTTAAGCGGCTGGTTTTGAGCTTAGCGCACCGAACCTGTAGCGCCACGGGGAACGAAGCCACTCGGTTTTTCAAAGCAACTACTCAAATACCGCGATAGCCGGAAGCGATAACAAATTCAGGAACATAAGACTCGAGAGGTAGAATAACCACTGGAAGCGAAGAGCCGGAAGCCAAATAACTCAATTTCTAAGAGTTAAACAACTTAAAAGGCGCAATAGCCCAAGAACGAATAGCCTAGAGGCGCTGGCGACCCGGGAGCCAGCAGTGGCTCGGTTTTGGAGGCTTGGTACGGGGTGAAAGGCATAATAACTTTAGGAGCCCGCGCCATTTCAGTTTTCAGAAACACTTCTTAAAGGCCTGATAGCCGGCGATAACCCCGAGGGCAGCTCGGCTCGGTTGAGGCATAAGCACGGCTCGAGAGTGGGAGAAATAGCCCGAGGAGAGGTGAAGAGTCCGAGCGAAATAACTGGAGTTTTAAAAGTTAAGCAACTTCAAAGCGCGATAGCGAAACGAATAGCCTAGAAGCGCGGCTTGACCTAGGAATGGGCTAGCTTCGGTTCAAGAGTTAAACAACTCAAAGGTCTTTATAGCCCGTGATGAATAACAAGGCGTAACGACGAGAGGCGAGAAGAACTGAGAATCAAATAGCTCGGGATTCAGCTAGGCATAGCGACTCGAGGAACAGTGTTAAAGAAATCACCCCAGCAGTTATGAGCAGTCGAAGGTGCTTCCAAACCCACGAGAGGAAGAGGGTCTTCAAGAACACAGAAAAGCGATACGAGAGGATGTTTCTAAAAACACGAGGAAAGCGGAAATAAGCCGGGAATGGGTCTGAATCGAATGACCATCATTATCCTGAACTTGCATCATTTCAACGACCAAAACCTGTCGAGCCATCCCGACCTTCACATAGAAAGATGCGCCTAATCAGAGAAATAATTTAAGCCGCGCACAAACTGGCACAACCAATTTGGGGAGGCAAGCGATGGGATCCCAAAACCACCGTGGGTGAAGGGCTCGAGCCACATGACCTAAAAGCTAGGTTGAGAGGGGATAAAGAAGACATAAAAGAGCTCAGCCCACCACATATGGCCAAACACGAAGGCCTAGGCCCGGACCCGCTCACCCCGCTCGAGAAGCAGTGACGAAATATCCAAAGAACCTCAGATAAAGGAAAGTATCCAACTTCCCTAATTAAATCTCCACCAATTAGGGAAGTATGATATTTCCTAATAATTGTTCATCAATTATCCCTTATTAATTGGTTAACGATAAGGAAAGAAAATACCTCACCTAATGGCAAAAATATGGTATCATCATCCAACTAGGAAAGTTATCAATTATCCCTTATTAATTGATTAACGATAAGGAAAGAAAATCCCTCACCCAATGGGAGAAATATAGATTACCATTCAACTTAGGTGCTATCAATTATCCCTTATTAATCTGCAATAAGGAAAGAAAACCACCCACGGTGGGAGAAATATCTGATTACCATCCAACTAGGAAAGTTATCATGATCATTCATTATAAATACAGCCACCCTTACTCCATGAGCAAGATGACAAAAATTCATTCCCTAAGAATGAGTTATTCTCTTCCACCTGGAAAAGAATCCACTTAGCCACTGAGAGGCAAACGAGCGATCCCCGCCAATCCTTTTTGTTTCTTGTTTTCGCAGGGGAGCCAGGCATCTAGAGTCAGCGGACCAGCCCAGCAATTCCAGCACGCTCTAGCCCAGTTCCGGTTGAAAAAGCATCATCAATTTTCATGGAGCACTTATCTTCACCTCATGATACACTTCTCATCATCTCGTTGATGCACTTTCTCATCTACCTTCACTTGTTGTTAGAGCACTTCTCTCTAAAAATTATTTTTGGTGCACTTTTCACCAATTAATTTAGAGGAAAGTTTCTTCAACCTCTTTCACCATATTTATTTGCTCTATTTTTGTTTTGACATGTTTTTGTAGATGCCCAAATCTTTTGGACTTGAAGCATTGAGGCATTCCCTTGTATCAAACTTCTTTCTCTTCATGTCCAGGTTTTTTGCAGTGATCACATCGAGGAATTTTCCTTTTCCCATTGACTATTTGGTTAAATATGTTACATCAACCGCCTATTTCATTCGGGCTTGCTTCCTAAATTTGCGCTTTAGTCCACAAATTGGAAGTGCATTACTAATTTCAAAAACTAATTTTTGATAGATCCTTAGAGTCTTCAAGAGAAGAAATTTTGGATTCATCCTTTCAGACAAGCTTACAAGAAGCTTTTCGATAATTAACTGAGTAGAAAAGTCTTCACCAAGTAATTTGATCTGGTTGACACTAGACATGAATTTGCTATCATACTCCTCACACTATTGGGGATTCGGCAACCGTATGAAACATACCTAAGCATCGATCTGGCTGGAGGCGCTTGAAGATGATTATGAAGTTCTCGTTTATCACGCCCCTCGCTTCGCATGGGCAGCAGCGGGGTGCGGCACGGCACCGCACTTTAACCTCGTTTCAAACATTGGTGGGCCCATTTCATATATATAATCTCATAATGAAATGAAACTTGTAAAACTACCACCGTAGTGGTGTTTAAAATGTCCTATACTTATACATGCCTGAGTCCCATTTACTTGTACATAAACAAATTCCACTATTATCAAAAACTTTTACATTTACATTCTAAAACAAAATCAAAAAGCCTACATTAGGTAGACCTTGTTGTGTCAGCCTGCGACGCGAATGCCCTGAGATCCTCTTCGCACCTACACCCGATGAAACACTCTCACGACGCTAAGCTTATACCTTAGTGGAATGGATACAAATATGACCACTTGTCCACAATTACAGGATACATAAAACATAATGCATATGTCGAGTTTAAGCATACCGCATCTTTCATATAAATATAATTCTTATAACTGGGTTTTCATATATCTCGTAGAATTCGTAACAGAATCTTATATGTAAAAGTAATTGTGAGGTACATTATGCATCAGAGCGTAATAGATTACTTATACTTTCTTATTGTTCATTATTTAGATTCTTATCATATAAATATTTGCCTGTATAGACCAGTAACAATGAATGAAAGGGACGCAACATAATAGGTATCTGAAGGTACTCTACAATACTGAATAGAGGTGTCGAACCACAATACGTGTCTGCCCACGTAACAGAAGTGCCGGAGCATGAGCAGGAGTGTCGTAACACTGATAAGAGATGTGCCTACCCACGTAACAGAAGTGTTGTAACACTAGCAGGAGTGTCGTAGCACTGATAAGAGGCGTGCCTGCCCACGTAACAAAAGTGTCGTAGCACTAATAGGAGTGTCGAAGCATTGAACAGAGACGTGTCTGCCCACGTAATAGAGGTGTCGTAGCACAATGTAGGAGTGTCGTCGCACTTAACAGACATGCCTATTCATTCACTATCCGGTCTCCGACAGACATACAATTATATGTGTTTTCTAGCTTCTTATTTTGTTCTTAATCACATTAGCAAATAAAGGCAAGAAACAATGTTTGCCCAAAGACAAGAGCTTTGCCTCGATGGCGAGGTATAAAGCATTTTTCATATAACTTTTATACATGTATTAACCCTTTCATTCAGAATTAACGGAAGAACATAACAAAACAGGGTTGTAGGACCAATACTCGGACCCTAAAAAACTTTAAGTATCGGTACTCAACTTTCAGTGCCTGTATTTAACATCCTCTAGACCTTAAACCACTTTGAGTATCGATACTCAACTTTTAGTACCCCAGACTAATATCCTCCTCGACTAGCGCCTTGAGTATCGCACTCAACTTCATTACCGATACTCACATCCTAACCAAACAACTTTGAGCACCTATTCAACTTTTCGCACCTGCATTCAATCGTTAATTTCTCGTTGTGCTTTTCTATTTTCATCCGAAATTTCCACCCAAAACCCAAAACCAACCACAAAACTGAACTAACACCAACAAAAATCACTTTTATAAAGAGATAGGGTTCTTCTAACTCAAACATAGACAAAGAAAGAGGTAGGAGGGTTTCCTCACCAACAAATCCATACTTCAAATGAGAAATTTCCATACAAGTATTCCATACTAACAAATATCAGAGTTCCAAACCTGGATTTCTTCTCTTTTTCTTTTCCTTCTCTTTACTTGAACAATCTGAAACCCAAAAATGGCTTCTTCTTCTATCCTCCATCGTAATTTCCCTAACCAAATGAGAAAAAAATGCCTCATCTCTAAGACCATGTTTGGTCTTATCCCATTTTGACCTAAATTTCCACTTTTGCTATTTAGTCCTTCCTTTTCAATCTATTTGCAAATCAACTTATCCAATTCCTACAATAACATATCATCTAATTGTTTTATGACTTTTGGGTCCTCATTTTACAAATGACCAATTTAACCTTTTTCCCATTTTACACTTAATTTCCGAAAAATGCAAATTTTACTTATATTACCCTAAACATGTAATAAACTACTAGGGTATAATTTAGGGAGTTACATTGCCTTTCCCAGGACTATGGCGCAAATCAAGGCACAAAAAGAGAAAATAACAAGAAAATCAAAGATGAAAGCATGTCTTTTTGCAACAGTCTCAACAACAGTTTTAATTATACCAGAATTATGTCTCTCAGATCTGCTAAAAACATTTGGGACTACCTGAAAGAAGAGTATGCATGAGATGAAAGAAATAAAAGGATACAACTCCAAAAGTTGATAAGGGAATTCAAACTTCAAAGAATTAAGGATTTCGAGATGGTTAAAGACTAATCATACAGACTTCTTGGCATAGAAAACAAGGTGAGACTTCTTAGATATGATTTTGTTGATTCACGAATTGTACAGAAAATTCTTGTTACAGTACCATAAGATATAAAACCACCATCACTACTTTGGAAAAAACTAAGGATTTATCAAAAATTTCTCTACCATAATTTCTTAATGCTTTAAGAGCACTAGAGCAAAGAAGATTGATGAGGGAGGAAAAGAAAATTGAAGAAGCATTGGAAACCAAGCATGAAGATGATTGTGAAGTAAGTAGACCAAGGGCAACAAAAGGAAAATTTGGAAATTAGAAGAAATCCTATCCGCCTTTGCTAAAGATCAGAGAAAGTTAAGCGGTCATCCTCCATTTAGATGCTTGAGAAGACTCCGACGCTTAAGTGTTCCAAGTGTAAACTAACTGACATGAAGAAGTAACTGCGAAAGAAGGAGCACAGCATGAGGAAGAGGCAAAAGCAATAGTTCAAGAGGAAGAAGATTACATGTTTGTTGCCACTTACTTCATCAGTATGAATTCAACAAACTGTTGGCTCATTGATAGTGGTTGCTCCAACCACATGTCGCACAACAAAAGCTTGTTTAGAGAATGGTGTGAAATAACTTCATCAAAGGTTCAAGTGGGTGATGGTAAGCATATTCCAGTCAATGGAAAAGGTACAATTATTATCCCAACTCGTCATGGTACTAAGTTGATAACTAATGTGTTGTATAGACCTGACTTATATCATAACTTGTTGAGTATGGGTCAGCTAGTAAAGAAAGGTTATAAAGTACGTAACAATGATTATTGTCTAATTAAAGATGCAAATGGTAGTGATTTATTGAGAAAATTTTTGTTCTAAATCCATTGGAGGAGGAGCAAATTGCATTCTTAGCGACTCAAAGCTGAAAACGAAATTGCCGCAAGATCCAAAGCATCGACGTATAATAGCAAGATACCTTGCAACCTTCAACTCCGCTTTGCAAGGAATCTAATCACCAATTTGATCATCTTTATACTCCAATAACAGAGAGATGGTATTTCTTCATAACATAAAGATGATATCATTGCTAGAAAAAATACGGATGAAGAGAGTAAGTTGTTAAGGGCATGTTCAGATGAGGCATCCCAGATAAATAAAAAGATTTCAGTTGCTGCCACACTAAAGCAAAAGTTTCCTACAATTACCCAACCCTTGCTGAATGCAAAAGTTGTTCACAATTCAAATAAGTCTCTGGTGGTAAAGATTCATGCGGCTCTTGAATTTGATGAAGACAAATACATTGCTTTTAAAGACATATCCAAGTAGTGTTAGCAAGGTTCAATTGACATTGCAATATATCTAGCTTCTGTTAAACAGTTTGGTTTGTCACATCTTGTTCTTGAATTGGCTAGAATTTGTTTTGATGCTTAGAAGCATAAAGAACTTTTAGAGACCTATAATGCTAGTGTACGGAGCAATGGAGATTTTGGCTAAAAGGCACTACAAGAAAAAAGGCATTTCATGATAGTTTTTCACCGTCAAGATAAGACATATATGTTAAGGTAGGTCAATATTCATATATGTCATCTATGCCAGTGTCAAGAAAAGTTTAGGTTAACTTGACATAGATATGCCAAAATAATATAATCTTATTGTTACTCACAACATTTCTTGATAGTTGTCAAGGTTGTGTTCAACATATGTCAAGGTTAACTTATAGTTTTGTCAAGACCATTTCTTGCTTTATGTCAAGGTTGCTATAAAATATGTAAATACACTTGACTGACTTACTATCCAAGAACTGAATAACTGAATGAATTCAGTATATATTTTTAAGATCCCAAAGATTTTAGAACTGAACTTTATTCTACTGAAAACATGTTCAATTGAGAAATTATAAATATTTTATTTTACATGATAGTAAATGATGTATACTATTAGAAAACTAAAATCTAAATTAAATAAATTTTGTATACACTTTAGTCCTGAAAGAGCATTTTGCATGTCACCCACCTATTCCAAGTGTAGAAAAATATCAGTGCATATTTAAAATTTTAAAAGAAAAATAGAACAATAATAAGATTATTACTCTCTAAATATTAACAAATAAATCTATAAATACAACTCATAAAGTGGTAATAATGCTCAACATCAGGTGCTTTAATTTATCAAATATGAATATTTTTGTTTTTTCATAATTTATATGGAGTCATTTGTACTTTGGTTATAAGGCCTATGTTTTCAAAACATAAAACATCATAATACCCTTTTCATATCTTACT
The DNA here is from genome assembly GCA_016808115.1 of Tetrastigma voinierianum. Classification (NCBI taxonomy): domain Eukaryota; kingdom Viridiplantae; phylum Streptophyta; class Magnoliopsida; order Vitales; family Vitaceae; genus Tetrastigma; species Tetrastigma voinierianum. The sequence goes on along the minus strand of JAEQBH010004321.1, from coordinate 155,828 downwards.
AATACAAGGGTGAAATAAATAAATAAATTATTAGTGGTAATAATGCTCAACATCAGGTGTTTTATCAAATATGAGTATTTTTGTTTTTTCATAATTTATATGGAGTCATTTGTACTTTGGTCATGGGGCCTATGTTTTCAAAACATAAAACATCATAGTACCTTTTCCTTATCTTACTAATACAAGGATAAAATAAATAACCACTATTATTATAAAATCTATGAGAAATTAGTTTATCATCAAAGAAGTTCATATTATCAACATTTATTACCTTTAGTGATACTTGTATAAAAGAAAAAAAAAACCATCAATTACCTTCACACTTGTTGCAATGACATCACCACCTCACATTAAAAGGACGAGGCTAAAAACATTTGAAAAAGAATCACATATAAGGATGAGAAATTTTATACTTAAAGTAGACGATCAAACACTTTTTGTTCATATATGAAGAAAGTTTATTTATTTAATGTTAAAGGTTACATTTAATACATCATCAGTTTAACCTATTGCCCAAATTAATCCTCACCCAAGGTAAAACATTTGTCAAATTGAATTTGTATCTAGATGTAAAAATCAAAACTTTTATATTAAAAAATCTTAAAAATCTAAATCTCAAATATTTTCCAATAAATATAAACGAAAAATGAACATATATATAATCTTCTATTCCACATATATATATAATCTTATAGTCTCAAAACTACATAAGATTTGAGCTTTTATTCTAAGAATGTAATTATTTGCTTCATGACTACTAATATGATGAAAAATATTATTTTCTTGACTATGTAAAATATGTGCTTGAGTATTGAGTATTTATTATCATAGTAATTTGGGCCCATCATTTAAAGAGAGACAAAGATAAATATGTAAAAAATGGTAACCTAATAGTTGTACATACATGCTATAAAAAATATATTGACGAATTACCATTGGTTATATCCACTTCTTTCCAACTTGATAGGATAGCAGTTTCTTTACATAGAATTCTTAATTAACCAAAAAATAAATTGCAAACAAGATATGGAAGATTAAGAGTTGATGTAATACTACCAATTATCAATTATCGAAAGAAGCATTAATCATCACTGTTAAGTGCATAGGATTAGTTATCAAAATAAAAATAAACAAAGCAAAAATTAAATTGGGAATTATATTACCTACCTTGATTACTACTGTCATAATAATCAAAATTATTTGGAGTTGGAAAGTGTTTCAAACTTAGAATATGATAATAACAATATTTTTATAAAGATAAGGAAGTAGAGTCCTTCAGGAAAAATAAAATAAAATAAAATAGGCAAAAGTGAATACACAAAGGTAGTACTAAATTCAATTCAAAATGATAAAGTAAAGGTTCATTAAATCTTCCAATAATATGCCATTAAGGAACTCTTTTCTCTCATAACAAATAATCATACCAAAACAATAAAAATAAAGAAATAAAAAACAAAGTAAAACAATCGAGACAAAAGATTCCTACGTCATGTAACAATCAAAACCTTAAGTTTCCCTCTTTTTAAAGGTTTTCAAATATAAATCTAACCACAACTTAAATGGAAAATATGCACCCAAACAATAATGCTCACTTTTTTCTTAAAATATCTAATATTATATGGCCACCTGATCCTTCCCAAAGTTGGATCAGACTAACTATCTAGATTCCCTCTAAAGCTCCCATATAATGCCGCAGCCTAAATTTTTTTCCCATACAATTCAATGGTAGATTATTGAGTTAGTTCACTTTTTTCTTAAAATATCTAATATTATATAGATGCTTTTAGGAGCGCTTTGAGTTTAAGAGTTGGAGCATGTCTTTAACGGGTTTGTCCTGTAAGGAAAGATTTTAGGGATCTTGGTAGCCTACACGTAGGGGTAGTTTCCTGTTAATAACAAAGGTAAGATAATCATTTTCTTGACAGGCCGGCCAAGAAGGCATTAGAATCTTTCTGTATGTTAGTTGAAGATAGCAAACGAAAAATAAAAAATATATAGACATTCTTTTAGTGAAGAGAGGATGCAAACATCTAGAGTTTAAGGAAGAGAACAAAGAAAAAAAAAAGATATCTTGCAGATCATTTCAAACAAACTATGAACTAGTGGGTAATGAACTGATTTTAAATTCAAAAGTTGGGTTTTCCATTTTGAGGAAGTATATAGGTGTGATAAATTTGAACGAAGAAAAAATAATGTATTTCAAGGACTTCTCTTAATTTATTTTTTCATAAATCTATTGAAAGGCCTTCATAGAGAATAGCATGGTTGAAAGGTCATGTGATTGTCAAGGGCTAAAAGATATGGATTTATCGATGTTTCAAGTTAGGTGATTGAAAGATCTCATATCTAGGTCAGAACTCAGAATCGTGATCAAGCCAATTGATCTTAGTAAGAAATTCCAAAGCAAGTTTGAACTAGCTTAACAAATCCCGATTAACGGCCACTAGAAAGGCATTTTGGCCTTTATTTTTTATTTTTATTTTTTTAAGATATGGTATAACCCATATACATTCAAGAAACATTGGAGATAGTATAAATACAAACTTTTGGGATTTATCTATGAACCTAAAATAAATTATAAGAGGTAGGAATTATAGGATGTTAACTCTAGTAAATCACTACATACTATAGGTGAAAACTGAGGCCTTGGAAAAAGACCTTCAAGCTCCACTATGAGGATTTCACATATGATTGATAAAGATATGACATAGTTGGAGATTACAAACATTTAAATATGTTTTTCATCCTCCCTTCGAAAAGGACAAAGATTTGTTTAATATTAAGAAACCTCATTATCTATCATTCTTCATGCTTAAATGAATAGAAAATTTAATTATGTGACCATGTCATATATATATATATATATAGTATATATATATATATATATATATATATATATATATATATATATATATATATATATATATATATATATATATATATGTGTGTGTGTGTGTGTGTGTGTGTGTGTGTGTGTGTGTGTGTTTGTGTGTGTGTGTGTTTTGGACGCAATTAGATTTAATTTTATTGAATTATAAATTACGCTTAGTTATATATCCAAGCATGTTAGCGTGAGTTCACCGTATAAACTTATAAAATCATAATTCTTCAAACAATAGAGATGTAGATAAAATAATAAAATCAAAATGCAAACAACCTTAATTTTTCCATAATACCTAATAGACGAACTTATCTAATAACAATCAATAATAGTCAAATCAAACCAAAGCAACTCAATTTCAATTTCTAACACCCACAATAGCCAAATTACGTTACATAAATCAAAATGAATCAAATCAACACAAAGAATCGAACTCAATTGCAATAAATGCAAAATAGAAAGATTCTTTGTAAGGTGTAAATCACAAATAATCGATCTTACACATTCTCATTTCTAAAGCAAAAACTTACAAAAGAATCACAAGCTTGGAATGCTGATCCTCATTTCTGAATGCAATGATCGATAATGGGCGATGGGCCGCGATGGCGTGTGGCTACCACTCTTGTAGCTAGTAAGCAGTGGTGGAACTGGGATCACCATACTAAGATGGAAAAGATGTGGTGGCTGGTGGTTGTTGTTGCTAACAATGGTTGGCGTTGTTGACGGCAATAGATGGCATGGTAACCAATAAAACGTGAGAAGAGAAAAAAAACAAAAGAAAGAGGGCATATGGAGAAAAATTGCGTCCATCCACATCTTGAATGATAGCAACATGGTTGCTAGCCATCGTATTGCTGAAGATCAATGAATGGCATGGGTATTGAGGGAGAATGGCGAAAGATAGAAAAGAGAGAAGTTGAGAGGAGGCAGCGACAATGAAGTGGGAGAGAAAGATTGCAAACTTAGGGTTCCATGAAATGAACGGTTCAGATTTCACCCATATTAATCCTATGGCACAAAAAATTAAGTTCTACATTAATCCTATGGCAATTTTCTCTGTTTTTTCTTTTTAACTTTGATCACTTATATACTTATATGACAAAAAATTAAGTTCTTATTCTACATTTAGAGTTTTGAAAGAATCATTCACTTGAATATATTTATGACTTATAATTTTAATTTTACCATAATTATTTTATAGAATAAAATCCTATTTTGTATCTAAATTTGTATATGTTAACTTTAAAAAATATAAAAAAACTTAAAAGTTAAAAAAAAAAAAAAACTTTAGAAGTAAAAAGGTAAGATTCTAAAGCCATATATTATGCATATTAATTTATGAATGTTAATTTTTATAAAAGGAATGTTAAAAATATAAAAAAACTTTAAAAGTTTAAAAAAAAAAAACTTTAGAAGTAAAAAGGTAGGATTCTAAAACCATATATTATGGATATTAATTTATGAATGTTAATTTTTATTATCTTAATTTTTACGTTTATGCAAACTAATCATTTATTTTTAATCAAATACAAGTTAATTTATAATTTAACAATAATAATAAAATGTTTATGAAATGGATTATGTACAAACTTCTTTAATCAATTTGATAAAAAAATGAGATTGATACTAACGTAATTTAAAATTATTAAATAACATTGGTTTTCTTTCTCAAAATAAATTGTTCACTTCTAATTTATATTATTTAATAAGTAAATAGATGTACATATAACAAGAAAACTATTGTCATTATTACTTTTATTTAAGTATCATATACACATAGAAATATTGATTATATATTGACTTATAAATTATCTATTAAGGTTCTATCTTAGAAGTCAAGAACCATCTAATAAATGTCATTATTAGTATAAACAAGCAAATATGTCATAGTTGTTCATTTAGCACAATATTGACATATCATCTTTTTTTTAAGTCAACACAATATATGTCAACGAAAGCCTTTTTTCTGTAGTGAGGCTTTCAACTAAACCAGGGAAAGACTTGGTGTCTACAACTCCTGATGCAAGGAGGAGTGTTGAATCCGTGCATCAGGATCAGCAATTTTTGTTTAATTAGTCAAGTTGGTTAGCCCATAATCAGTAGGATATGATATTTTTGGTTATTTTGTTTTGATTATTCTGGTTGTTTTGTTACATTACTCTAGGATATTCAGTTATTTTTCAGCTTTCTATTGTTGACAAATTCCAGTTTTACATAATGAAAAATAATTCCCAAGTCTCTTACAGCCTATTTCTCTCCTCTATCTCCTTTCTGTTGTCAAAGGGTTTTCTAAAAACCAACACATGGGTTCTCTTTTGTTTTAAGATGTAGAGAGTGAACAGATACAAGGGACGATTTCGTTGAAGGGGTGGTGGTGGAGGAAAATTTTTAACCCCATTCCCGTAGATGTAGACATTCTTTGTTTTTCTCCAATTTTTCAATACAATTTTGCTGTAGGAAAAATAACAAGTAGCTCGAAGTTCCACCCTTAATCGGTAGCATGAAAGCTTTTTCATTGTTTGAGCAAGGAAGTTCAATTATTTAAATTACTATTCATTTGAGTGCCCGGCAACATGTGTTTATTATGCATCATCTTTATATAAAAAATTCATGGAAAGGCCAAGAGGATATCGATTTATATATGATAAAGGCATAGATGATGATTGGTCTTCCCATACAGCACTCTCAGAGTCTCACGTGATAAATGGGGCAAGGATTGGTGTGTATTCTTCTAGTAATAACATTAAGAAATCCGCCCTGATGGAAAGATTAATTAGAACACAAAAGTATATTTTTCCCTTTTAATTCTGTTTTTCTTGTGATGTTATCCATTCTTTTGCTTTCTGTAGGCGTTTTTTATAGTTAGGTACGAAACTATGTATACTCCGCGATCTTCACATGGTGTTGCAGCCTTGTTTATTGAAGGTTAAGAGTTGGTGAAACCGGAAAAGTCCGTGATATTATATAAGTATGCGTTTTTCTTATCCAGGTAGACGAGTTTTAAAACTGTAAGAACCCATTGAGTCCAAAACCAACAATATTTACATGCTTGAGATGAAGTTATTACAATACCTTAAACGAACAATATTTATATGATTGAGATAAAGTCGTTACAATACCCTAAGCGAATAATATTTACATGATTAGAATGAAGTCATTACTAGTTACAATACCCTAAACGAATAATATCTATACGATTATGATGGAATCATTATAAATACTGTTAGAGCTAGAGAATTGTTTGACTCCAACCCCATAAGACACAACAAAGACATAGTATTCCTGATGCTACAAAACAGTTATATTCTAGGCGGCTTGAGAGAGGTGGCGTCAGTAATCCATTAGTGGAAGGTTGCAATGATTATTTTATGTTAAATTTATAAATGTTTTCTCCATGCTTTTGTGTCACCTCGGTAGACCCTGGAAATCCAGCCATATAAAGTAAGGACTTTTTTATATGGTTTTTGTGAATGAATGACGTATAATGTATATCGGAAGGTGTTTGTCCATTTCTGCGGTTTTGATACACCATTGCTTTTAAGGTTTGTAGTGTTTAATTAAGTATTCAAGCTCTTATTAAATGTGATTCACATGAATTCAATTTGGTGAATTCAACCACCTCATTTGCATTTAAATAGTCCCCCAATTCCTCAAACTTTCATCACCCCACCAACAATGGAATCTCCTTCTTCGGTTGTTTTGGCCCTGGCATTGCTAGTTGCAGCCACCCTTCTCTCAAAACTTTCCAGTTTCCTGTCACCCCGCAAGAAAAACCTTCCGCCAGGCCCGAAACCATGGCCGATCATCGGCAACCTGAACATCATTAGCCATCTCCCTCATCAGACCTTCCACAAGCTGTCCCAAAAGTATGGAGAAATAATGCAGGTTTATTACGGGTCTTTCCCAGTTGTAGTTGCCTCATCTTCAGAAATGGCGAAACAGTTCTTAAAGACGAATGATCGCCACTTTGCCTCCAGGCCTCAGACAGCTGCCGGAAAGTACACAACTTACAACTACTCCAATATTACCTGGGCTCCTTACGGTCCTTTCTGGCGGCAGGGCCGGAAAATCTGTCTCACGGAGCTGTTGAGCTCGAAAAGGCTGGAATCTTATGAATATATTCGGGTCGAAGAAAGGCAGGATTTCATCTCACGGCTCTTTTCATTGTCAGGAAAGCCAGTTGTGCTTAAAGAACATCTCGGTCGACTTACTCTCAGCATAATTAGCAGGATTGTTCTTGGGGAGAAGTACTTCAGTGAGTCAAAATCCGAGAGTTCGATAGTGACGTTGGAAGAGTTTCAGGAGATGTTGGATGAGTTGTTCTTGCTTAACGGTGTGCTGAATATTGGGGATTGGATACCATGGATTGCCTTCTTGGACTTGCAGGGGTATGTGAAGAGGATGAAGACTGTGAGCGATAAATTCGACAGGTTCCATGATTATGTTCTTGAGAAACATAGGGCCAGGAGAGAAGCAGATGACTTTGTGGCAAGTGATATGGTGGATATGCTTCTGAAATTGGCTGATGATCCTGAAATTGAAGTTAAGCTCAACACTGATATGATCAAAGGGATTGTACAGGTTTAGTGTATTTATGAGTTATGATTCTTATGTTTCTTATGGACATATCTAGATACTTTTATATAAAAATCTCATTATGATTATGCTTGTTCTGTTATTTTATGATCAGGACTTAATAGCTGGTGGTACCGATACATCCGCGACTAATCTGGAATGGGCGATGTCGGAGGTCTTGAGGCAGCCAAGAATAGCTAAGAAGGCAACTGAAGAACTGGATAGAGTGATAGGGAGGGAGAGATGGGTGGAAGAGAAAGACATCCCACAACTTCCTTACATAGATGCAATTGTGAAGGAGACAATGAGACTACACCCTGTTGCTGTCTTCCTAGCACCTCACCAGGCTATTCAAGATTGCAAAGTAGCTGGCTATGATATTAGGAAAGGAACTCAAGTAGTGATAAATACATGGAGCATAGGGAGAGACCCCAATTTATGGGATTCACCGGAAGAATTTCGCCCAGAGAGGTTCTTAGAGAACCCAGTTGATGTGAGGGGGCAAAGCTTTGAGCTGCTGCCGTTTGGCTCAGGGAGGAGGATGTGCCCGGGATCCGGCCTCGGCCTGAAGATGATCCTTACAACCTTGGCTAACATGTTGCATGGATTCCACTGGAAACTGCCTGGAGATATGAAGATAGAGGAGATGGGAATGGAGGAAGTTTATGGACTGTCAACTCCAAGGAAGGTCCCTCTTGTTGCTCTCATGGAGCCTAGACTTCCAATTCATCTTTACTAGTCTCTGTTTTCTTAGTATTATCCAGTTGTGTGCAATAATTTAAACTTGTAATTGTTGGGATTGTGATTCACTTGTGGAATATTACAACAAGTAATATTTGAGTGGTTTTACCAATCCAATGTAATCGTTAGCAACAATTTGGAGGCAAGGTCAATCCACAAAATAAAACAGCAATTGGGTGGCAATGCCAATTCGCAGGATAAAATCGTAATTGGGTGACAATGTCAAACTTTCAAAAAATTAATCAACAGTTTGGTGGTTGTGTCAATCCACAGAAATGTAAATAAATAGTTTGAAATGTTAAACCAATCCACATAATAAAAGCAGTAGATGGCTATACCAACCTTTGGGAAATAAAAGTATAGACGGATGATACGGCTTCAATCTACGTAGAATACAAATATAATAACGACACTCGATAACGTAAAACCTCAAAATGATGAAACTCCACAAAGACAAATCCAAAAAAATAATCCATTATGAAATGAAACTGGCACAAGATGTCACACATCTAGGATACGCTCACAATCCTCTCAATTTTATCTCTCAATACTCTCTCTATAGAGTAATATGTTTTTTATCACTCTCCTCGTGTGATAACTCCAATTGTTTCACACCTATCCTTTCAACTCTCTATAATTGGAAGATGATCTACTATTCTATCTGTTTGCTCTCCTCTCACACCTTCAATATTGTTCCTTCAAAAGCTTTATATGCAAGTTTCCAAACCCCAGGCTGGCTTTCATTGTTATAAGACAAAGGCAAACATTATTGGAGGAAAGCATGGCAAGGATCCAATAATGAGGTTGCTTATGGCGGTGAGAGAACCATTCTCTTCTTGGAAAATGGTGCCTGTATGCTGCAACAAACAAGAATGGGGATGAACCCCACAGTAATGGTGTTTCTCCTGTTCTTTATTCATGAATGCATTAGTAAGGCCATTGATGATCATGACATTTCTTTGCTTAATCAAAAGAAAACGAGGCAAATTCGAAAGAATTGATTCAAATAACTAACATGTTCTTGTAGCAAGTATACTTTTCATTCAATTTATGCCTAAAATTTGAAACACAATGAAATACAAGACAATCCCCAAGAAAGAAATCTCTATTTACAGTATATGATCATCTACAGTTATATAAACTTATATTACTCAATCTACCTTCCCTTGATCTTGGGATGCAGGGGAGAGTTGGGACTGTTTCTGAGGTTCTTCTGTAGAGCAGTTTCTGAATAAATCGTCGGAGATTTAGGTGATCTCATCCTATGCCTATGGCCTTGACGAGAACTCTCCTTTTTCTGTTCCTTCTGAGCTTCCCCTTCTTCCTTCTTCTCTTCCTTATGTAAGTCATTTTCACTTGGGACTGTATACACAAAAGTCCCAATAGGAATATCATCATAGTCCTGAAGAGGCTCCAAAATCTTAACCACAGTGCTCATTGTTGGCCTATGTTTCGGTCTGTGGCTCAGGCATTGGTAAGCCAGTGCAGCAGCCTTCAGAGCTCCTGCCTCTGAGTACTGACCTTCGAGTCTCGGGTCCATGATTCGGCCGAGTTTCCGGGAATCGTTCAGTTGGGGTCTAGCCCAATCTGTTAGGTTCTGTTCTCTGTTAGGCCTGGTCTTGTCCACTGACCTTCTTCCTGTTAGCATCTCTAAGAGCACAACCCCAAAGCTGTATACATCGCTCATTGCTGTCAAATGCCCTGCAAACAATCAGATTTCAAATTTATCGTTAGTCCTTTAAAGCAATATATCCATTTGAAATCAAGTTAGGTTGTGATACGATTCTACTTTAGTTCCACATGTTACTGAGCCGATACTTAAAATCAGCACTGCCCCAAACCCAAAACGCTTCCACAGCTGAACCCGGGACAGATCATTACCCATCCCTTTGTATAGTGACACTCATCACTTCTACACTTACAAGATTCAATCCGACCCAACTTCGAACACCAACAACCCCTTTCCGCATAGCTTTTTTCCACTACACACCAATTCTCAATGAAAGTACCAATGATAAATGCCCGAGTCCAATAAAAGAGTCCAACCCAAAAGATCAAATAAGATAATCTCTCAAGTTTAACTATTACTCCACAATCTTATATGAAAAGACTATGAGCCTAACCCAAAAAACAAGACCTGATAGGTGGGATTCCACAATCTTATGTGGAAAGACCAGTCAATAGGAGAACCCAACCCAAAAAATAGACCTGATATATAGAAAAACCTTTCAACCAAGACTCCCACATCCACAGCACTCATCATCCACAGCAGAATCCAACCACATCATCTCATGGTCCACTTGAAGATCTGTCCACAGATATGTCCCAAAGTTTCAACCATCACTACAATCTTAAGCGAAACCGATGTGAAACAGTATCAAATTGGATTATTAGGTCACCTTTCAAACTTACCAGTCATAATGTACTCTGGAGCAGCATACCCTTGTGTCCCCATGACTCGGGTTGAAACATGCGTGTCATCGCCTTCAGGGCCGTCCTTGGCTAGACCGAAATCCGATAACTTGGGAGTGTAATCCTGAGATTAGTATCAACAAAATGTCAGTGATCATAAAATTATCCAACAACATTGCTGAAATTAGTATCCAACTAAAGGGAGGAGAAGAGAAGAGAAGCTTACAGAGTCTAACAAGATGTTTGAAGCCTTAAAATCCCGATATATAACCGGTTGCTCGGCTTCATGGAGGAAAGCTAGACCCTTTGCAGCTCCTAGAGCGATTTTCATTCTTGTGGACCACGGAAGAGAAACAGAGTACCCTGCAGCAGCAGATTAGAGTTAGTGTCTCAAAAAGGAAAAAAAAAAAAAACAAATGGGAAAACTATGATAAGGGGTACCAATTTCAAAGTATTTGAAAAATGAGAACCAAATAATTTTATTTCATCCTGATAAAAAAGTTCAAATATTTGATAAAAAGGTTGTGTGAATCTTACTTAGCACCTAAGGTTTACATAAATTATACTTAGATTATATTATGGTTGTACTTAATGATTACATGTTATAATACTTTTTATCAAATATTTGAATTTTTTTTTGTCAAATATTTGATCATGTGTTGGGCTAGTTTTCAAATAAAATTATTTGGTTCTCATTTTTCAAATAACTTGAAATTGATACCCCCATGATATAGTCTTCCCAAGAAAAAATCACCAACCACGCCTACCAAACACCATAGGGGAAGGGAGGAAAAATTCAAACAGATAAGATTCTTTCTAGTATCGTACACTTCTATCATATGCGATCATAACTAAAAAAACATAACATCAAAGACTTTTGACATTTTGGAACCCAGATGATAAAATTTTCCGATCTTGTGAAAAACAAAAATGGTGGTGGAAAAATGGAAAAATGGAAAAATGGAAAAATGGAAAAAGCATACTTCTGAATAGCTGATTCTCCAAGCTTCCTCTGGGCATGTATTCATAAACCAGCAGCCTGTGTTCGTCCTCGCAACAATACCCAATCAGCTTCACAAGATGCGGGTGCCTCAATTGCCCCAGAAAAATCACTTCTGTCTGAATCCATAAAATAAATAAAAAAATAAAATTAAAACAGAGTTTCATTATCATCATCAGATTCAACCCATTGGGGAAAATTAGATAATGGAAGATAAAAACGAAGAAGATGAGCTTTACCAGCCATTCTCGATGGCCCTGCAATCCCTCCAAATCCAAAACCTTGACGGCGACGGGCTGAGCTTTCAGACCATGGCGGAGCTTGTCGTCAATGAAGCCCTTATGGACGGGACCGAACCCGCCTTCTCCGATGAAGTTGTTGGAGGAGAAATTCTGACAGATTACCTTCAGCTCCGCCAGCGTGAAAACATGGAGGTTTGACCCCAACAGCGAGGTCGACAGATCCTCCGACAGCGTCGACCCTGGATAACTCAAATCCGATATCGAAATCCTATGAAACGAACTCTGCTTCGCCGCCACCGCCGCCTTTCTCCGCTTCGACGTCATCTTCTCCGACCCGTAACATGACGGAAAAACCGATCTCCACGTTATCTTCTTCACTGCCATCGATAATTTCTTCACCACCACCTTAATTATCCTCCTCTCAATCAAAAAACTCTATATCTCAGATTCTCAACAACTACAAAGAAAATATGAGAATGGGGAATGGGTTATGGGGAATGGGAATGGATACAACGAACTAAATATGGAGAAGAGGTGGACGAATATTCAAATCACCACCTGCTCTCCAGAATCTACACAAGGCGCAGACACTGAGAAGACAGAAGAGGCTTCCCACACCTTCCTAAATATATATTCCATTATTTTATGTGATTTTTTGTTTTTAATTATTTTCATTTTTCTATTTCTTTTTTAATTTCTTCCTCCACCCAGCATCAAATCTTTTACATTTCTTCTATAAATTCGTTAAAAAAAAAAATTTATCTTAATTAATGATCTCGAGTTAAAACCTTAAAAATACCATTATATTATACGATAAGCTTTATACATACTGGGACTCGTCTTTACTAATACGAGGATTCATATGATACGACTGAAAAGACTTCTTCGATGTGAACAGCGGCATAAAAAGGAAAATGAATATATTTTTCTATTTCTATTTTTCTTTTTTCTTGGTTTCAAAATGACGTGATTGACCTTGAGACTAATTGACTTTTTGGCGGTGGAGAAATATAGACCTGGTTAATGGTGGAGACCTGGTTTAGGGTGTATTTGGAAATTTTCCAAGACCTGCTGTATATTCAACACGGTTTGGAGGATTTTATTGGAGATGAACGAAAAAGTCTTTCTAAAAAAAAAATAAGGGAGAAGTGTATGTGTCCTCTATAATTCAGTGGCACCCAAAAGTCAAGACCATCGTTTTTTAACGATGATTGTGCAATCTGGACCACCCCCCCAATTATATATAATAAAGTTAGGATTATCAAATCATGATATGAATATATAAAATAAATCAAAATAAATTATGATTGTTCTCTTCTAACCACTTTTCTTCAAGCAAAAACGATGATCTTTTTCTTTTCTAACCACTTTTCCTCGAGCAAAAATGATGATCTTTTTGTAATTTTTTTATCTGAAATCACTTGTAACCCTTTTTTTATTTTCTTGTTTAATAAAATAATTATTCTATAAATATTTAAGTCATTTTATTTTTTCATGTTATCGTTGTTTTATTACAACGTTTGATTTATTATTAGCTTGTTAAGATATAATGTTTTTCATTATTTTATTGTAACACTTTATTTATATAAGTCAATTTGAATAGACAAAATAAATTTAAGGGATCCAATATATCACATTATGGTAGTTATTATATTGAAGAATCAAAACCATAAATATTTTAATTATTATATTATCATATAGATTTTATATTCATTCAGTATTAATTTCGATATTATTTCATTTTTATAGTTTTTAATAATTTCAATCAATAAATCATTTTTTCTTTAAAAAATAAAAAAGACAAAATAAAGAGGAACAAGAAATGGAGAAAGAGGTAAGGGTAATAACGTCAACATGTAATGTGTTCTCTTGGCATGAATCCATATCTTCTAGAAACTGATTTCTAAAATGAAACCACGCTATTCCGGTAAAGTTACACAACCACCCTCCAGGATTCCCTACAATTCCAAAGCTCATCACAGCCGTACATTACACTGACTAAATCAATCATTTGCAATCAGACGATGGCAGTCCTCACGTCTCGTTGACCTTAATATCCATCAGTGGGCCCTACAAGTTGGTAGGTGAAGTATCACCCAAATATCTCGCCATTATTGCGCCCATGTCAGCAAGGAAACTTCGGTAGCTGTCCTCAATTGAGGGGTATTTTCGTCAAAGTGGGAGTTGGTAGGGTGGGGCCCATGGGCCTTTTCGTCATTTCAACATGAAAATAACGGCGAGGGCATCCACATTGAAGTGTTTTTAAGTTCTTAGGGCTTGAATTAGAGACAATAATTCACTAAATCATAGTTTATTTTATTATTTGAATTATAAGTCATGTTTCGAATGTATCTAGTTTTTTCATTTTTAACTTTATGATTAAAAAAATTTAAACCAATCTCCTTTCGGTTGCTTTATTATTATTATTATTATTATTATATTATCGAATATATAAGTGAGATGGTAAATCTTTCTTAACTTTAACTAAAAAAATTAAATCAATCTTCTTTTGTTTTATTATTATTATTATACCATCGAAAATATAGGTGAGATGATTAGGGACTTTCTTAGTTTAACCAATGATCTCGAGTTACAACCCTTAAAATGCGGTTGTGTTTTTTGTATATAAGTCAAGAGGGATTACGGTCCTAGTAATTCCTACTGACTCGTATAAGGATTAGTCTAAGTATGATATGATTTAAAATCATTTTGACTCTGTATATGGACCCACTCATAACACCTCATGTCTGACGAAACTTAATGTAATAGGGCTTATTGAATTATAACACATTTATGGAGAGATCATTGAATCTTTGCAAAGTTGATCAAAAAGTTCTTTTTTTCAACTCCATAACAACTACTTATTATAACACATTCATTGAATCATTAAATCTTTGTTTTATTCAAAAAAAAAAAAGACAAGTACATTTTGTCCACTTAAAAAATAATTTTGAAGAAAAAAAAAAAGAATCAACTTAATCACAACTTTTTTATAATTTTAAGGAGAGATTTGATGTCTCAAGATTTTAAATTCAATTACCTTTAACAAAGTGTGGCCTGTAAATTTTTCCCAGATTTTAAACACGTTTAAAGAAAGATAAATGAAGATGACAACTTGTAAAAACTTATTAATTAAGTCACTACTAATTTGAGAACCTCCAATTTTGACTATGATAGTCATTCGTATTGGAGACAATTCGATACGTTGTATTAGGTTAACACAACAAACTTATTAAGTCATTTAATTATAAAAATAACTTATAAGAGGATGATCTATATAAAATTTATGATGAAATTTTATCATCATCATCTTAAAATTGTACGACAAAAATATATGACATCAATTTCATTTTAGTTTTAAATTAACTAAAAACCACGGTGATCACTTTTTTTTTTTTTTAAATAGAAATTCCATTTATTCAAACTAACCATACATCTTATTTAGACATATAATCAAATTCGATAAAAACGCTAAAGAATGCCATAGTATTCAGGTTAATAGTGTTAACATAATGACTCAGCACAAAGCCTATATATTTGAAATTTCTATAATAACTTTAATTCTACATAATACTGACGACTTTAATTTGAATTCATGCCTTTGTTTGATAAAATATGTTTTGTCGTTTGAATCGTCCAAAACACTAATATCTATCATAACAAACCAACACAAACTGCACATCGTAATAAAAAGGCGACAAAAACATGAAAAAAAAAATTAGCACATAGATTCATGTGGAACGACGATGATGACCAATTAAGGTTACCATTACATGGTCAAATCATTAAGCATGATTATTGATAAGGAAGAAAGATTAAATTTCTAAAAAATTTACTTTGTGTGATCCACTAATCGTTTAATGGTGGGCTAAGAGTGGTCTTAGGGCTGTCAAGAGGATCCAACCAATGTATAATTAGTGGATGATCTTCAAAATAATCCAATCTTAGTTAACTCAAACAACGTCTTATAATTAAACCCAACCACTCAATATTTTATGATTAAGTCCATTTCCATTCAGCTCCCCAAGTTCAAATTGGGTTGGCTAACTAAGGACAAAGTTTACTATTCCTATATATAATTCCACACTTTATTGTTTGGCTCCAAACCATTTTTATAAAAGAGTAGAAAGAGTTGTTTTGAAATCTTCCCAAATGATGTTTCTAGCTTTGAAATTCTTTTCTTAAAATAAAAATGATTTTTTCGATAATTTCTTTTGAAAATATATATTAATTTTTAGAGTGTTTTTAAATATTGTTATAAAATATTCTGAAAACCGATTGAAACTATGAAGAATGTTTCAAAAACTCTTATGTTATTTGGAATATATATATATGCATATGTCATAAATAATATAGAAATGGTTTTAATGTTATTTAGAAATATATATTTATTTTCTAGAACTGATTTTAAAAATATTCTAATAAAAAGACATGAGCTTGTTTAGCAGTGATTCTATTTGAAGTGTTTCTACCGGAAAGTATTTTATTTGGAAGTGTTTTTAAAAGAATCACTTATAAAATGTTTCTTCAGCAAAAAAATATTAAGTGATTTTCAACTTTTTAAAAAAAATTCTAAATTTTTTCAAATATCTACAGAAACACTTTTTAGGTTAGAAACATTTCTTAGAATCATTATCAAATGACCTCTTAGGCTTCAAATTGATTGTATGTCTTTAATAATTATTAGTTTCGCAAGCAATAATAGTTGAATGTAATAAAATAAATAAATAGTATATTTTAAGTGTAAAATTTCAGTGTTTTCCTCCTATTTAATTATCCATTGAATTTTTTACCAATTAATTATCCATAGACTTAACCACTTCATTCTCATATCCTCCAAAGGTCAAAAAATTAGGAGCAAAATTGAACGAATTACTACCAACCTCACCTTCCCTATGGAAATTTACCAAACATTAATCAAAGAATCAAAGCTTTTGAAAAAACAAAAAACAAAAAAATAATAAGAAAATATTTTCTTAGCTTGATTGACTCTACTTCCTCTTGAAGATCAACAAATGGGAGATCAGATCATCACATTAAATTAAAACCAACCCCATGAAGAAAAGTCTTGAGGCAAGTGTGAAAGACAGCTCAATTCTCTGTCAACTTTTCCATACATATATCTAAATAATGATCAAATTCATACACTTAGTGGTATTTTCAACTCTCTCTCTCTCTCTCTCCTCTCTCCTCCCTCTAGAATCTCAACAGGTTTCTTGGGGCTGAAAAAATCTAAAAATGTAGGCATGGAAGGATAGGTTGAATAAGCCAAATCATCAAAAGATGGAGGGGGTCATTTTGGTCATTGGTCAATTCCCGTTTTACGCGTGCGATCCTGTTGATGGGGTCTTGTTTGTACGTACTAGTGGATTAATTCTAGTCGTGCATGGGAATCACGTCAGCCCATCTCATATCCAACAATAATGAAACTTTGGAGTTTAAAGTCAAAATACTTCATTTTTTTCAAAAAAACACACATGTTGATTTCTTTTCAAATTAATCTTTTTTTTATTATTATTTTGAAAACTATATTCAATAATTACGGTTTTAAAAATTAATTTTAAAACTGTAACTGATGAATGCGGTATGAAAAAACTAAAAGACTAATTTGATGATTATTATAAAAAGAAGTCTATATATGTTATTTAAAAAAAAAAAGAAATACTTTGATATCAAACTTACATTTTGTCCGCACGTGTAAGTGTTTATTCCACTAATGCTTCCTTGTGAATTGCATGTGTAAAACAATTAAAAATATCTTAATAGTAGGTTAAACTTATCTTAATAAGAATTGTATTTTTAATTAACAATAATAATTGAAATATGATAAATGTCAAAGAACAAAATATCGACAATTGCATATATATATATAATATTTATAGGATAATTTTTATTTGTTTTATTATTATAATATTAGGTTTCTTATAAAATAAGAAAAACTTTTAGGAATATTTCTAGAAATATTCTAAGTCATGAGAGGAAGAAGTTAGGAGAAATATTTGGTATGTGTAGAGATGTAAGGGTTTGAGAGATTGAGAGTTTTATGAAGTGGAGTTCTTATGGAATGACACTTGGTGTTGCTTCTTAAATAAGGTATAATCACATGGGTTTGATAATTTGCCTTTGGCCATTGGAATGAGGAACTTTTTGGCCAAAAGTTGTAACTCCTTCTCACTCATATGTGCTAGTCATCTGTGCCATAAATATGGAGAAGTATCATTGTCAATTACATTTAGTTGACCTCTGCACATCTTCACGTGTCTTGTACAATGAGCAACATAATTTGTGTCATGCCACCACCAACAATCCCTTGGTGAGCTTCCAATTCCCACTACTGATAGAGTGGTTATATCCATCATTGTCTAACATATGCGCTTAAATCAGGTTCAGACGCAGATCTGGAATGTGTCACACATCTTTCAATGTTAATGTGTAGCCTATACTTGTCTATATGCAAATGTCGCCAATCCCTAAGATCTGGAAAATGCTTTTGTTTCCCATTTTCAACACACCAAAGTCTTTTGCCTTGTATGTTGAGAAATATTCCATTTTGGGAATAAAATGGTATGATGCTACTGAAGCCACAAACCACTTGACATTTTGATATGCTACATGACAACAATCTTCTTGGTTGCAGAGTAAGGTCACCTCATCATCACTGGTAGAGGTGGTAGCAGTAGTATTCCTATCATCTTCTTGATTTTGGCTCTTGTCTATTCCTTGTTTAAGGAATTTGCAATTTCTTTTCATATGGCCTAATTCACCATAATGATAACATTTTATCTTCTCTTTGGATTTGGATTTGACACTTGATTTATTTTGCCCAAATGATTCTTGGCTTTTGCTTCGTCCCCTGTTCTTCATGACAAAGGCATATGTGTCATTGCCCACAAAGTACTTCCTTCGAATTTCTTCATTGAATAGGTTATTTCTGACCACAGTCAATGTGACGTTTCCTTTTAGGGTTTAATTTCCCAAAGACACCATCAAAGTGTTCCAATTGTCTAGCAATGAGTCGACTAGCGAGCATGTTCATGTCTCATCATCAAAAGTGAGACCTACAACTAATAACTACACGATCATTCCTTCAAAATCATTCAAATGCTTAGCAATTGATTGGCCTTTCTTGAGTTTCAAATTCATCAACTTCTGCATCAAGAAAAATCTGTTTATGCATTCTTTGTCTTATACATGTTTTCCAAGTTCTTCCAAAGAGTGTGGGGATCTGTCTCTTTGGCAACATGATTGGAGAGACTGATGTCCACCCACTAGCGCACCCAATGTTTTCTTCTTCAACTTCTTCCGATCAACATTTGACATGTCACTTGGCTTGGCATTGTCTCCCTCAATAGGATTATATAAATCCTTATAATCGAGGAGATCCTCCGTCATGGACTTCCATAATGAATAATTTGTTGTTGTCAATTTAATTATGGGACCCGAATAACTTTCGACAATGATTCCACTCAAACTCGAACCAAGCTCTAATACTAGTTGTTGGGATTGTGAATGACCAATGGAATATTATTGTAAGTAATATTTGGGTGGTATTGTCAATCCATTGTAAATGTTAGTAATTTGGTGGCAATGTCAAACCTTCGAGAAATTAATCAAAGTTGGATGGCTAAGTCAACCTTCAGGAAATAAAAGTGCAGCTTAATGGCTAAGCCAATCTTCAATAAATGAAAGTGCAACTAGCTAGATGGCTAAGCCAATCTCCATATAATAAGATGAAAGAGAATAACGACACCCGATATAATGTGGTAAAACCCTCATAATGAGGAAAACCTCCACAGAGCAAATCTGATAAAATAATCTACTATGAGATAGAACTAATTACATAAGATACCACTCACTTAACATATGTTCACAATCCTCTCAATTTTACCTCTCAGTATTCTCTCTGTGAAATACTATGTTTCTCACACTCTTTCCAATGTGATAACATCGATTGTTTCATACATGTCCTTTCAACTCTGTGTGGTTGAAAGATATTTTCTACTCTTTCTACTGCTCTAGTCACGCACCCTCAATATTGTTCCTTCAAATGCTACACCCTCAATATTGTTCCTTCAAATGCTATTTATAGATAAATTTCCAACCTCGAGTTGGCTTTCATTGGTACAAGACAAAGGCAAACACTATTGGAGGAAAGCATGGTAACAACCCTATTGGAGCCTAATGAGGCTGCTTATGGCGATGAAAGAAATATTCTCTCCATAAATAGTGGCGGCATGTTGCAATAGAAAAATGAATGGGGATGGATCCCACAAGTAGAAGAAAAGAAAATTTGAAAGAAAATAAAAATATATTTAAATTTTATAAATTAATTTTACGTGTCTATTCAAGCTCATTTTATTTGTTCTTTCTATTATATAAGGATAAAAAAATTTAAACATATGTAACTTTTTTTTTTTTTTTTTCATGTTGAAACCAATCATGAGAAAATCATTTTTCTTAATTTTTTGTTTCTAGAACTTTTCAAGTTCCAAACATAGCCTTAAAGTTACTTGAAAATTAATGTAAAATTATTTCCTTAGAATGAAAAGAAAAAGTATGATTCTCACAACCTATATTATCATCTATTTTGGTCAATTAATTAACCATAATGACTTTAAACTCGATCTTATCAAATTCCTAATTAGATGTGTAGAATAGGCAAAACCAGTAACTCATTCTTTCCACCATTGAGATCTCCGTGTAGATAAGTAGGCCATTATGGACATCACCTTCACATTCACATTCATACACTCTTTTGTGATCTACAAATTCATAAATGCTCAAATTCTACACGTTTTCTTATAGTGGTAAGTTCTAATAAAGAAGATATTTCTTACTTTAAATCTATTAATATTTTATTACTTTAAAATACGTTTACACACAATTTCTCTTAAAAAATGTATGTAAATATCATCTGTTTTGGCTCACCTACCTTTATTTTTAAAGTATGTCTATATCTATGAAGTGAATAGTCCTTTTCTAGAAGATATAGACCATCATATTCAACCTTTTATATAAAAATAACTTCATTTTCTACAAAGTTAATTGGTATAATATTTCACACACTTTCTTACGCGGATTGACATTTATATTAATGTGAGAATCCATAAAAATGTTGTCGGTTATAGAAAAAAAAAATTGACAATCTATTCACTTTACAATACAATTTATTCTTATAGAGTTATTTTCTTGTCCTTAACCACTGAATCAAATTTCAATGGGTTGTCGGCTTTAAGTTTACTAACTATAAAAGTATATGTTGTTGTTGGTTTTCAATCTATATGCAAAAACTCATATAATATCTGCATAAACCATTACAAATTCAATTTTGGGTTGTTTGATTAGAAGACCTTTTGAAAACCTAATTTTTAAAATTTGACCATCTTCATCAATTTTTGGCACAAAAGTGTCTTTATTTTCTTGCAAAAAGAACCCCTTTTCTTAAGTGGTTCTTTTTTTTTTTTTGCAAAAATAACATCTTCTTTTAAGAAACAATGTAAATGCTAAATACATAAAATGAAAAATGACATTTTTATCCAATATGAGTCATTTTTCAAGAAAAAACACGATAAGTGTTAGATTCATAAATTTAAAGTTATTTAATGTTTTTAACCAAATATTTCTTCAATTTTCAACCAAAGATATGGTTTTTCATAGCAAGGAAATTTGCACCATACCACAGTGATTGGTTTTGGGGTTTTTGGACCGGATTACCTTAGTTGGGTTGGGCTGGGCTGAGTTGTAAAAGCAACAAACTTGGCCCATGGGCTCCACAAACCTGACATGATCATTTGATTGGGCTGTTTAATGTGGTTGGAATCTTGGCCATTACACTTATGGGCCCCACACCATGATAAAACTTTAGCAATGTGACAATGACCCATTTGACATCATTGCAAATTGACACATTAGGAAGACAACATTCACAAAAGTCAAATGGCTTTAAACCACCCAACCAAATCTAATTCTTCATGGAAAACTACATATGGGGTATTAGTGCTTTGATAGGTCTCTCCATATCAAAAGAAATGGAGAAAAAAGTGATACTACATTTGTTGCATCTAACCTTATTTATTTATTTATTTATTTATTACTCTTATTTGTAATTTGAATTTATTAATCTTTATTTAACCATTCCAAATTATCATTCAAATTTGATTTTTTTATGAAAGGAAACTACAAAGCTTTAAGCTTCAAAAGACGATTAAGGTAAAGATATGCACTAATTTATAAGTGACGTCTTTAGGAAAGTTTGATAATCAATTTCTTGAACCTAAAATATTAGTGCTTTTTTTAGCGAGACAATCTTTAGTTCTATTAGTTTCTTTATAGACATTGTGACAATTATGAATATTTAGATCCTCGGATAACTTCCAAATAAATACCTAATCGATAATCATAAGACACCTATTTAATTTTTCTCGCGCCTGATTTGCAAGAAGTGTCCTTATAAAATGTATCATCAACGATGTGAACGTGAATTAATAAATGTAAAAAATATATATATATAATTTTTTAAAAGAGAATAATTTTATTTATTCAAACTATGAATACATTCGATGGAAACACAATCAAATTCACTAAAACTTAGAGAACAATAACATCTAAGTTAATAAGATAATAAATCTACTTAAACCCATACGTTCGATGCTAATTTTATTTATTTACTATAATACCAATAATTTTGGGGTCAATATATTAACAAACTACGATTCGATTCGACAAGCCATGACGATCAATGCCATCGCTTAAATCATTCATACACAAGAAAAGATAAACGACGATATAAACCATAAACATATAAATTAATACAAAAAATAGTAATTTTAAATTTTAAATTTTTATGAAAAAACCACTGTATTGAAATAGAAAATGGTAGAAAAATATGTAGAAGGTTGATTTCCAAAAGTGACCAAAAAAATGACTTTTCCTTGCTTAAAAAGAAAGGGCTAAAAAAACAAGATAATTGTGCAATTAACTTTTAACACACTTGAAAATACATACCTAATTGATACTTTTATTAAAATACCTATTCAATTCACTTGATATACAAGTTTTTTACCACTATATACATGTAGTCAAACTAGATTTTTTGTCACTTAGAATTTGACATGACATTAACCAAACATACAATCAGTCATACAATAGTCCAAAAATCATTTTGTTTTACACCAAGATTTTTGAAATACAAAATCATTTTGCTTTCTACCATAGAAAAAAGTTGGCCAATAATAATAAAGAAAGTGCAATAAGTAAACACCCTTGTCACTTCTTTCATCATATGATTTGTCCTCTAGGTAATGATAATAAAATATTGGTGCCAAACTGGTATCTCTGTCCTCTTCCAAACCAAGTAGGTAGGGACAAGATCATGTACAAGTTGGAATAACACATGGCTGTTGAAGAGCCACCACCACTTTTTTTTTCTTTTTTTTTTATCATCAAATATGTCTAAATTCATGAACCTATGATATCTTTTTCTTTGATCTATCTGAATAATTATTGATGGGCTCAACTCTTGCAAGATTTTTTCTTTTGGGGATATGGGTCTAGTCTATGTTTGTTTTTGAGCGTATGTCATATTCATTATGAGCCATTGAAAAATAAATAAAAAATAAAAAACCTCCCAAGAAAAGAAAATGGGAAAATAATTGTCAATATCTATTTTACCCTCTTTTTTATTTTTCTTGAGAGATGGAATGTTGAGTTAAGAAATCAATACAAATTTGTTTGAAATTAATTGGGAGATACTTAATAAATTACACATAAAAAGTGGTTATTTTATAAATTGTATTGATATTTTTTTTAAGCATAAATGGCATTTTTTTTTGTCAAATACAAAAAAACATTTTTAAGTCATACTATACCCAGAATAATTTATATACGAGTGGACCATGAGAACAGTAAAACTTTATTATATAATACAACTGTATTTCAGGGAATAGGAAAAATCTCAGTCATCTTACCTATATGTTCGATGATACCATAAATAATATTAATCTTTGATCTAAAATAATTAGAATGTGTGTGTTTATGATATCCTAAATTAGGTGAAATGTTTTTTTAAAAATGAAAATCCTTTCAAGAAGCATATAATATCTACAAAAATCTACAAAAGAAGTAATATAAGCCAAAAATATAGAAAGTCGCTGTAATATAAGTTTATAATTTAAATCAAAACTTAAATACAAGTAGATAATTATTTTATATGGCAAGAAGGGTAAGGATAACGATGTTCTTAAAATGTTTATATTATTTAGATAAATTAGTTCTAAAAGTTAAAATCGATGGGATGCTTTTTTCAATCTAATCGGCTGAGCTACTTGATGGTTTCACTCATTCACGACTCCTGACACGTGACTTTCAAAAACAAGAACAAAGCGATCACTGCCGTCACATTTTCGACGCTCTAAGTCGCTTCTTTCCCAGGTTGGTAAGATCAACTACTTAGTGGAACGGGGCTTGATGATAAGTCCTAAAATTCGATCATTTTCGCCACTTCAGATTTATAAATTGACACGCGATAACTTTCTATAATGGACACACAATGTGACAAGATCTTTCACGGGCGACGACAATGACATTCCTCTAATCGGGTGAGAGATTTTCTTTCCTTCTCGTGAACCGACACGCGGATAATCGACGCAATAATCGAACATCCTACTTTCCCGATTGGGCGGAGACTCCGGTGGTTTTTTTTCTAACACTGACCTCGCTACTAATCTTGAAGATGCTTAGTCGGGGCCCTGCTTTCGCCAGATTAGTGATAGAACTATTGGGCGCCTATCACAGACGCCCATTTATCTGCTTTGGCTTGCTGGGCTCTCATTCGTTAGTTTATTATTCAAACCTCATCACGCTTCAAATTTTCTGACTAAGCGAGTGGGCGTCAGACGCTTCTGACGCGATATCCACGCCGCTACTTGGTGGCTATTGACAGGTTTTCACGTCCCAGTCGTCTCAGGATGTGATGGCTTCTACTTTGTGTTTATTTCGACCGCGCTCTAGCTCCTTGTTCCCGACCTGCCAGACTTGTCTCCCATTCTGCCTTTTTTTTTTTTGCCTCGCAAGCTCAAGGCTTCCTTTTTCTCGTATCTTGTCTTATTGCCAGACTACTTTCTACAGGTCCCCGATATCTCGCTGGGCCGGTGTCCCTGCCTTGTTTTCTAGCCTCTAGACGCCTTTTCTTCTCCTCCGTCTTTGGCTCTAAGTCTCATGGCGCCTGCAGAGCCACATTGTCGGGTTTTGCATTTCCTTCTGGGATTGCCTTTTCCTACACCCCCGTGACCTCCATGGGTCCCGGTCGTTCCTCCGTTTTACGATAGGGAGTAATCCCGCCGAGAGGTGTCTAGTTCAGTATGCGACCGACAGGGGAAACGACGCTTAGCTGAGAGTTCACCGCCGCCCGGAGCCTCCTTTCCCCTTGGACAAGGGCAAGGGAAAAATTAACAAAACTAATATCCGCTTTAGCCCGAATATTTGAGGGTCGCTTATACTGTATCGTCGAGCTAAAATGGCCCCAATCTAAGTTGAACCTTGTACTGAGATATTTGCGACTGTATGGCCCCAGCTTTGGGATCCTGTGTTTGTCTCGACGTGGCTTCACCACTTATGACAAGGTCTAAGTGCCCAAGATGACAGGCTTTTAAGGTGGTGTTTGAGACTCGGGCCCACTTCCTCAGACCCTTTATAAAAAGGCTCATGAAGATTTTAACGTTTGCCTCTCTCACCTTCCCAACTTCTAGTGTTCTAGTGGGGTCAAGATCGCTTTTATGACAAAGGCCTGGGTGTTCCGTGATCGCCTCGCTCTTAGACTTCTTCTGCCAAAGGAGGTCGTCAAGTGCTTTCTTTATATCTCCAAGCGCCTACCGCCAGTTGATTATTTCGACCTTCCATCTTCGCACAAGTTCTCGAAGGAACATTTTTTTTTTATTGGTCATCATTGGGAGTACAATTCCTTTGATTGAGAGGGACTCACTGCGCTCCTATTGTCCTGACTACCCTCGGTGAACCCACGCAGCTCTCTTTCGCTTCCGGGTTTGTCTCTGCTTTCGTGAGGTCACAGGATATTTCGATATTGCTTCGTCGCATGGCCTTCAAAGCTCTACCGATCTCACCCTGAGACAAGGAGGTGAAGTGTGGCTAGTGAAGTGTGCCCCGCGTGCCTATTCCAAGCTCATCAGGTCAGATATTCCTAGTTCGTCTGGTGCAAGGTCTGCCCGATTTCCTTTTCTGAGATCTTCTCCCCTCTCCGCCATGAAGCCTTCCGTCCCCAGATCTCTCTCCCCCACCTTCCGTTTCGAGCCCCATTGTGAAGCCCACACTGGAGAGAGCTCTGGTAAGATCCCAGAGGGGCGGGGCCCTTCCTCGCCTTCGCCCACCGTCGGGCCAGAGGTCTCCTTCTGGAGGGCGATGAGCCCCTTGGAGGTTCTCCATTTTGGTCCTGAGCCACGCCGAGGGCGCCGCGCCCCTCCCGCACGCCATGAGGTGACGGGGAATCATGATCTCATTAAGGCTGCAGGGGATGAGGACTCTCTATTTTCTCATGCGGAGCTCGTTGTCGGGGCTGTTTCCTCCATCTTGCGCGACTTCGACCTTAGAGGCGGTGCCCCGCTCTGTCGAGAGACCTGGCTCTTCCTGGGCTAGTGGAACGCCCCGTACGTCCAAGTGCTTTCATCGATCTATTGCTCGCCCGCCATGAATGGGACTTTTTTGCTTTTGTTATTGTTTTTCTAAGTGTGGCTACTTATGCGAAAGGCTTGGCAAGGAAGGCCAGCCTTACCGAGGGCTCCGCCAGGGCGACGAAGTCTTACAAGGCTAAGGTTGCTTCCCTAACCTCCGAGAAGGCTGGTCTTCAATCCCAGATAAGGGAACTGACTAAGGAACTCGTGAAGCACAGGTCTGACCTAAAGCATGCTTCAGTGGCGAGGGCGCGGACCGAGGATAAAGAAAAGGAGGCCCGGAAGGACGCGAAGGTCGCCGAAGACTAGCTGTGGATCGGGCTAGCAGGAGTCACAGCCGCTGGGCGGTGACCTCCGCCAAGATGGCTACCTTGGAGCGAGCCCGCCAAGAAGCTCTGGAGGTGGGTAACTATGTGGAATGCCCGACAGGAGCCTTGTGCTTCTGATGGACTCATGACAGAGTTCGAAGCAAATGGCGAGAAGTGATAGCGAGTTTAAAGATGAGGCCTCAGACTCCAATGGGCTTCCGTGGCTTCGCTTTCAACGCGCCTTCCCGAGCTTTCTGTGTGATCCGGGAGTTCAACATCCAAATTTTCTCGATGAGGAGGTCAAGGATCCGTGATCCCAGGCCGAGGTTGATGCTGGGCCGAGGTGTTTTCAGGGGCCCCCGACCGTGCCCGCTCGGTGATTCTCGGAAGTTCCTCCAATGCTAGCGCCTTCTATCACGCCTACGGGGTCTGCCACTTACTCCACAAGCCGGGGCCCAACGCCAGCGCGAGGGCTCTTTTTTTTCGTGTATCCTAATACGGAGCCCGGGTTTTTGTATCGCTTCGGATTACCATTTGTTGATATACCAAGATCCATCGACACCCTTCGCTCCTTTTCCTATTTCACACTCAGCCAAGCCACCTCGCCACGAGGTCTTCCTAGAGTAGTTATGTTCCGCAATTTGAGCTACTGGGCTCCTGGGCGCTAAGACCCTCCTGAGTTGTTAAGCTCCACGAACTGAGCTACTGGGCTCCTAGGCGCTAAGATCCTCCTCCGCGAACTGAACCATTGGGCTCTTGGCGCTAAGACCCTCCCGAGTCGCTTTTGCTTACTGTGTCGGGTGATACTGGCCCGGCCAGACCTCCCGCATTTAACCGAAGCATCGAGCCTGGGCGCTAAGACTTTCAGTCGCGTTTCACTAAGTCGAGTTATCACGGCCTAAGACCTCGGCTGCGATCCCCACAGTCAACGGCTCGGCGCAAGACCTCCGCACAACTGAGCCACCGCCTCGGCGCTAAGACCTCCCGAGCCGCGGCCCGCCAGGGCCGAGCCACTAGCCCGGCGCCAAGACCCCCGCGCGGCTGATTCCTCGCAGTGGAGCTATCGGGCCCGGCCAAGACCTCTTTGCGCCGTTGAGCTTTGCAGTCGGTTACCGGGCCCGGCGCCAAGATCCTTCGTCGAGCTTTCAGAACGAAGCACCGGGCTTCGAGGTGTCGAGACCTCCGCGAACCGAGCCGCAGCTCCCTGGTGCTAAGACTTTCGCTCTTCCGCTTCCCTTGGAAAAGCCCATGTGGCTTTAATGCGGATCTATGGAGAATTGGAACGGATTGCGCGACTTCCCAAGCGCCCTGGCTCCCTTATAAATATCGAATTCTCTGCGGATTGCAGCAGCTTCCAACCTTCATCCTTTCTTTCGCATAGTCGAGTCCGATGATGAAGCTGGCTCGTAGTCATCGCATGAGGTTTATCTAGCGACGTGGTTTCACGCTTGGTGTCGATGGTCTAACGCTTGTAGAGTTAGTTTTTCCTAGTTCCACCTCGTGGAGCCAGGCTGCTCCTAGCCATGCCTAACGATGGAACTGTGCTAGTAACTATCCTGAGGGGGAAGTATGTGTACTTGAAAACTCTTTAGTACCACTTTCTCCGTTTTTTCTTTCTTCTTTCTCTTTCTCCTTTTCCTTCTCTTCCTCTTTCTCCCTCTCCCCTTCTCTTTCGCACTCTCTCTTCTTCTCTTTCACTTTCCCTTTCTTGTGGATTTTGCCTGATGTGGTGTGTGCCTCTAATGCGGAAGAACGATTTTCGCTTAACCGTAATTCGAGATGCAAAGGGTGATTTTGTAATTCTCTGAGGTGGCTGTAACCTCCATGTAATGAAATTTTGTATTCAACTGTAGCTCCTTTGAAATAAAGAACAATCTTTGTGAATTACGCGCTTCTTCTCCCCAAGCCCCTTTGAGCCGTGCTCCTGGCTTTATCATTATAACTTATTGTTTGGTCCACCATAACATTAAACAACTTAAAAATGGAAATAGAGTGTTATTCGAAATCAAGATGGTGGATCTTTATTACGTACTCATTCCTGTGGTCTTACTAGTGTAACCGCTTCGAGGTGTTCAAATATTGCTCCATGATCAAAGGTGGTTTTTCCTTCTTCCGTTTAGTTCATAGTTTCCGTGCCTGATTATGGAGATACGATGTGTGGCTCTTCCTAATTAGTCTCTAGTTTCCTATGCGCGGGTCCTTCCTGTCGGGCAGGTTTTAACTAGGTCAGCCCGGCTTGTAACTCTCGGGCTCGACCTTTACCATAATACCTCATTGCCTTCTCGTGATACTCTTCCATACGCCAGGATCTCGCTTCTCAATGCTTTTCTTCTATGAGATCTGAAGCCAGCAAGGACCTCCTCTAGTTCGATGTTTGCTAGTTCAATTTCGAGGATTTTAGTCCGACTCGACCGGATCTATCGCTTCAGCAAAGGTCACATCAAATGTGGTTTCGAGTCGCCATTTACGCTGTAGTTCCGTATGCCCATAATACCCTGGGAGGTAATTTCACCCTTCCTTTTAGATCTTCTCTAGTTTGGTTTTCGTTGCACCCTTGTAGAGTCCTTATAAGGACTCGTCGCCCATCGGATCGCGATGAGCCGGGGACGAGTAGGCTTCTGATTCCAAGCTTGGGCCGTAGAAATCCCTCGAACTTAGTGGTCATTGAATGCTTCCCATTATCTGACGCGAGGGACTCCTGATCCCGAACCTACATATTATAGAGCGCCGCATGAAGCAAGGCACTTTCCGCTCTGCGGATTGTTGCCAAGGGCTCTGGCCGCCCATTTGCAAATAGTCCACTGGCCACAATGATAAATTTGTATCGAATTCCCTTCTTAATGGGTAAGGGTCCCAACATGTCTGTACCTCCCATCAAGTGAAAAGGCTAGCTTGTGACCGACATCAATCGGGGCTTCACAGGCATGGGAGATGAGAGCTCCCCGACAAGCTTTGCATTTTTAACCGCTTATGTCGCCTTGGAAAGTATCAGGGGCCAAGAAATTTGCCCCAATGTTTTCCTTGCCAAGGTCCGAGCTCCGATGTGGTTACCACATATGCCCTCGTGTACCTCCCTAAGTATGTAGTTGGCATCTTCCTTCCCTACGCACTTAAGAATGGGCGTAGAGAAGCCTCGTTTATAAAGGGTCCCTCGATAATCTGAATCCCTGGCCGACTCGCTCGAAGCTCGATGTCTCCTTTCTGGGGTCGCTGGGCAATGTACCATCCACTAAGTAATCCTGCATCGGGCTCCATCCATCCTATTGGGACATCACAGGGGAAACTTCTCCGTTGTCGATGCTTACTGAGGGTTTTAGAAGTGCTCACGTGCATCACCGCCCATGTTCCTCGTGGAGGCTATCGCCACATAAGGCATAAGCTCCTGAATTCCTTCTCGCTCTTTGCACATGCTCGAATTCGAACCCAGGTGGAACTTTTAAGTCCGGAGGTCGATCACCCGCACCACTCAAGGCACGGCCTCACGACGGATAATCTCCGGGATTGCGGAGGTCGATGCCGCCGTAGCCTGCAGACCGTGGGCCGGGAGGAATCTCCATGATGAAATCCGGCAAGATCCGCCTCTTTACCTCGTTTATCCCTGCTTGTACCGATGTCACCCACTAAATTCTATAGCCCACTTTAATACCTCTTCCGTAGGTTTCGGCTTCATGCAAGATTCGTTTACCTGATATTCTGGACGACTCGACTCCGCATGAGCTTCGAAGTAAGGCGTGAGTTTTCTGATGTGTTACCAACGCCAGGATCGCCCATCTGGGTACCTCTCCTCCGCTTCCTCAAAGCTCACATTAGTAGATCAATTGTTACACTGGTCCCGCTCTCTACCAGCATGCACAGTTGCAAAGTCTCAAACCACAAAGAGAGAGCGAGGAGTTCTCCCTTTGAAGGGCTTACTAGAATGGGGGAGAGCCTGTGTAGGCTCAGTGCCGCGGAACGCCCCGCAGGGCGTCCGACTGGAAGGCCTTTTTCGTAACCCGAAAGAAAGGCCAACATTTGCCGCCGTCTCTAGATACGGCAGGAGCAACCACGCAGTTTATCTCCCCGTCGCCCGTTGGAATGTCTTTACTGCCTGACGCAGGCAAAAGATATCAAGCACTCCACCTTATCTTATCCGGCTTGCCTCATTCCTGAAGGTTGATCATAAAACCAAGAACTTAATAAGAAGACTCCAAAAGCACATTTGGATGGGTTTAGCTTCATATTGTAGCTTTTTAGGACCTGGAAAGCCTCGGCTAAATGGGTTATGTGGACCTCGACTTTTATCGATTTTACCAGCATGTTGTCTATATATACCTTCATAAATGTCCCAATTTGTTTCCGAACATCCCGCCCACCTCACCAGGTGGCTCCGCGCTCTTAGCCCGGTGGCATTACTGACACGCAGTTCTCGACCTGACAAATGAGGTATTCTTCGTCAAGCCGGGGGTCCATACTGACCGATTCAGAGTTCGAAGGCCCATGAAGCCGAGGAGTTCGTGATCGGCCGTAGCGTCTATTATGAGATCAATCCGAGGTAGGGGGAAGCTATATCCTTCGGGCGTGCCCCGTTAACGTTCGTGAAACGGCAAAGCCGCCACTCGCTTGCTTTTTCGAACGTGAACAACGTTAGCCAACCATTCCCGGTACTCTACTTCTCCGATTATCTTGCTCGAGGAGCTTACCTACCTTTCATTAATCGCCTTCTGCCTTTCGGGGCAAAACCCTTCCTCTTTGCTCGAATTCCGCTTAAAGAAGGGATCGGGCGCTTAACCCGTGGGTGATCATCGCTCTGCCGACCCCACCATGTCTTCTTGTTTCCGTGCAAATACCTCCATGTTTTGCTCTAGAAATGGATGAGAGAGCTCATGCTCGCTAACTCGACCCTATGTAGACGAGGTGTTCCGCCGGGTCACCGAGTCAGAGCAGCTCTAATTCTTCCTCGAGGGTGCAGGTCGGGTTACCTCATCTCGCATGTCGAGCCCATCCACGAGATGTCGCTTACCGTGTTTTGGCTTCACGACGCTATAACATTCCCGGCTATGCGCCGGTTTCTGACCATTCCTACTCCATTTTCGCTTGGAAATTTGATAACCATGTGATAAGCTGAGGAAACGACCCCTTACGGGGCATCGAGAGCAGGCTCACCCAAGAATACGTTGTAGGCCGACAAGCATCTACTATGAGGAATCTCACCGTTGCTATAGCCTGGCATGGGGGGGTCTCCCAAAGTGTCTAGCCAGACCGGCACTGTAAGGCGTGACTCTTCTCGAGAACCCACGCAGTGTGCTGCCACCGGCTCTAGCTCTTCTCCCTTCCAATGCCCATTTTTTCGAAAGCTAATTCGAAGATGATGTCGGCTGAGCTTCCATTGTCGACAAGTACCCTGTGGACCGTTTTATTAGCTACTATGGTTTTTATCACAAGCGGGTCGTCATGGGATGTCGCGCCTTCCATGTCAAGTATGAAAGAAATATGGTAAGATCCACGAGGAAGCTCGATACTATTTGTACTTCTGGGTTTCCTTATCCGATGTCGCTGCTGGCCTTCCTACCGAATGCCGATTTCCACCTCCCGTGAACCCTCCAGAGATTACATACGGATTTCTCCCAAAGGCTGGGCTGATGCCGAACCTGGGTCGGATGACGAGGTGGGCGGTGGTCGACTCAGCCCCGCCTCTTGAGGCTACGTAACCCACTCAAGGTGCCCACGTCTGATCAAGTATTCGACCATTTTTAGCCGGATGCACCATCCCGTTCTATGTCCATGACCCTGTGGAACTCCACAAAGATTTGGTGTCGTCTCTAGCTGGTCCGACTCATCCGGGATGGCCACCTTTAGAAACCTTTCATGCACTTCTCATGAGGGACCCACGACACCGAGGTCGCTTCGGGAGGGGTGTATCACGAGGTGAATACCGCCGCCGTGATCTCGTGCCGAGTAGGTCCCCGCGATCCCCGACACTCTCTCGCCTTATCTGGGACCGCCTCTCTATTTTCTACTCCTCCCAGATCCGTCCCTCGTCTAATTGCTCGAGGCTTCGCTCTCTTTTGCTCACCCCTACTCTTTCCTTTAGTAGAAGAGCTGCTTGACAAGAGGGCTTTTCACCACACATATAATTTCTATTTTGGCGAGGACCTCGGCCATGCTTACTTTAGGGTTCTTTGAGATAGAGAACATTAGGTTTTTCGACTACACCCTCAAAATTTCTATAATGAAAGCAAAGAATGGTGAACTTTGTTTGAGAATATCCACCTTCAAATAATTCGTGTTAAACCTCAACATATGACCTCGTGCTTTCGAGCCTGCTTTATGGTCAAGTGATAACTCTATTTCCCGTGATTTCATGTCTGACAAAGGGAGACGAATATGGAAATTTCAGAACGATGAGATGGAAGACGCACAGGAGTCTGCTCAACCGTGCCAATGCTCGGGCCCTTTGCTGTGATAGCGGCGGGCTTCGTGATCGCACGGTCCCGCATCCGTAGTTCCATCTGATTTTTGTACGCATTTGGCGCTGGGCTTCATGCATTCTCTTTGTCTACTTAACGCCTCGATCTCGTGGCATTCAACATTTCCGAAGTGGGGAAGTGCAAAGACCCCATGTAACACTTCTCAAATTACACCCTAGCGCTTCTGACATGTTTATGTATAATAAAAGTTAAAATGAGAATTTTCTGAAATAAAACGATGTGACCTAGAAATTAATACAAGAGAAAAGGGTAAATTAGTCATTTACCACTTGAGGATATGAGAGGCATAAATCAATAAGTTTATATGCCATTATGGAATTTGAGAAAAGATGAAATAGAAATTAGAAAGAATGGAAGGACCTAAATGCAAAAAGGAGAAAAAGAATTCAAAAATGCAAAGGCCAAACATGGCCTTAACTCAAAAATATGGATAAGAGCAATTGGTCTCTCATTTTTGAGAGACCAAAACGTAGAGAAGAGAAGAGAAAAGGAAAAGAGAGAAGAAGAGGAAGAGAAGAAGAAGAAAAGAGAAGAAGAAAGGAAGAGCAAAAAGGTATGGAACTATGACTATTATTATGGATACATGTTTTGGGTTGTAAGAAACCTAACCCTAGAATGAATTTTTACATGGAAATCATCACAAATCCCTTTGTTTTTCTAGGGTTTTGTTATGAGAGGACCTAGAGTTCCCATTACATGTGTTTTGCCATGTTACAGAAAGTATTTATTAATGCTTGCTTCGTTTCTAGGTTTTGATATAGGAACTTTCCTAACCCTAGATTTCTTGAAGTTTGGTTGAGTAAAACCCTAGGCCTTGTATAAGATATGAATAGAAAGTATGTTTGAGTTCAATAGAGTGTATAAGATGTGTTGAAAGATGATTTGAGAGACAAAGGCCATGGGCATTTAATATGGAATGGTTTTGATGTGTGTATTAAGTATTGAGTTGATTTGGGTGGAAAAAATATGGAAAAAGGGAAGAAAAACACCATTTTCGGGCATTCCCGAGGTTTGGTACCGGTACCAAACAGTATGGTACCCGTACCATATTGGAGTTCTGTCGATCGGGTACCGCATCGAAGGCTTCAGACAGTACTCCAATGCTCTATTTTGGACCAGTGTTAGTATTTTTAGCTATAACTTACCTTTTTTCTTATCCTGATTGAGGCTTCAAGTGGATGGTTAAATAGACTTCAAGGAGAACAAAACACTCGAAATAGGTACCTTCAAATTTTGACTTATTTGGCCCGTAAATTCACTCAAAGTGGGCATGCTCGCTCAATTTCTACTCGGGCTTTTGATCATAGAGTAAATTCGGGCTGTTTAGGGACATAACTCGAGTTTCGGTGTCTCGATTTGGGTGGATCTGTCGAGAAGAACCCTTAGCACCTTAGCTTCAAAGTAGTATAAAAACCAGTGTCAAATGTGAAGTTAAGACCCCTAAAAATGACAAAAGACGGTGGTTGCCGCCGTTGGGTCGCTGTGTGCTGTGTTGTTGATTTTGGCCACGACTTGCAACTTGCATAACTCCTTCGTTAGACTCCACATGGTATTCTTGGACTCTATGGAAAGCTCATTGAGTCTAGAATCTAACCATATGCCATTTAATGGCATTTGGTGTCCACATCTTGTCTGAAAATTGACTTGTTGTACCAAGTGTACTAATCGTTTGGTTAAAGTTAATAGGAATACATGGTAAGAAATGATTAATAGGGGTTCAAATAAGGATAGAACTGCTGAAAATATACTCAGATTCTCGCCTAGGCAAAGTTTCACTGGCCAAGGGAATTGCCTTTTGGGGCGCACTTAAAGTCTGAACCAAAACATAACAAAGATAAATTGTCATTCATTAAAATATGATAATTGTTTATCCACTAAGAGGGCGTGATTATTGTTGACTAGGACTCGTGATGATCGCCAACCTAGGACCTAGATCGGTTATATGAAATGATCCGCCAACCTCGCTTGTTCTTCCGATTCTATTCTTATTTCAAGTATTTAGTTTACTAAGTAAATCATGAAATGAGTACATAAATGAGTATATGAAATGAGTATTATTAGATTGAAAGTATATCTTTGAAAAGATAATAAAGTGAATATGAATTGAAATGTGATATTTGAAAACCGAATGAATGAGAATGATAAAATCGAATTGTAAACGGTCCCACAATTCTCACATCTTGAATTGAATCGATATACCAATGAACCGCGATGACGGATGCATCAATTGACATCCGTTACGACGGGCGCACAGATTGAAGAAATGTTCCCACTTGGAGGGATGCACCAAACTAGCATCCGTCGCGATGGAGACCGAATTGTTAAAATGTGTAGGCACATTACCATCGATAATAGCACGATTCATCAAACTAGAACTTTAAATGATTTGAATAGTCAAAAGTGAAATAAAATCCAACACATTTGTGTGTAAATTAGGTTTTACGTATATGCTTAAACTTCATAAATCAATCTGAATTGAATTATTGCATTGAAAATGCATGTTGTGATATGATAAATGATTTGTAAAATGAAAACATGTGAAAATGAATAGCATGAGTATATGTTGATATAATAGGCATGGTTTGATGTTAAAGGCATGTCAAGTTGAATTGAATATTGGAATAGAACTGTATAGAACCACTAAGCATGAAAGTGCTTAGCGTATAGTTTTATCTATGCAGATATCGAGTAAGCAAAAAAAGAAGGCCAAGATTGCGAAGCGCAGAGTCATAGAGAGAGTACAGCGTATAAGTATATACCCCGTCATTTGCATATCATTCCTTTTAAACAAGTGGTATTTTAGCCAACAAAGGTTAAACTATTTTGATTTTTTTGTATATCATTCGAAAAGGAATGAATGTTCTTTGTAAATGTATTTTGTTAAATGTTTGTAGACTCTGCAGAATTGCATTGAATTTGTAAATGATTATGGGCTTTTGAAAGTGAAGCAGCTTCATAGCGAAATGACAAAATAAAATGTTTTGATAAGATAAATGAAAACGTCGGAGTAAACCAGGTTCCGGTTCGGATCCGCCATTCGGGTTGGGCCGGGGATTCGGGTCGTGACATTTTTGAAAAAGAAAATTTAATAACACGGAAAATAAAAAGAAATAAACCAAGCGTCCCCGGGTTTCGGTTCGGACTCACCGATCGGGTCGGACTAGGCTCTACACCCCATCGGTGAATGGAGATTCAGTTTGTTGTACCAACGCGTCCATGGAGGCCCGGAGCTCGGCCGCACTGCAGCACCAGCCGTATGGGCGATTTCTTCTTGGATGTCCCTGAACCTTTGCTCCCATGACCTCTCCTCGTTGCAATCCTCTCCGAGTGGTTGGTAAGGATCATGCTCCTTGGTGTAGCTAGTTTCTCCTTCTCTGTCCGCTTCTAGACGAGGGTCGAGGTGTTGCTCTTCTCGGGTAACAGGGTTTTGGTCTTTTCGGGCTTGTCGCATCTCCTGGGGGCGTCGTATTTTCTTGGTGAGTTGCTCCAACTTTTTCAGCAAGTGTTGGTTGGTGACGCGGAGCGCCTCCCACCACAAATCCGTGTTAGCTGCCTGGATCTCAGCATACTCAGGAGTCGGCTATTCACGTCGCATTTGGTCTGCATCATGGAGGATTAGCGTGGCTAACTGCTTGTGTTAGAGTTGATCTGTGATGTTGAGTCGATTTATTTGTAAAGATCATTCCACCGGTGGGTGCTCGTGATGATGCTTTTCAGCCGGAGGCGGGCTTGAGCGTGGTTTGCTAGTAGGTCCGACTCGGACCGTTAGACTCCTCTGTAAAACAAGAAACAAAAGAAGGGTCGTGGGGGCTGCTTGGGTTGCCTCTCTGATCTTTAGTCGGGTTCTTTTTCGCGTGGAAGAGGAAGAGATCGACTACTTAGGGAATGAAGTTTTATGCATAAGTGCATTACCTTTCACCGATGGGGTGACCTGGTATTTATAATGGATGATCGTAATTTCACAGTTGAATGATGTGTGAAATGAGTATATTTCCTTATTGGAGGGGATGATATGATATTATATTTGGGTCAGGAAGGTACATTTCCTTCTCATAAGCGGAATTAATAAGGGATAAGTGATGGGCAATAGTGGAAATATCTGCTGATTGAGTGGAGGTGGGTGTTTCATCTGTCTGAGTTCGCTTAGGCTACCCGGAGTCTTTTAAAGGGCGAGTTGGGCCTTCGTTGGCCTGCGTTTAGGGGGATCTGAGTGGGAGCTGTGCTGATCTTTGGGCCCGTTTTGGGCTTGCGTCTTAGGCCTGCGCGCCTATTATTTCAAACCCCATAAAAAACTAATGAAAGTTTTTCATCACTAGCTTAATTAATTAATTTATTTATAGATTACTTTTACTTATTTTTGAAATATTTAGTTAAAAGACATAAAAAAAAAACTTCAAATTTGTGAATCTAACATTTCTCATATCTTTTGCTCATCATGCTTAGCTCAAATGATATAATGTTCACAGTTAAAACAAGTCATAGGGAGGAGAGTCCCAAGTTCGAGTCCTAATAAGGACATTTTATTATCTTGAAAATATAATGTATTAAAAAAAACATTTCCCATGTATTTTCTTGAAAAACAACCCATTTTGGACAAAAATGTCCTTCTCTATTTCATGTATTAGATCAAGTGATATAATGTTTATAGTTAAAACAAGCAAAAGGGTATAGGGAGGGGGATCCCAAGTTCCAGTCCCAATATGGACATTTTACTACCTTAAAAATATAGTGTATTAAAAAAAAAACATTTCCCATGTCTTTTCTTGAAAAACAACCTATTTTGGATAAAAATGTCTTTTTCTATTTCATGTATGAGCTTAAGTGATATAATGTTCACAATTAAAACAAGCACAAAAGCATAGGGAGGGGGGTCTTAGGTTCGAGTCCCAATATGGACATTTTACTACCTAAAAAATATAATGTATTAAAAAAAACATTTCTCTTGTCTTTTCTTAAAAAAACAACCCATTTTGGACAAAAATGTCTTTCTCTATTTCATGTATTAACTCAAGTGATATAATGTTCGAAGTTAAAAAAAAATACAAGGGCATAGGGAAGGGGGTCCCAAGTCCCAATATGGACATTTTACTACCTTGAAAATATAGTGTATTAAAAAAAACATGTCCCTGTGTCTTTTCTTGAAAAACAACCCAATTTGGACAAAAATGTCCTTATTTATTTAATGTATTTACATTGTTTTTTAAACGAATGAGTTATTTTTACAAGAATCTTGTAAAAATAAGACCAAAAGATGGATGACCATATTTCCAAAATTGGGTTTTCAAAAGTTTTTTTAATCGAATCACCTTTTATTTTTTCCCTTCTTCATAAATTTTCACTTTTTTTCAAAAGAAAAATAATTTTATTCATTTAAAATTGCAATTGATTGATAGATTTAAGATATAAATTGTTAAAAATAATATCCAAGTTAATAACATAACATAATGACTAGAATATTTATGACTTCAGTGCTAACATCTCTGTGTCATGTGATAGGGTTTGAAAAATAAGGCTCCACGAGCCCTGCGCGGGCAGCGA
This sequence comes from Tetrastigma voinierianum, assembly GCA_016808115.1. Taxonomy (NCBI): domain Eukaryota; kingdom Viridiplantae; phylum Streptophyta; class Magnoliopsida; order Vitales; family Vitaceae; genus Tetrastigma; species Tetrastigma voinierianum. Next base: position 116,983 of record JAEQBH010004321.1, on the reverse strand, counting down.
AAGAGCCCGGCCAATGAAAGCATCGAGGTCTAGCCCATTATACGAAATGAGGAATGGTCAGAGCACATCGAGGGATGATAACAGGGGTAGTTAGTAAAGCCCATGGCCCACAAACAAAACTTAATCCTTTCAATATGGAAAATAGAATAATCCCCAATAATGTCTTATCCTTCAAATAAAACTAAATCTCACCAGCAAAGAAAGAAAGATAATTCACGATATAACAGCACATCATGCAGATTAAGCGGAATCCCGCCAATAAGGAAGGAAGATTATCGAATAAAGCTGCTCTTTCTATATCATATAGAATCAATAAAGATAAGGGAAAGTAATACCCATCGATAAGAGGAAAGAATCATTCACCATCCCGACTAGGAAAACATATACTATAAATACGGGGCCACTTGCATTGATTGAAAATCTTGTAAAGCATCGTAACACATTCGCCCTCTCGCGGAGTCCATCTTTCTCTCGGGAAGAATGCTTAGAGCATCGGAGGCGGCTTGCGGCGAATCCCTGTGACCTTTTCTTTCTTGTTTTTGCGAGGAGCACACCCACGTCCGAGCACAGACCAACACTTCGCAGCAATCCTACCCGGCCCGACGATCCGAGGCACAGGGCCGGCTGGCGGCAGTCCAGTGCGGCTTTAGCGACCCACACGCTCCGGCCCGATTCCGGTTGAAAGCATCATCGATTGGCGCGGAATGCAGCGGGAGCGTGGATTTCGCTGCAAATACTCAGCGATTTCGATTCGCGATAGTATCGGCGCTTCGAACCTGGCGAAGCTGCGCGATCCGCCAGGATGCGAGATCGCCAGTGGCGCGAAAGCGAACCTCCAGAACATTGAATGTCTGGCTTGACCTGGCTTGAGGCGGAAGCTCGCCTCACCGACCAACCGCTGATGGTGATTAGAACAACTCACGAGAGCGGATACAATGCCCACAGGGATACCGCGACAAATGCGGGGAAGGTCACAACTTTCCTCCTCGCGAAGAGCAACACAATCTCGACATTCTAGGCGTTGAAACGAGCGAGTCTAGCGGAGCCCGGGGCACGGACCCGCAGTGGCCTGGAGGAGAGACGAAGCAACACTCGGGGCACGTCGAACGGAACTACACCGCCCTCGGCAGGGATGGGAGAGGCCATCATGGGAGGCGAGGTTGGAAGACCTCCGGTAAGAGCTCGGTCGTGTGAAGGAGGTGGTAGAGGACGTGCTTCACCTGGCATTATAGACACGCAGTACGACAAAGCCCGAATCACCCTTCTGGTAAGGTGCCACTTCCTCTTCCAGCCAAAATTCGGGATACCCGCAGTGGAAGCATTCGATGGTGTCGAGGGGATCGATCGATCATCTCAACACTTACAAAAACGAATGGAGCTGCATGGGTGTCAGGTCGGTGCGTCACGAGCTTTTGCTATCACATTAAAAGGCCTAGCCTTGTCCTGGTTTAATAGGCTTCCACTGTCATCAATCTCCTCATTTAGAGAGCTATCCATTGCATTCGTCTCTCACTTCATTGAGCTGGGGAGACGTATAGAAAGCAGAGATTATCACTGGCGACCATGGCTTGAGCTTCCTTAGCTTTGAGGTCTTATGTCGGAGATTCAATCGCAGGAGTCTCTAAAGGTAGATATGCAGACGAGAAGTTCGCGATCATCGCATTCATTCTTTGGCTTAGGGTTCGGTCGAAAGACTTAAGTGTTTTCCATCCCAAAAATCCCCAAGCAAGCATGTCATTGAAAATAACTCTAAAAGCGAGAAAAAGTGTATTAACGGTGAAGAAGCTCTCATATCCAAGAAAGAGAACTCATCCACTCATAAAGAAAAAAGCGGGACAGACAAGTGACGAGGACGAAGCCCCAAAGGCGAATGGCAGAAAGGTCTCAAGAGGATGGAGAAGCGGTCCCGAAAGGTGTGGGAACCTCGGAGATCGTCTGGGCCATCGCGACGCTCGAGGCAGCGGCGTTATTCGCTTCGTGATTCGCATGCGACCTCGGTATCGCAAGTCTGCTTTGTGAAGTGCGAAGCGAACGGGTTCACGGTGGCCAACTCAAATGAAGTCGGACCAGCCACGAGAGACACAACTCGGCTAGGTTCCATACAGGGACTCTGAGACGCATAGCCGCAGACGTGCATACAACTCGAAGGAAAATAGGAATACTTAATATGGGCGCGGTACCTCAGGCGCTTCATATTTAATCGATCTCAAAAATCAGAAATGAGCCGGGCCTGACTTGCGACCACCGCCTCGTGGGCATTAGCCACCGGCGCAACTGACCCCAGGAGAAATCGCGCTTGATCTCAAAGAAGGAGGATTCGTAGGAGGAGGGAATCCGGTTGACCAGGCCCATCTCTAGCAGCGTCGGTCGGCGAGATAGAGAAACTGTGGTGTCCAGCGCCGTAACCGACACCTCAGTACATTCTATAGCTTCAGTTCGAGGATGCCAACACCCAGTGACGACCATTGGTAGTTCGCACGATTGTGGCCAAAAAAAGAAAGCGGAGTTCATCGAGGTCTTTGGTTGACAGCGGGAGTTCGGTTGACATCATCTTGGCGTCGGCTTTGATAAGATGAATTATCGGAAGGAGAGGCGGAACAGTCAACACACATCTGAGGGTTCTCCCAGGAAAGTGCCTTTGGGTTCGATACAACTATTACTCACCTTGGGAGTCCTTGCGGGCTTGAAGGCAATGAGATTCCTCATTGTGGGCGCCCGTCTGCGCATGTATGTTTGTTAGGCGGACCCTCTCTCAATGCAATAAAAGCCATCCTGCCTTGCATGATGATCCGGTTTCCTACCATAGGGTGAATGGTTCGAGGAGATCAACGAGTGAGCCGAGAATGCTGCTCGGCATCCATGAAACGAGAAGCGGTCGGCCTGCTCTGGAGCCGAGCTCGATTGTAATGCGCCAGGTACTCCACCCGACAGCCTCGAAGAACTAGAGCCGTGCTCGTTGGATAGCGACCACAGACATCTCGCCTATATACGGCTCCAAGCTGGCGAAGACCTCCAAAAGCCTCCTCGCCCCATTTTGAGGCGAGCAAGGCGTCTTCGCATAGACGGGCGGACATGGGAGGAATTGACCCTACGGTAATCCCTTTCGTAGGGCGAAGGCGTCGGCCCGTCCTTGAAACGATCAAACAAAGGAGGGCTTGTAGGAAAGACGAAAAGCCATCAGCGGGGAGGTCGACAAACTCCTCGGCGGGGAGGAAGCGATCGGGGAGGTGGAGTATCAGTGGTGACAGCGTCGTGCCTGTTAAAAATAAGCGGCAAGTGGCGACTGCGTATCGACTTACTAACATCGATAGAGGCGTGCCCGAAGGACGGTTCCCTTTGCAGAGATCGACCTCATCGTGAGATGCCATGGCCAGAGCCATGAACTCCTCGGTTTATGGGCGCTATAAATTTACAACCCGGTCGATTATGGATCGGATGACGAAAGACCTGCGTTCGTCCGCGACGCGAGAACTATTATTGCTCGTGCGATGCGTTTGGGCTCGAAACTCGGGAGCCACCTATGGGAAGGCATTGGAAGCCGGATGTTCCAGAAGCAGATAGGCACAACTATGGAGGTGTACATAGATGACATGTTGTAAAATCCACCACATCCGAGCTTCACATAGCTCACACTATCGGCGTTCTGATCACGAAATTACAACATGGCCCGAATCAGGCCAAATTGTGCATGGATATCGATTAAAGAAAAATTCACGGGTTTCGTAGTCGACAGCTAGAAGGTGAGTGAATCCGGACAAAATGAGGGTTTGTGCTGGTAATGCCGTCACCATCTGATTATAAAGGAGTCCTAGCGATACGACGGGAAGGATTAACACTTTGGCGGGGATTATCGAGCCCAGTGATAAAATGCAATTGCTATTGGAATCACGAAGAAGGCCTTTCAATGGGATGCGAAGTGCGAAGAACATTCTCGACTTTGAAAACATGTTAGACTCCTCCCATTCTAGTAAGTCTATTGAAGGGAGCTCCTCACTATACTTAGGCGTATCGGACTTCTGGGCCAGTGTTGTCTCGTCGAGGAGGCAAGACGAGTCACGGCCTTGGGTTCTGTGCGTAAGGCTCTGGGAGGACGGAGGAGAGGTACCCGGGATGGAGGGAGTAATTTTGGCATTGGTAGCCGCGGGTGGGAAGCTCAGCGCTTACTTCAGGCTCATACCATGAGGGAATTCCAGAATACAGACAAGCATGTGTTACATAAGCCGAGACCTCGGAAGGGTGATAAAGTGGGCGTAGAGACCCGGGTTCGAGGCATCGAATCTGAGCAGAAAAGCGCAATAAAGGGCAGGTCTTAGCCAAACGTCATGGATTCACCTCGGGTGGATCCTGCTGAGAATGCTGAACAATGATTGACCTCCCCATCCCGGGAAACTCTCGCGGTGGGCCTCGAATGCGAGAGGCGACGAGGTCTAATCGACCTCTCGAGGAATAGACAGTGATGTCTCAGTTCAGTTCAGCTCGACCGCGGAAGCCAGTGGTGTAGCCTTCGAGCCTCGACTAGCTATTCAACAGAGTTGGCCGGTACAGGGTTTGCGTGGCTCAGTGGTATTAGTGAAATGAGGAACACCTCTGAGGCGGTGGAGGATGGTCCATAACTCCAGGTGTCAAAGTTCTGTTAAATTGATGGTTCAGTCAACCGTCCCCGGACGGAGAACTCCGTGGCCTTGATGATTGGCGCAGGCCTTCTGGAAGGCCTCATCGGTCGACATCACGTGAATACAGCGAACCTCTATAGATCTCTGACCATTGAAATTGCTGAAGTCGGGTCGAGTGAGTTGGATGATTCATTGGGATGCTTATATAATGAGCGATTACCCAGCGACCGAAAAACTGACTAAATCAACGAGGTGACCAGTTCTACGCAATCATAGGGGAAGCTTGTAGTGAGTTCTTCACCCATCCTTAAGTATCTGGAAAAGACCTTTGAAGGTATGTGCTAAGGGGTACATGAAGGTATATACGGAAATCATGTTGTTCTGGAAGATCATGGAAGGTCTTAGGCAGGATCTGTGGCCCAAGTACTGGTGTAATTGACCACAGTTCGGGGAAATGCGAGAATCTGCCGGAAGCATGCCGGAATCTCGCCTCCCAATCAGAGCCATGACGTAATCAAGCCCTAGCTTTTACTTGTTGGGTTTCAAATATCTTTTTTGGACCTCTGCGTTGGGAAGGGCCCTAATCTGAAATTCATGTGTCGCGAGTGGATTGCTTCAGTGGGTGGCCAAGACCTTTGGCCACAATCACATAACAGAAGATACGCATTTACATGTGTGACATCATATGCAGGATTAGTATCGAAACCACGGTATCGAACAGCGGAAAACAATTTGACAACACGAGTTCGGAAGTTTTACGTGCGGGCTCGGGTAAATTATTACTTGTCTCCGGCACATCCGTGTGGTGGGGCCGGAAGTCACCATCGAACCCTTAAGGCCCTTGAAGACCAAATTGGAAGATCTTAAAGGAAAATCGTTAGAATGCCTCCCCAAGGTATATGGGCCTACGGAATGACGAGTCGACAACTTGGAAACCAGTTATGCAGCCTTTGGCATTAGAAAGCGACCAGCCTGCAATAAGTCGGATTAAAGTCCCCGAGGATCGAGTGCAACAGTGGAACCTGATGTGAGGCTCTCAGGTCTAAATTTGGATCTCTGGATGAAACGTGAGCGGGTTCACAAGGCGTGGGGCTATCAAAGAGGAAGGCGAGGTACTCTGACGAAAAGTCAAACCCGGGAGCTACATGCAGGTGATCTAGTCTTAAAGGCTCTGCCCGGCTAGGAAGAATCCAGCACGGAAAACTAGGCTGTTGGGAGGCCCCTACATCATATCTCGAAGTCATCGGACTGACGACTCAGAACCAATGGAAGGAGGAAATTCTACATCATGCTTGGAATGCGGAACATCTTAACGATTTTTATCTCAGATAAACATGGTTTATAATCTTAAATAAAGCATTATCAATTTTCAGATGAGGTTAGGCATTTCAGATTGCCATTTGTTAGGCGTCTCGAACGGTTCAGACATACAGTACCAGGAAAAATTTGTACAGCTGAAGTGAGAAAGTTCATAGTCATAAAAGAAAAGTCTATCTTTATTCCAATAGGTGTAATTACAATCGGTGGTACCATGATTACATCTTGGCTTGGTACAGCAGTTCCTCGAAAAAAAAAAAAAAGGGAGAAGAAAAGGAAAGAGTTGGAAAAGATGAGAAGAAGAAAAAATGGATGGAAAGAGTTTGTGCGGATGAGGGAGAAACAGATGTGGAAGAAAAGAAGAAATAAAAAAGGGGAGAATGAGATGTGGAAAAAAAAGAAGAAAGGAAGGAAGAGAGAATGAAGGAGAAGGAGAAAGAGACGAAAGGGCATAAGAGAGCATAAATGTGGTTAGAGAAAGCTTACACAAGAAATGTATCACCCTCCCCTCAGACACACTCCCAAGACGGCTGGGAATAACATGACTCCCATAAAGGGAAGACTAAGGAAAAACACAACTCCCACAAGCATAAGTCCAACAAACCGAACCGTAATCTTGGGGTGGATCCCCCGCAAGACGATCAAATCCGACGATTCATCTCGCGCAGATTTCAGTTACGCACTAGAAGAGGCAGAATATCCAAAGTATAAACTCCATAACAATGAAGCCGCCATTTATAAGAGGGTCAAAGCACTCGGAAATTCACACAAACGTTTCAAATTCTTCATAAATCAACATTAAAGACGCTCGCACCTTTCCAAGAAAATCAGAAGTCGAATGGCCGCACGCAACGTACCACTTTGGACGAGTTCGCTTTTACTGCACAAAGCCACGCAACCTGTGAGTCGATCGCCAAAGCTCGATTCGCCACCAAGGCCTCAAATACCGAGCCCGCAGCCACTCGACGAAGCCGTTTACTCGCACAGCCACGCAGCCTCGTGAGAGTCGATCGTGTCGATAGCCACCAAAGCCTACCGTCGGTTGCACCACTTTCACGAAGTTCGGTTTCACTTCCGCACGTGCCACACTGTGCCTCAGAGTCATATCGCCGTCGATCGCCACCAGCCTCAACGCCTGAGCCTGGGGTAGCTCACTTTGACCAGTTCCCACTTCCCCGCACGTGCCACACAACCTGAGTCATACGCCTCAGCCGATCGCCGCCGCGCCTTCGCGCCGAGCCCGCACCACTCGACGAAGTTCGCCTACTCGCACGTGCCACACAATCTGTGAGTCATATCGCCGTCGGATCGCCGCTTAAGGCCTTCGCCTGAGCTCCGCAAGAAATTTCACTTTGAAAGAGTTCATCTACTCAGACAGCCACTGCACTAAAGAGTCGACGCCTCAGCCGGATCACACCAAGGTCTTGGGCCGCCCGTGTTCAAGAGGCTCACTTTGGACGAGTTCTGCCCACTACACAGCCACGCAGCCTGGGGAGTCGCATTAGCTCAGCCGGGATCGCCACCAAGGCCCGCCGCCCTGAGCCCGCAGACCACCCCTGACGCAGCTCGTCGGCTTCCGCACAGCCACGTAGCTCAGAGCCCGATCGCCTCAGCCGGATCGCCACCAAGGCCCGCGCCCCGTGAGCCCGCAAGAGTTTCACTTGCTTGAAGCCCGTTTCATTCTCGCACAAAGCCAATGCTGCTCTAGGAGTCAAATCGCCGTGCTGGATCGCCACCAAGGCTCGCCGCCGGAGCCCAAGATTCACTGACGAAGTTCGCCTACTCGCATCGTGCCACCACGCTCTAACAAATATATCACCAGCCGGATCGCCACCAAGGCCCACGCTCCCGAGCCCGCATCACTTTGACGAAGTTCGCCCACTTTGCACAGCCACGCAGCCAGGGAGTCGATCAGCCAGCCGGACGCCACCGTTGCCTCGCGCCGAGCCCGCAGCTCACTTTGACGAGCTCGACTACTCTGCACAGGCCACGCAGCCTAGGAGTCAGATCAGCTCATGCTATATCGCCAACAAGGCCTCAGCGCCCGGAGCCCAGAAGCTCACTTTGACGAGTTCCGCTCGCTTCGACAGCCACGCAGCCTCTACGACTCGTATCGCCAGCTTATCTGCCCTCGCAAGGCCTCAACGCCAAGAGCCCAACAGCTCAGTTTGACGACCTCGACCATTCACTCGCCAGCCATGCGCCTCTAAAAAGCCAAACACTTCGTGCAGAGGTTCATGAAGCCTCGCGCCTGGCTCGGGTTAGCCAACTTTTCAACTTCTACATCCCATCGCCTATCCAACTTGACGTTCGTTAGGCCATGCAAACAAGAAATTGATGGCCAGCATCATGAAGAATAAATAAGTGAAGTAATGGGCAAAGACGAAAAGTGATGAAATAAAAATGAATATTCATTAAGAAAAAGGCTACATATGTCTATACGCGTAAGATTATACATCGTAGTTAGAGCAGCCTCAAGTAGGGTATATTAAGTTCTCCGTATGGTCCCGCTGAGAAGACTCTCGCTCCTCGTCGCTAGGAGGTCAAAGTTGAAATCTAAACCCGGATAAGCCGCTATGTTCTTTTTGTTGAAAAGCGAGCCACCTGGCCCACAGCACCGCCGTCCCTCAATCTTTCCTATAATCCGTCCCGCCGAAAGCAACCAAAGTTATTTCGCTGATGAAGGTCCCCCACGCGTACCGCCGACACTTCCTCGGGCCAAAGTGCCCAATCGAAGCCGTGCTTCGTGGCTCGACGAGCCCCGTCTTCAAGAATGGGCTGCTTTTATCACGCAGGTCGCTTTTGATCGCATCGCAGTTTTTCCTGGGACTCCCCGAAGCTCCGCCGTGATGCTGGTAGCTCATCCCTAACCATCTCGAAGTTCATACTGGGTGCATCGCTCGCCCCTACCTCTAGCAAAGGTCATTTTCAGGCATCAGAATTTGAGTCTGAACCCCTGAGTACTCTCTGGCCGCTCTCAAGTCAGGTCAAGCCTCATCTTCCACCCGCCCCGAGCACCTGGCCAACGTGGTATGCTTCCAAATCGATTTGAGCTTCACTCGCCCCTGGCATACTTGCACTGACCTCGCAGCCGCCCGCCAGAGTATAAGCCACCCGCCAGAAGCTTCTCCCGCTCGCTTGGGCATGACCTCCTTCGCTTAGTTTGGCCTTTTGCCAAACCCTTCCAAATAGCAACCCATTTCTGCACACCCTATATATATAAAGATAGAATCAACATCCAATGCAAGTTCGACACTCAACTCAAAAGGGAATTAGATACGACAAGGTATGGGAACTTACGGAGGCGACCCCTTGGAGAGATAGGGCCAAAGCCTCATCAACCCGGCAATGCGACTCAACCTCTTTGAGATCGAATCCTTAAGAATGGACGAGACCAAGGCCGTCGCGATTCTGATTGAGAAAAGAGTCCCCCTGCTCTCCGCCACTCTCGATTCCTGGATTCTTCCTCCTCAACTCTTCCGCCCTTCGAGAAGGTGACCTAACACTCTTCGTTGGCGGATTCTGGACAGTAATGGGCATGACCGCCAACGATCGCTTCAACCGCCCCACCCAGTGGGACCTTTTGTACTGGGCAGCTGCACTCCAAGACTCCGGCCGCAACTCAAGATCGTAGAGCCTCACCCGAGGCGATCGCGTCTCGCTCCTAGCTTTCTGACCCGAGTAGATCTGGGAGAAGACGAGGACGCCCACTTTCTATCCGACCAAAGCCTACGATCTCAACTGAGTCCGTGGTTTTCGCTTCACGCTCCTGGCTTCCATAGCGCCTCCAACGAGCCGCAGTTTTCCTTAGTGTAGCAAATGAGGGCCCGATGGGGAGAACTTTCATGGTGGAAGGAGGCAAAGGCCTCAAAGCGCCAGAGCGAAAGGCACTCGAGCTCAAGGGGCGTGAATATCCAACACTCTGATCGCCCCAAGGACGAGGACACTGCCAACGCCACGCTTATGACGTTATCTTCGCCGAGATCACCTCGAAAGCACCAAAAGCATGTAGACGCCGCAGAACCGGGGAATACCCAATGACCCTCTCACACAAGCTATACCAAAAACGTAACGAACACTCACCGAAGATTTCTGGGCGTCCAAGCCATCGAATGCTCAAGGTGTCGTCCCAAGCCACTGGAACGCCCAAGGTGTCGCCCTTGTCGCAGGTCATATTCCCCACTACGGCCAATAACAGCAGAAGGTCCCTTCCACAAAATGCAGCAGGGAAGATCTGGAATAACCGTAGGTGAGCTGTAACGCCAGAAAAACAGGAAGCTCCTGGGCTGCCTCCTTCTCAAGCAAAAGATAGCCGAGCAAAGCTACACTGGGTGGACACGAGCTCTATCCCTAAAGAAAACCAATAGACTAACCGTGCCAATCCCAACTATCGGGCGTGGAGTTTGAAGGACAGACATTGAAGTGTCGCAAACCCCTTTTATGAAGCGGACGCAGAGGGAAAGCTGAAGACCATTATCGAAGGCCACCTCCAGTTACAAGCACACCATCTAAAGCACGTAAACCACATAAAGTGGTCAAACGCCTGGGACCACACTCGAACGCCAAAGGGAGGCCGGTAACGTCTGGCAAAGACAACCCCATATGAGGGACCGACCTGCAGCCCCACAAGTAGCATGCCGAATCCACGGATCTTAGGTATTCAATCTCTCCATGATATTTGATTAGTTTCATTTTCCCACCTCGTCTGCTGAAAGGCGCCTGCATCTTCGTTCAACCCGGCCGAACGCTGAGGCGCCGCCGCTTCTCGTCTTAATCGTAACAACCGGCACTAATGAAGCAGAGAGCAAGAGCGACCCGGACCCATGATGAAAATAAATAATGAAAACAAAACTTAGCCAACCTAACCCTAGCGCCTCGTCGTATCGCTCGAAAAGAGACCAAGGAGATAAAGACGCAGCGGACCCAGGAATACAATAGAAAAGCTATCCCAAGAAAAGCACGCTTTAAAAGACCCCGCACAAAAAAGGTTCGTATTTAAGACTAAGAGTAGAGGGAAGTCCGAACTTAAAGGCAAAGAAAAAGGTCTCAGGATCGGCATCACGCTACGTATGATAACCGCAGTTAAACGTATGAAACCGGAATGAGCGGAGAAATGAAACAAACCTAGTTAATCACCGAAGAGTCATCATTATCACAAGACATATGACGACTACCGTGCTCCCCAACTAACCCGTACCCGTAGTGCACATCGTGAAATTGCACCGATGAGAAACGCATGTACTTCGGGCCACCGCACATACACCGTGACACTAATGGCCGTGGGCAACCGATACAAAAAGCTGAAAAATACACACAAAGCTCACTGCGAGCCCAAGAAAGAGGCTGCCACCGAAACACCCAGTACCTCCCGCTAACCCAAAATGGTAGCCCACCCGCTTATCCCAAAGTGACGATAACAGTGCATTGGAAAGCCCACTACCACAAACCAAACTCAATCCTTCAATATAAAATAATAATCCCCAATAACGCTCTTATCCTTCAAATCAAACCAATCTCACCAGCGACAGCAAAGACACCACGATATACCATCGGCGTAAATCAAGCTGATCCCCAATAAGGAAGGAAAGATATCCCAAATAAATCGGCTTCTATATCCTTTGACCCGAATCCAATACCGAGATAGTTAAAGAAGTAAACCCATCCACCCGAGTTAATCCGCCCACCATCGAACCGAAACATATACTATAAATACAGTACTACCCCATCTGGCCGAGTGCCGTGACGCAAACATACGCAACTCTCATTCTCCTCTAAGCAAATTCCATCTTTTCTCGTGTTAACCGACTTCAGCATCGCCGCCACCTACAAATTTCCTCGCCGACCCCCTTCTTTCTTTGTTACAGCAGAAAGACCACGCCTGCATCCTCGCATCAACACCATGTTATCCTACTTTCACTCGACGATCCGCGGTTTTTACTGCATCCACCCCCGCCAGCCAGCCCAAAGCCTCTGGCCTAACGACCCGCCAGCCAGTGGCCCCACACGCTCCGCCCGCCCGATCGGAAAAGCACATCATCACATAATACGGTATATTTCGACTAATCAATATCTTAATCCTCCACAAATAAATAGGTTTTTACTTTATTTATTTGTTTGTTTATAATTCTCACCAAAATCAATTTTGTTTAAAACGATATATATTTTTAATTAATGTATCGATCTAATAAATGGCTGCATTTTTTGTTTTTAGAAATGGTGATTGTATTGCTTTGTCTTTTTCTATTTATTTTTATTTTTTTAATTTTTTCCTTGCTGAAAACGAGGGAGTGTGAGGTGTACGGTAACCCAAAGGGGACATACCGGCAACAACCGTTATAACAGTCACGTGCCGTTGTCGTGACAAACGGAGGATGCCACGTCATCATCTACGTCAGCAGAAACGTGGCCTGGAGGGCCCCACTATCAGCCAATAAAAGAAAGCTAAAACTCTTTGTTCCTTACAAGCCCAATCCAATCTCCCGACGGCCCAAAAACTCTGGAGAGAGAGTAAGAGAAAATGGCTCGTCTCGCCGTCGTCACCGCCGTCCTCCTCCTGCTCTGCGCCGTTGACGCCGGGGCGGCGGACCATCATTTCCGATCAAAATTCGATGAGGAGAATCCGATCAGCCTGGTAACTGACGGCCTACGAGAACTGGAGTCGACCGTCCTCCGGCTGATCGGCGACGCGCGTCATGCTCACGCGTTCGCGCGTTTCGCTCACAGGTCTGTTTTCTCTTTCTTGGCGGTCGAATCGGCCGATCCTTGTTGATCGGACCTTTGTTCGATAGGATTTTCCAGTTTTGAATTTCTCGTTCAACTGACAAAGTGGCCGCCGGTGTGTTCTCAGGCATGGGAAGAGCTACCAGACGGTGGACGAGATTAAGCTGCGGTATGAGATTTTCTCGGAGAATTTGAAACTCATCAGATCCACTAACAGAAAGGGCTTGCCTTATACTCTTGCTGTTAATGGTGAGTTTCTTCCTTTTCCTTTTTCTGTTTTTTTAGCTTGAGCTGGATTCAGCCGTCCGATCGGACGGTTCCGGTGACTTCCGGCAGTGGATAGATGCGACTATAGAGAATATTGTGCACTGTTGACCTTTTACAGTGGTTGGGTTGTATCCAATCATAGCGTGACATGTTAGCAAAATTCTTTAGGGAAATTCGCCTTCCTATTTTTACACTTCTTAGATCGATTTAATGTTCGGTCAGTGAAATTTGATGTTTGCTTTGTGTGGAATAGAAAAGTCGATGGAGAACTCTGACAGCCGTTGGTGGTTGTTTTGGTGTTCAAAACAGTCTTTGGCTCTATTATCAATTAAGTGTACTGTTTCCTGGAATTCAAAATAATGGAAATCATGAGATTCGAGTTGCTTTATGTGATTCCGAATGGGTTTTGTTCAGAATAATTCTTTGCTTCAGAATCAAACATAAAACAGTGTTTGTTGGAAGATGAAATCGATACTCAAGAGGTTGAGAGAGTAGCCCGCCATTACTTTACTTTCTGCAAAGAAGTAACCCAAATCCTCTGGTAATTTTTTGATACAGAGTTCGCTGATTGGACCTGGGAAGAGTTCCGCGGACACAGGTTGGGAGCTGCTCAGAACTGCTCTGCCACCTTGAAGGGCAATCACAGGTTGACTGATGCTGTCCTTCCTGATACGGTAATAGTACTGAGAAATTAATTAGTTTGGCATTTTAATTTTGAGTTTTAGCGAAAAATTCTATTTGGATGCCCTTGTTCATGTAATCAACTGATTGATCCAGTAGCATAGTCTAGTTTGAGGTGAAAGACCTTTTTAATATAACGATTTCCTAAATGTAAGATATTTTTAATAATTAGTTGAACAAAAAAAAAATTCATGTTGATTTCATTTATTCCTTATTCGTCAAGAGACAGATGAATTGTGTTGATAACCAAATTTGAGAAGGTCTCTCAGCTGATATAACTTTGGGAAATCTTTAACATGGGTACAATCTCATAATAGTGTTTCTGTGTCAACATCTGCAGAAAGATTGGAGAGAAGATGGCATAGTCAGCCCAGTCAAAGATCAAGGTCACTGTGGATCTTGCTGGACTTTCAGGTGGGTTTGAGTTTGGTTTAGAATATGTAATTTACTGATATAAGGCACTAAACCATCACTGTGATCATGATCAATATCTCGTATGCTTGTCTACTGCAGCACCACTGGAGCTCTGGAGGCAGCTTATGCTCAGGCATTTGGAAAGGGGATCTCTCTATCCGAGCAGCAGCTTGTGGACTGTGCCCAAGCTTTCAATAACTTTGGATGCAATGGAGGATTGCCATCCCAAGCTTTTGAGTACATTAAATACAATGGTGGGCTTGAAACTGAGGAAGCTTATCCTTACACTGGACAAGATGGCACCTGCAAATTTTCTTCAGAAAATATCGGCGTTCAAGTTCTTGACTCTGTGAATATCACCCTTGTAAGTTTCAGAACAATTTTCTTCTAGTTCTATTATTGCATTTGCTTGATACCATAAAATGAGAGCTAGCAGAACTAGATCCTGACTTTCCAGCATATCCGAATTCCCCAGTTTTTTGTTTCAGGTTTGAATTTGCCACTATCACCTTAATACTGATCCAATCTACCTGATCTAATTTCACCTGAAATCTCGCTCCAAATGCTTTCATCTTATTTGTGTTGTCCATTCCTAACTCCATCTAACATAATAATAGTAGTTTTTCTAATTGAATTTCATTAATTTCATATTTTGCAGTTTGTAACTAGATCATCTCAATTTCCCAATTCATTAAAATTTTTCTTCAGATGCTCTACCCTTCTATGTTTTCTAATTTAAAAGATGAATGCAGGGTGCTGAAGATGAGTTAAAGCATGCAGTTGCCTTTGTTCGTCCAGTGAGCGTGGCATTTGAGGTGGTTCATGACTTCCGATTTTACAAGGAAGGAGTTTACACCAGTGGAAGTTGTGGCAGCACTCCCATGGTAGTTTTTCTCAATGGAAGCTTGATATATTCTATATCCTATTTTAATGAACATCCCCAAAACATTGTGTATCAAATAAGAAAACTTTGGTAGATTCTAATTGAGATTCATTAAGCATCCATTTCTCTAGAAAGAACTATACTAAGAGCCTCAAATAGGTTTCTAGAAAATATTTCTAAACATTGAATAACTCAACTAATTCAAAGTAGTTGTGGGTTTGAGCTGCAGCTCATGGTCACTGCATTTCTTCAAACTGTTGTGGAACCCGGAAAGGAATAGGAAAAATATTGAAGAAAATGATTTTTCTCTATGCTGCTTAGTCGCAAAATATTAAAGAATCAAGTATAATCAAAATTCTTCAAAATTTTACATATTTTTAAATTTCTTAGTTCTTATAATAATAGAGACAAACAAATAAAATGAGTTTGAATAACCATATAAAATTAATTTATCAAGTTCAATCCTATTTTTTATTTTCCTTCCACTTTTCCTTTATATTTTTTTTCCTTAGTACTTTCTGAGTTCCAAACGAAGCCTCTGTTTTTGTGCTGTATTATAACTTATTTCAGACATTAACGGACTTTATTTGGCAGGATGTGAACCACGCTGTTCTTGCAGTGGGGTATGGCGTTGAAGATGATGTAGCATACTGGCTCATCAAGAACTCATGGGGAGAAAACTGGGGTGACAATGGCTACTTCAAAATGGAGCTGGGCAAGAACATGTGTGGTAAGTTTCCACTTCAAGACTAGACTGTTTAATTGCTTCTTAGCATCTTTAAAGGTTGTTGAAATCAATGGCACAATAGTAAAACACGAAAACAAAGAAAAAAATACCAAGATTTTATGTGAAAACCCTTGTGCAAAAAAACCACGGGTAGAGAAGAAAACTTCATTATGAATATGAAAATGATTATAGAGTATAGCGAAATAGAAAATAAACCCTAGCATATAGTGGCGGACCTAGGAAATGGCTTAAGGGGGAGCAATAGTTGAATATTTAGTTCAGGGGGTGTATTTATCACTTAAATAGAGCTGCAACGTAATGGTAACAAGTAAAATCTTTATATGGAATGTGGATAAGGGTTCGAAAACCCTTATTGAAGCTTTTTTTCAAAAAACTTGAGGGGGGGGCATGTGCCCCCCAGGCACATACTAGATCCATCACTGCTGGTATGTTGATATGATGAAATTACCCAAGCAAAAAGGTCCTTATCAGCCCAACCTCTCTGCTATCACAACAAATTCCTATTTTTTCTCAACTTTTTCTTTTCACAAAAATCGCACCGCATGACATGAACCCAAAACCAGATTCGGGTTACAAATCAACAAAGGTGATTGAAGTCCCTAGCTAACCTGAAACTGAAAAACTGATGATTTCATTGCAGGCGTGGCAACTTGCGCATCATTCCCTGTTGTTGCTTAAGCTGGTGGGGGATCTTTCCAGGTTGTAGAATTGATTGTTATGTTGTTCATATCTCTGAGGTCAAGAGGGGGAAGGTCAGTCAATACACTGATGAAGACTTTTATGTACAAAATAAAACCAAAGTATTTGCTCTCTATAAATGGGTGGCTATGATATGTACTTAACAAACACCCTTGTAATTGTCTAGACTACTTATGGTGGCATGTTAGGTATTAATACATTTTCTTTGGTATTTAGTATTTACTTCATTCTCTCCCTTCCCTTTATACTAAAACCTAAGATGTGTAGTGTTAAAATTGGCTTATTAATGCTAATCTTTGATTATACTGTGAAAAAATTTCCCTATTATTAAGGATATATGGCCTCATAATTACTCCATTTTCATATGTAATCGATCAGCCTAATAAAAGCTGTCTGTTTCTGATTCGATTAAAAACTCTGAACTTCAACTCAACTCGAACTCGATCGAACTTCACAAATGTCCAAACTGACTGAAAAATAATCGAAGTCGACCCGACTCTCACTGTTGATTCGAAAATGACTGACAAGTCACAGAAAATTATTGGATATTAGATACTCAAATTGGACTCTGATAGCAACACTAGCCTGGACTCCTCGATGCCAACCCCAATTCTGAGTCGAAATTGAGATCGAAGTAGCTCGACCGACGACAACCCAAGCAAATTCAAATATTCTATAAGTCAAGATCGAGTAGCTTGACTCTCCTATGCTCCTAAACCCATCCAAGGGTGCCAGCAGAACTTGGTGAAATTTGTTTGCTTTATTTGCCATCAAGTAGTGGCCTAGGAAGAAGGCAACAGCTGTCTTATTTTGTTGGTAGTGCAAAAAGCAATTGTTCTTCTGGTTGAATTTATTAGCAATTAGGCGATACCTTAAGCATGCATTTTTAAGTTGCACTATTTACATATAATATAGCTTGATTCCAGTACATTTTGTCCTTATTCAATTCTTTTTGTATATATATAAGGGGTCTTCAACAGATCGGGTCGGGCCAAACAAATGAGGCCCGCGGCTTGAATCTTATATTTTTTTCAAGTCTCGCGGTCTACCACCCAATACATTCCTATACGGCAGCCGACGTGGCCTGTGACGCTGGATGTAGCTTTGATTTACTAAGACGGGCGGGCTGATGTGCTCCAATACTAAACCATTTTTTAAATTTTAACCACTTCCCTCTGCTTAAAATTTAACGCACCAACTAACAGATATATTTGACTTATATAATAAATTTTAAAAAAATACATAGTATAAATAGAGTTACATAATATATTTACAAAGCACAACATACACAGCAGGCTGTCTTGTTGTAATGTGCCTGGTGATCTGGAAGCTTATGGTCGAGCCTTCCAAGTTTAAAATAAAGTTCTCACTTAATCCGAATTATTCTAAAACTGGATTTGGGCCATGATTTAGCCCGTCAGGCCAGGTCGGGCTCGAGGTGAGTCTCGAAACCTGGGCTTTTTGGAGACCCTTATATTATAAATTCAACTGCATATACAAATTATCCTACTTTAGCATTTTCTCCTAAAAACCTAGTTTGGAGCTTTTTGGTCAAGCAAGTTAACTTGTATCTAAAGCCTTGAACCCATTTTTACCATCAAATATGTTGACGAGATGGTTAAGGTTTCTCTTAACTTAACCAATGGTCATGAGTTGAAGCCCTGTAATGTAATTGTGTTTTGTGATAGGACTTTCCCGTCCTTGTGATCCTTCTTGAATCGTATGGAAATTAGTCTGGATATGGAATGGCTTAAAGACACCTTTTCATGTGTGCATGAACCTACGCAGAACAACTCATGATTTGACAAAAAAAAAAAAAGAATATAGAACCCATTTTTAATTTTCCTTTTCCCAATTCCTTCCAAAATTACAAATGATTCTCAGCATCTACAAGAAAGAGGTATCACCATGAATTTCATGTAGAGTGGTAGAGTTTTCCTGTCCTTGTGATCCTTCTTGGATCGTATGAAGATTAATCTGGGTACGGTATGATTTAAAAACACCTTTCATGTGTGTACAAACCTACTCAGAACAACTCATGATCTAATAAAAAAAAAAAAAACGAATATCGAAACCATTTTTTATTTTTCCTTTTCCCAGTTCCTTCCAGAATTACAAATGATTCTCAGCATCTACAGGAAAGAGGTATAGCCATGAATTACATGTACAGAGTGGAGGTAAAATGAAGCAAAGAAGCAGTTTTGCTAATATTGATCCATGTAAATGATTTGACTTCTTCACTGTTGAAAACCCAAATTACATGGAACATTTCTCCCTGTCTTGCATTATGACCTCTACCCTTCATCTGAGTTTCTTCCCTACAATCAAACCAAACCTCCCTTGAGCTTCCATGGCATATCCAGACCTATGAACTCAAGCATTTATGACGTACCGTGCCAAAATCAGATCAGATTAACATGCCTTCCATCCAGGATCATACACAAAACCAAGGATGGCGTGCAAGGACTGAATGCCGTTCAGGTGGGGTTCCGATGTCTGGAATGCATTAGCTCCAACCTGCATGTGCAAATGAAGGGAACAAAGCCATTAAACCCAGGATTGAAAAGGAAACAATTCAGTTCTAATTCAACCCTGTAGGTAAGGGAGTCGAAATTGGGAAGTTGTCTATAGATATGGTCATGTTCTTTGATGCTCCAACAGTTCAGTTCTATTCCATTATTACAATTTGAATGTAATCAGATCCTAATATCAGCTCCAGAACAGCACAATGGAAAGAGTAAAATAATTCTCATGGTTGGTTTTATTACAGAGGATACAGTATATATAAAGTTACAAAAATATGCATTCTCAAAATTATTTAATCCTCTGTACAGAAGAGATCAAATGAATGAAAAGAATTTGAAGTAGCAAGTTATTGGCTTTAAATCCTTTTTTTTTTTTTCCTTTTACTCAACTTTTCCTCTTTATTTTCTTTTTGTGGTATTATCTCTCTAATTTCCTTGGAACAGAACAGAGCATTAGGGCTTGTTTGTTTATTGTTTTTGAAAACTGTTTATTGTTCTGAAAAAACAAGGAGAAGAAGGAAAACACAGAAAGCATGTTTGGTTCCCAGTTTTTTTTTTTTTTTTAATCTGAAAAAACATAGAGAAGAACATAGAAAACAAGAACAGTTTCCAGATAACACCAAAATGGTGTTCTGTGTTTTCGAAATCTGTTCCCAAGAACAATTCTCTAAAACAAAAACCAATCAGGCCCCTAAAAGTAAGCATTTTCAATACAATGTCCCAAAATACGCAAAACATAATAGAAATTGCCTACTCGTGCAAGATGAGCGTCGATTAGATGCAAGTAAATAACTGATTAAGAAATAGAATTTCTTTAAAAAAATCAAAGTAAATTAAAGGTTAATACTAGATAACTTGCAGTGGAAAGAAACAACAATACAAAGGTCAAACAAATCAACATTCATTTGGAAGAATGTTGAATTCAAAAGCTAGTGTAGATTAAGGGAGAAGGCACTTACCGGTCACTGACTGATTTCCGCAACGGCTGAACATGTTTTATTTGATATTTGCACATGATGGATAAGGGCCTCTTGCACCAGGCCCATAGACGACACTACGTGCCCTGTCTTCGCAACCGATTTGTTAAACAGCCACTGGAATATCTGTGTTTGTCCTTAATGGAACATTCCTTTTCAGAGACTTCAAACACAAGTTGAAATCCTCCGATGCTATTCGCATAATCCTATAGGCTTCATTAGGCATGCCAGCCTTCAAAAGGAAAGGTAATAAAGATGCCATCGTAATGGAATCCGGTGCACAACCAGTTTCTAACATCCGATGAAAAATGCTAACTGCTTCTGACATTCTCCCTTTCATACAATGACCAATAATTAGAATAGTGAATGTTATTTTATCAGGTTCACATCTCTTCTCCTCCATCTCAGCCAGAATCACATTTGCCTCGTCTACATTCCCAGCCTTGCAAAACCCGTCAATCACAGGGTTGTACATAAATGGTTGAGGAACAATCCGTCTCCACCTCAAGTCCCTCAAGAATCCACGAGCCTCATGCAATCGATTCTCCTTGCACAAGGCATTGATAAGAATAGCAAAAGTATACTCATTAGGAGACAATTTTTTAGCATTCAGTTCATGCCAGAGCTTCAAACTCCGATCCACTTGCCCTGTTCGACAATGACCATCAATTAGGGAAGTGAAAGTGATAATATCCGGAAGGCAACCATGTAGAAGCATCTTATCATACATATGCTCAGCCGAAACCATGTCTCCAGCCTTGCCAAAACCATTGATAAGTGCGTTAAAAGTAAATGCATTGGCCTTGATACCAGACACAATCATCTTATTAAAAAGAACTGAAGCTTTCTCCATCTCACCCAATTTGCAATAACCTGATATTAATGATGTATAGGTTACAACGTCGGGTGACAAATCATTCTTCGACAGCAATTCCTGCAATAAATCATGCCCTCTATCTACCTGATTAACCCTACAAAATCCATTTATAAGAGTATTATGGGTAATAACATCAGGAGAGCAACCAAAACTTCTCATTTCATTGAATAACTCAAAAGCCTTATCAACCTTCCCAATTCTACACAAACCTCGAATTAAAATATTAAAACTGCAAGTATCGCAACGACGATGTAACCCCATTTGCTCTCTAAAGAAGCTTACAGCTTCATCCACTTGATTTCCTCTAACTAACTGATTCAATAACTTATTATATACAATCAAACTAAACTCAACTCCATCAATCCACGTTCTGGCAATTTTGAACTTGCCAGCATCAGCTGCCGAGAACACCAAAAAACCTAAAACCGAAGCATCCGGTGAATGCCCATCAACATTCATGCAATCATAAACCGATTTCGCAGATTCATGGAGACCCATTTCACAAAGAGACCTCAATAGAATACTATAAGTCCTAGGAGAATGAAAGAGATTCAAATTCAATCTACTGAACTGGAAAAACTTCAAGGCTAATTCTGGATTGTTCAGACCTCGAACAACCTCAAAAGCAATAGATGGGGTCAATGTCTTACTGAAATAATCCGAACAAGAATCAAGCGAATGTTTACGGACACATAGAGTGCATATAACCTTAACAATCCAACTCTCTGGATTTTGTATTACCTCGGCCCGATTGCGAGATCCTCCGATGGCGTGGTCGTGGAAATGGGCGATGGCGATCTTGGAGGCTCGAACCCTAGAGGGACGAGAAAAGAAGAAGAGGAAGGTCATCTGCAAGGCCACGCCATCACAGGGCTGAGGCTGGTGGGCACAAAGAAGACATAAAGGTATGAAATTTCCTCCGCGATTTTCAGATTGTTTCTTCATGGAAAGAGCAGTGGCGAGGACGACGATGGTGTCGGAAAACCCATATGCCCGATTGTGCTAAGAAACGCTGGAGATGACGTTTTTCTGGCGAGGGTCAGCTTCAGCATGTCTGGATGCGCTAGGGTTTGTACACTCTTCCGGGTTTTGGTTTTCTGGTTCTTGGGCTTCTGGCCCATTTTACAAACGGCTTCCTGGGCCACAAACAGGCCCGATTCCTAAATATGGTTGGCCCATTGTACATAGGGTTTCATTGTTTCATTAAAACTTACTTTTTTTTTTTGAAAAAGATAAATTATTTTAATGATTCAAACTAGAAATATATTTGATAGAAACATATAATCAAATTTTTAAAAACTTGTATCAACGCAAACATCCGCAAGTTAAGAAGATAAGTTATGTGCTTAAGCTCACACATTCGATAATCCCATAACGACGATAATATCTACGATTCGTATTTTTACAAGATATTAACGACCACGATTCGACGTTTTCTCTATCAAATTGCACATGCTTATGTTTGAATCGTTTCCATCGTCGCACTAAAGACGACACATAATCACATGTCGCAACAAGTCGGTGACAAAATCATACAAAAAAAAAAAAACTAAGAAAAAACTTAGATTCCATACAGTTAATCATTTTATCAAAAAATGACAAAAAAATGTGTAGAGTACGATGAAGGTCAAAATGGCCAAAAAAATCACTCATTTTTAATTAAGGAAAAAGGGTTAACATAGAAAAAGATAAGAGAAAAAGCGAAGAGTAGTGGCTAGGGTTTTAGAAGAGAAAGTTGAGAATCTTTTTTTTTTTTTGACAACTCATTAGAACTTACTTTAAATTTTTTGTAATAGCTCAATTTGTTAAGTAAAGTTAAAAACTATTACATTTTGAACAAAAATGTCTAAGAGTTTAAAAAAATAAAATTTTTTATCACTAAATACTTTATTACACTGTAGTAAACCGGCCTCATCAAGACTCGAACATGGGATCCATCATTCCTTTTTGGATGTTTTGCTTTTTTAAATTGTAAACGTTCTACCAACTCAACTAAACATGTGGACTAAATTATATTTAATTATTAAATAATATGAAATAATTCTTAAATTTATATATTTTAAAATCTGTGATGCTTTTATATAAATTCCTTTCACCATGTCAATTGTTTATTTATAGGTTTTCAAGGAAATAATTACTTTTTCCAATAAGATCTAATTCAAGTGGTTTATATGTTTTCAAAGAAATAAGTACTTTTGCTAATAAGGTATAGTTTAAGTGGTTAAAAGTTATGGTGGATATAGGGAAGGGATGGATACGGAGTATGAATCTCAGTAGAGATAAAATTGTAAGGAACATAATATTATGATATAATGCAATGTGAATAGATGTCAAAAACAGAATAATTACTTTTTAAGAAAAAAAGGATAACATTTGTATTAAATAGAAGGCAACAACTAGAGAGTTAGATTTCTAAATTTGAGTTTTTAAAAACTTAATCGCTCCATCAAGGTTTAGTCTCGTTGTAGATGTGGGTACCTCAGCCCGTGCCTGCACTAACAGTCTGTGCACTAGCTCGCCAGACACTGGGCCCGCCTGCATACCCGCCGGCCTGTGAATGCTCGGGACCGATCCTCCGCCCGGACGATTGGGGATCCCATAGCCCGGGCTCCTTGTTTAGCTCAAGCACCTATCTTCCCGATCGACAACTCTCCTGGGGTTTAAGTCGCCAACTCCATTCTCCACTTTATAGCGTGAGCCCGCCTGAAGCCGACCCCATCGCTCCCGACAAAATGTGAATATCCTGGAGTCCTATCAGTGAAGATGGTTACGTAAAAGGGAGTGAATAAGTCACCCCTTCCCTAACACAGCCATCTCTCCCCATTATGGGAAGAAATCGTCTACTACCCAGAAAAGACGGATCCTCTTTCCCCCCCTCCATAAAAGAAAAGGAAGTCACACCAACATGTATGAGATTCTCGACGAGACTCAAGCATCAAGTAAACTCTAAGTCTTAGAAAAGGTCGACTTTACTTATCGGGAGGGGCGAGACTGAATACCACCGGCTGCTTTTTGTTTTGCGTGTCGCAGCCTAATCGGGTGAATGCCCGACTACCAATGACTCGAGAATCTCAGAGACCACACCATAACTGCCTGTGGGAAAACGCCAAGCAAGAAGTCATAGAGGCGCACGCAAGAACTGCACACTGGCTTCCTGTGTGACCCCGACCGCAGTTAAGCACTAAACATCCCGTAGGACCGTTGGAATTTAGCACCATGACTAGCACCAAATAACCTAGCCTCGAAGACCGCTTCCTTCCTCCGCGCCAAGAGTCGGGAAGCAAGACAAGAGTAGCTGTGCTAGGCATACCGGAACAGCAACCTGGCTATGGAAGAAAACGAAGGCTCGCGAACCTAACAAGCCTACCGGCCAGCAATCGCGAGAGCCTCCCTGCCCATTTCCTTCTTCCCGTCCCGACAAGGGCAAAGAGGCCGCTGTGCCAAACGATATCGATCTACCGGCCGATGATGAGTTATCTTCCGGCAGCTCCCCACTTTCGCGCTGTTCACCATCTCTGGACGCAGCGGGAGACCATTCTGTAAAAGGTCGCCGCCGATCCGGCCTGGCCGGGCAGGTCACTATCGCCGAATGCGAAGAGCTCCCGCCCTCACGACCGCCCACGCCACCACCACAGGCTCGACCAACCGGGATCTCCCCACTACCTCGCCATGTACCGCCGGGGCCGCCCTCACCACAAACAATATTTGCCGCCGCCGTTCGGGGACCACGGGACATGCTTTCCACTCCCCTTAGACAACATATTCTGGACTATGATCCTCCCTGCGGCTTTTCCATACCAACCTTCGCCATGTACGACAGTTCTTCCGATCCGTACGATCACATGCTACATTACAATCAGGCAATGATTCTCAACGCTGGGGACGATCGACTCCTATGTAAGGTATTCCCACCCCGCCTCAAGGCCCAAGCCCGGGGTTCCACAGCTCCTGGGAGTGGTCCATAAACATATTCGCGAACTATGGGCCGCGCTCGCCTCCCAATACTCGCAGGCTCGTCAAAGCAAAGGGAACATCAGCCCTCCACCCATCCTCAAACTGAAGACGAGTCCATCCCGGACTTCACGATGATGATTCTGGGCAAGCGTTCGCCAGACGATGCATACAATATGGATGTAGCGCTCGCAAAAACTTCTCGAAGAAGCTAGCCCACCACCCAATTCTTCCAGCTTCTTTATCCCTCGACCCGTCACAAGAATCATAAGGAATTGCACATTGGTGGATAAATTTCTCTACGCCGGAAGATAACACTGTCGGCCGCAAATCCTATGATAACCACCCGTAGCAACAAAGTCGGCCGCCAAGGGCCCATCTCAGGGGCGGGGGATCCAAGGCAAGAGCCGTGCGCCGACGGCAATCCGAAGAAGAAAGGACCCCCCTCCCCACTCCACGCTTCAACATCGCGTACAACCGGCTCCTGCCCCTCATCCGGGACCTCCCCGACTTCAAATGGCCCCCACCAATGAGGGCAAGTCCGGACCAGCGCAATAGATCCCTACGATGCGATTATCACAGGGACCACGACCACGAGACCAATCACTTCACTGGGAGCCTCGCCCCCGGGTAAAAGATGATTCGCCCGCCACCTCGATGGTACTTAAGTGGGGCCAATCCGAGCAAACACGGCCTCCCACACCGACAGGCCACTGCGCAAATGTAACACGCCCGTAACCTGTACGACCATCAACTTCATACTTGTGGGACCTACGACACCAATATCAACTAAGAAACAACTGAGAAGAATGCTCCAGCCTCTGCTAGAGCCGTAGTGAACACCATCAACAATCGTGAGATGTTCTACGCTCTCGCGGTGGACCCGCCACACGTCATCACACCGCACTACAACGCACTTGTATTAATTGTGGCGCATAACGCTTGACGTGCTTAGTGGTCCTCGCCGATCCGGCAATAAGGGCCGATATGCTCCATCTCCCTACTTCAATCGGGGGATGAAAGTCCTACGGACATCTCCATTCCGCCTGCCAGGTTTTTTGTCGCTTCAACCCTGAAAGCACCACACCGCCGGGCCGGGACATCACCTCTTCGGCCAAGGCAGTTCAACCCGCCAGTGCCGCTTCTCCGCGGGCAGCACCGGGCCCGTATAATGCCATCTTTGCGCCGAAGCCAAGCCGCATGCCAAGAGCAAAGACCATCCACGTACCACCAAACGAGCGTTACCCGACCGAAGTCCCGACAAGTTGGACTTCTGGGGAAGCCAATTAGCCGCACGAAAATGTTATCAACTCTCACTGCGGGAACGAGCGCAAACCCATCGCTTCCGAACCACCAGGACCAACCCCAATAGCAATCATAGTCATCCGCCTCGGCCCGCCGGAGATAGAGAGTCGCGGTCGTTGATCCCCAGGGAAACCGTGTCCTCAACCGGCTCCGCGACGATGCATCGAGCGCTGCCATTCTCCTCTCCGCAGGAAAAGGCCCGCGCTACACCAAGTTATACAGCTCACGCCGATATATTTCGCTGACTCTCATGCGTATACGCCACGGACGCCCCATTCACGCCGCATAAAGCCGCACGTGCCTTTCGCCGCTTCGCCGACAAAAAGTGAGGCTGCCACCTCGCATCGCCACCGGGCCATCCGTGAATCGAGGTCGACAACCTTCGCGTAACTGATGATCGTGAGCGCGAAAACACCCCAACGGTCGCCAACGTAATGGTAGTTCCAAAGAAGGGGAACAAATGGAGGGTATGTATGGACTACACAGACCTCAACGACGCATAGATGAGATTAGATTGTTGATGCCTCGGCAGGGCACGGTATGCTGTCCTTCCTGGACACTTTCTCGGGATATCACTAGATCCCTATGCACCCCTCGGATGCAGAAAAGACATCTTTCATCACGCCCCATGGACTGTACTGTTATAATGTTATGCCCTGATTAAAGAATGCTGGGGCCACCGGCTGGTGTGGTCGGGTGATGAAAATGTCGAATCTTACCTCAACAAAGACTATGGAAGTTTATATCGACGATATGCTTGTAAAATCCAAACAGCGCTCGGATCATGCCACTCATCTCCAAAGAAAGCTGACCCAAGAATATGGTATGAAGCTGAACCCCCTAAAATGTGCATTTGGGGTCAGCGCCGACAAATTCCTTGGCTTCATGGTAACACAAAGAGGAATAGAGGCAAATCCCGCGCAGCTTAAAGCCATCTTGCAATTGCCGGCCCCCAGCTCCAAGAAAGAGATCCAAAGAACCGACCTGCCGACATCGCCTCATGCGATTTCCCTTTCACCGATCGGGCCAAACCCTTTTCACTCACCCGAGGGGGCCGGGCCGCCGGAGTGGACGAGGAGTGCCGACCCGCACTGCAGAGTCAAGAAATACCCGATGAGCCCCCAATCCTCGGCGTGGACGGCCTGGGACACGCTCTATCTTTACTTAACAACCTCAACTATACCAGTAAGCGCTGCCCTATTTAAAGAATGTGGAGATGAGAAGTTGAGGCCAGTTTTCTTTGTCAGCAAGTCCTTAACCGATGCAGAAACCAGGTACACCCACCTAGAACGGGCTGCCTTGGCCCTACGAACGTCGCCCAGAAGCTTCGCCCATACTTCCAAGCTCATCTTGCTCGTGGTATCGACCGACATCTTCCACCGGGTGCGCATGATCCACAAACCCGACCGTCCGGAAGGATGGCTCGCCGCGATGGAACTAAGCGAGTATGGCATCCGGGCATGTCGAGACTTGCAAAAAGGGGCGTCTTAGCTGACTTCCTCGCGTAGTCCTCGCCAGCTCTAAGACTGGGCCGACCAAGCAAGGGCCGGTGGACTAAGGCTGACAGGGCCTCCAGACAATCCTATCGATCGCCCGCATTAACCCCCCATCGGAAAGGGATCGAACAGGCAGTCCGTTTAGGCTTTAGCGCCTCCAACAACGAAGTCAATACTCTAAGCCATGATAATGGACTAAACTCGCACCGCCATAAAAAGTAACAACCTTGATTCGTTTACTCACACCGGTCGTGGACAAGTCAACGCGCGACTCGAGTCCGTGGAACCCCCGATGGCAAAATACGCTTCTCTAGTCAAGCAGAAATTGAGCACCCTCACGACCTGGAAACTCGAACATATCCCCGTGAGATTTAATGAACTGCCATGCCTTACTCGGGCCGTGGTCGCATTTCGCTAATAACGTTAAACTATACATTCCTATCTACTACCAACCCGGCTCCTCCATATCGCCTGTTCAAGTAAGCCAGGTTGAAAAATCTCCCCCCATCCTGGATGGACCCTATACGACTCTACATAGCATGGCGAAAGCACCTGACGATGTAAGGCAGCTCATAAGCGATCCGGGCCGGCTGCTCTTCCCTGGGCATCGCAAATGAGAACCGTCCCCAGCGACCATACCCGAAATGCCCGACCGAAAGAAGCGCCGCATAGGCCGGGCTGAATTACACCCAAGGTATATGCGAGTCAACTCGTAGGAAGAACACTAGCCCTCACCCGCCACACGCAGTGGGTACACGTCAACTATGAAATCGATGTTGTCGAATATGTCGAAATGTGACCCCGCCAACGAACGCCTCCTCTATCTTAAAAATCTTCCGGCAGTAAGACGGATCTCCGTTTCAAATTTCATGGCCACTCACCAGGATCGATATCATGCCCGCTCTCCGCACCGCCCAAAAGAAACTATTAATGTCGCTACTGACACTTCAAGAAATGGATGTAGGCCGATGCCTTCTTCAATTAAAGATAGATGTCACCCTGCTTCATCTCGGAAAATATTATTCAGCCGGTTCGCATTCGGCATCATTCGTGTCGATAATGGGTCACGCTTTGACAATGTCTATCGAGACTTCTCAAGAACTGCAATAAGAAACCAGACCCACCCCCGGTATCCCGTGAGCACGGCCAAGCCGGCTTCCAATAAACCCCACGACGATCCTCAAAAGCGCTAGACTCGCTAGAGGGAAATGGGTGAGGAACTACCGGGGGTGCTCACACGTAACCACTCCGGTCCGAAGCCAACTCGGCGCCCTTCGCTCTCACCCACTGGTGGAAGCTTATCCCGACCAAATCGGCTTCACCACCATTCTGGACAACAACCGAATCAAAGAATGAGGGATCGTGATTAGAGAGTTAGACACAAGTGACGAGCCACGAGTTGCCGCGAACTAAGCGACATCCTACCAACTGACGGTAAATTTTTACGACAAACGGTAAGACCTCTGGGTACTTAGCCTAGCGATCTGGCCCGAAGAGTTTTTGAGAACACTGCGGACCTTACGGCAGGAAAGTTCCAACCCAACTGGGAGGGACCGTATGTAGTCACACGGCCCAGGGAATCCAGATCCTATGCTATAGATAAAACCGATGGAACCCCTGTACCTAGAATGTGGAATGTCATGCACTTGAAAAGGTATTATCAATAAGAGAATGTCGTTATTATCTGCCACTGCATGCCTGCATATCAATACACATATCCGTAATTACTTAAGTCCCGGTGGCAGTCTAATCGACTTGTCTGCACTCTGTACCTAGATAACATCTAGCTGGTCAATTACAAAGTCCGGGCGGCGTAGTTCACGACTCCGCCTACCGTACCTCAGATAACATCTAGCCGGTCAATTACAAGTCCCGGTGGCGCAGCCATCGACCCGCCCTACCAGCCTCTAGATAACATCTAGCTAGTTAATTACAAAGTCCCGGCAAGGAAGTTCATCGATTCGTCTCGCCCAAATTTCTAGATAACATCTAGTCGTCAATTACAAATTCCGCGGCGTAGGTTCCTCACGACGGCTCTACCAAATCTAGATAACATCTAGTCAAGTCAATCTCAAAGTCCTGGGCGCGCAGCTCATCGACCGCCTCTACCGGTCTTCTAACATAACATATGGTCGGTCAATTCAAAGTTCAGCGGCACACACGACCGTTCGCCCGAAGATCCGCTAGTCAAATTATACGCCCGACTTTATATGAATAAGTTCCCCCAGCCACAAATATACTTAAAAGAGACATTAAACCAAAAACGAGTATAAATGTGACGCCCCAAAACCCGGTCCAAGACCACCGTCAACCTCGCGGGACAGCTGCGGATGTCGGGTTACCCCGACCACTGACTCTTGTGGAAGGGCTCCGCAGTCTCCTCACTGGGAGCTCTACCCACTACAAACCCGCATAATCCCGTCCCAAACAACTAATATATACAATATATATCCCAACATGAGTAAAAATGCCTCTGGGCTCATAAACCAATACCATGGTAACCAATTATCATAACTATTCTTCAATTATCTCCCAATAATTCAATAGTTGATAATACTTTGTTTATACAAAACAGAAAGAATCTACAATTTAACATGTTATGTCCAAAAACCATCAGTTTCACAAACCCAAGTTTTTCAAAATCAACCTCAAAATTGAGATGTCTCCTCGAGCGCTCTGTATTCGAAAATAAAAGGGGGTTCCACTGACTCAAGAAGCAAAGCTCGCAGAGAATCGCCTAAGCTGGCTACTTCACCACCTAAGCAAAGGTAATGCTTCAAAGTAAACACACACTCAAGTAAATACATGATCCTACTTGAATGTCTACATGATTACCCCATGTCACCGAGTCCTCAATCGACTCACCACCCCGCCCAAGCCATGTATGAGAAAATAATCATTTTCAAAAACAAACTTTTGTTTTATACAACATATACTACCGAAGAGCCTTGCAGCATTTGACTAATTTCTCCGAGGTGAATTGGTTAGTGAGCTTTCCAAAACAGTCATGGTCTCATCCCGAAATGATTCATGGCCCATCTCCCAACCCTACTCCTCCTGAACATCATCCTCGTGAAATCTCTTCGTAAGAACCATATCCGGCTTATAAAAATAATTACATGCACTTCACACCTAACTCTAGGTTACCTGGGGCATATGAAAATGCATTAGCGCCATTTTCAAAATCATTTACACAATATGTCAATATGCATATTTTTCAATCAACTGGCCACTACTAACACCATGTACACACATCAATCATCACCACCTACCACTCTGAAAGCAAATCATAATCATCACCACGGCTTACAACACAATTTAATTCTAT
The DNA here is from genome assembly GCA_016808115.1 of Tetrastigma voinierianum. Taxonomy (NCBI): domain Eukaryota; kingdom Viridiplantae; phylum Streptophyta; class Magnoliopsida; order Vitales; family Vitaceae; genus Tetrastigma; species Tetrastigma voinierianum. Next base: position 86,182 of record JAEQBH010004321.1, on the reverse strand, counting down.
ATCATAGTGTCATTGTGTTAACACCTCAAGCATTAACCTTAATAATTTTGATCTCCACCAACCTCCAAATTAATTTCACACACAACTGCCATTCAATCCACACAAGTCAAATGCCAAACACATGAATGATTTTTATCCACTCATTACCAACCCGACCTGATGAACAACTCAAACCCGAAGAAGTATCGCCCACCTGCAATTTCACATGTTCAACCTCTGCTTTCACTTTTTTTGGAACCGGTTTCTTACCCATTACCTGCCTCATAAACACCAAAGCATAATTTATTGAATAATTATCACAAAAGGACCCATAACAGTCCGTAACAAAGGTCTAGATTGCCCAAATTCCGGGCCCCAAAAATTCTAACACTTTCTGGCCCTGATGTTTTAGTACGATCAAGCTGCCCATTCCCTACTTTATCATCTCAAGCATGCATTTTAATGCTAAATTCCACACAAACAGCTCCTAACATTCTCGGGACAATGCGCCTAACAAAATCTCAAATAGCTCACACCCGTCCTGCCAGACCGATCAAAACGCTCACACGGCCTCCTTCAAACCAACCGGGAACATAAAACCCTTAAAATGGGAATAAAACGCAGCAGGAGAAAAATCCTACCTTGAAGAGTTTAAAGAACTAACAAAACCAGAGTCCACGTGGTAGCCTGCTCCGCCAGAGATCGTTTCCCTTCTCGCCCGAAACCGCCAACGCTCTATCGTCTCGTATTTTTAGAGAAGTTTCTAAAGAAAAACTTAAGAAAAAATGGCCACGAGGTTTTCTGGTTCCATTCCCGTGTTTTGGTCTTTTAATTATGTTGACGGCACTATTGACAATTTTGGCTTAATTAGTGCCTTAAAATCAATTTATAATGACCTTACGTCCATCCTTTACTGTGATTTGGATATTCCAGACTATCTCTGGCTTCCATTTTCATTATTTCTCTACTCATACTACTTATGGTACATGAGTACATGCTATATGCGCCTTTCGTCGCATCAAAAATTGGTTTACAAGACCAAACGCTAGAGCTCAAAACGTGTCGACCCGATCGTTCTCACAAAGAAATCATAAATTTTACTATTAACTAGATTTCCTCATGAGATGATTCCACCCGATAACTCGCTTTCGCTATCCGGGAGAGATATAGAGAATTAATTACGGATTTTTAACCGTAATTATACTGTAATCAAAATTACGATTTTGCCCCTATTCCGCGAATTGAAATTTCTGCTCCTACATTCTCCTCTTCCTGTAAGGAATTTCGTCCAAATTGAAAGGACAATCATATCACTCACAAATACGAACCCTACACAACCCTGCTCGTGTGTAACCGCTAACCTCTCCAAGGTCACAATTAATGGCAATCCACCCGGGATCACAACTCAATCCATGCCATGCACGACATCCATTTACCGAGCCCTTGCTACCAACAACACCTAATGCAATTTCCAAAGGGTATCCAAACCTCGAGTCACCCGACTCCTATCACCAACTCAATCAACGCGGATAACTCGACAACAGGTTTTCATCCGATCACAACTCTTCTGCTTTACACTTCGAGCCTCTCAGATTTACACGTAAATTCCTGATATCTCCCTGTCTCTACGCCCTAACCCCGTGATTCTCACCGAGGGGATTTATTTGAGCCCTCTTTATCGCCATTTCCACACACCTCACCATGAGTGGTGAATGACCATGTCGCACCCACACACCCGCCTCGATGCGATGTTACCGCGCACACGAACGCAGCGAATGTCATACTGTGACAACTAATCCCTTGCTCACCATGAGCGTAACTGTAGATCTTCACTACAATCCCGACCTATCAGTCAACTCTCACCCTACACCCTAGGGAAGAACATCTATACTGCTTCTCTAAAGGCCTTAACCTCTAAGCCCAATCCACGCCGTGTCGAGTATGACAACTCCTGGGCCAGTCTCCACCATCGATAACCCGATGGTCAATAACTCATCCATGCGTCGAGTCTGATAATCAACAACCAATAATTACCACCCTAAGGTCCACCACGCTTCCGATGCGCAACTCGACCGCCCTGACTTCTCGAATCCCACACTCGCCCCTGCCTGTCTTCGCGGTTGCTGGGAGTGCTCATAGCACCCCGAACCGAAATCGGTTCTCCGACCCGCACTGGGGTGTGTGGAGGAATGAACTGTATACCTCTTGTCCTACGCCTAATCGGATCGCATTGTCCCAAGGTCTGGGATCCTTGGCTCGGGGGGAAATCCCATCACCATGCTCAACTCGGCCCTAGTCCCGAAACTGCCGCGGAAGCGTAGTCTTCCCGCCTCATCCTAACCAGAGAAAACCGATCCTCCCTCTCTTGTTACCAACACCCGTATCCCGAGTGTTCCAAGTATCTCAATCTCTCTCTATGGTCGTGGTCGGCCCCAACCACGGGAGTCCACATGTCATCGGAGCTAAGTCCCACGATCCCGTCCCGAATGGACAACCACCATTTCAAATCTCTTAGACACCCAGCCAACCCAAGAAACCACGATCTCGAAGATCGACATTCGGCCTCCCAACGCATCAACGCTCAACCTTCTAGTCGACCGACACTCCCGGTGTCGACACCACGTGTCCCAAAATCTCACCCCCGCAGGTTTCAAAACTCGCGACTCCATCAACTTGCGTACAACCGATGGTCTCTAATGCACCAAAACAACTAAGCGATACTCATGTTCCACTGACCGAGTAGACTAAAAATGTCATCCACGAAGACTACGACAAATGATCTGCATAGTGGTTAATTAATCTCTACGCATTTAGGATCCATGGAACGCTAGCACCACAATCCGCAGGGCATCATCAGAACTCAGAGCCCATAACGCATCCCACTGCCTTTGTGGATCCATTTCCCTTAACCCCTCACCGATGGTAACCAAAGGCGAGGCCTATCTCTGGAGTAGACCTCGCACTCCTCTCAACCTGTCAAATAAATTGTCAACTCTGCAATGAGTAATCGACTCATCGAACCCCGTCTTCATCCGTCCCAGCCAATGCACGGTCGGCGGTCTCTTCCTTCTTCGCAACTGTGAACTAAGCGCCCTACGGTGAAGTGCTCTGGCTCAATAAACCCCTTGTCCAAAGAGCTCCCAGGCTAGACTCAGCCCGCAGAATTTAACCCAAGTGTTTGATCCATGCGTAGTCATATAGAGATGGGTGAATATACCAGGGTGTAACTCAGTACCGAAGTCTACATCCCTAGGTGGAGGTAGTCCGTAAGTCATCCGAAAGATCCATATCTGTAAATCAATCAGGATCTAAGCCTGCCTCACTCGCCCTCTGTGGTAAGGCTCACTAGCCAACCCGCTTAACCGTCCCTCGACACTCTGACTCAGATAATTATCCGGGAAAAATAATATGTTTCATTCCCCGAAATTCTCCATACGTAGTACCGTTTCAAGGTAAAGCAGAACTCTCCCGTGCTCACAATCGATAACAATAAGCGTGTGATCCATCCCAAGGATGACATGTTTCTGACATGTTCAAGATCCTCAAGTCCACTGTGAGTAGAGTCCCCGAGATCTCTAACTCACAACCTTGACATATTGTCCTTATTCTCGCCCTAATCCCTAGGGAGATTCACGTCCTATGACTCCTCTAAGGTCTCTGAGGTCCTTACCATATATAGGCCTCATTCTCTAGCTAGAACGCATTGCTAGTCTAATCCTGGTCGCGTCAGAGGTAATCTCCATGGCCTCTAACACTTTCTCGATCTGCATAGACAATGGTCTACCACCATCGGATAAAGCTTCCACGTGAATGTCGGAGGATGATCGTCCCCAAGCCTGGGGTTACTAGGATCTTCCCTTGTCTGCATTTATACGGCATGTGCTATAGCATTGTTGTAATACCTACGACCTCGGCAAAAGTGTGCGATCAAACCTTTGGTTGTTATTGCGACCGGTGCCTCGTGGAACGTCCTCTATGTCTCGTCCTCTACCCCCAGCCATCTACATATACGAGTAGGTACACGATTCCCAATTTTCATTTGGTCCTAACTAGTAATGCGGATGCGATTACTAATAGACTTGACAGCCATGAACGGACCCGTTCATTTTCTAAGTAGGCGCTAACTTCCAGCCATGTTCATTTCTTTCAATAGGTTCTAAACTTTCTTGTTCATTTCGATTTTAATCCCTAAGGTCACAACCCATAACCTTAAGTATTTTACCCACTTTCCTATCGTAGTTTATGGCCCATATAATTTCTAACAACTGCACAAATCACGATTTCAATTGGTAGTTAAATCCAATACAGTGTCTCTAAGGCATAACCACAGCACAGAGACACTAATCATACATAAATCGATTCTTATACACAATCAATTTTATTTAAATATTGTTTTTCAATAGAATTTTATTTTCAAAAATTTTATTTTTAGAAATTTTATTTTCGAAAATTTATCACATTTATTTGATTTTTAAATATTTTAAAATATATATATATATATATATATATATATATATATATATATATATATATATATATATATATATATATATTTTTTTCCTTTATTTCAATTTCCAATTATTTCCAATTATTTCATTAAATTTTGAAACACCCACATTACACATGGGAATCCCCATATTATATGGGATCCCTGTATGGAATCCCATGTTATTTAAGAATCCCCCATGTTATTTAAGAATCCCCCATGTTACATAAGAATTCCCCATGTTATTTAAGAATCCCCCATGTTACATAAGAATCCCCCACGTTACATAAGAATCCCCCATGTTATATAAGAATTCCTATGAAGAATTCATTTCCAGGTGAGTCGAAATCATGTCCGAGTGAGTCGGAACCATGTCCGAATGAGTCGGAATCATGTCCGAATGAATCGGGATCGTGTCAGGATTAATTCGGGATCGTGTCAAGAAAGTGAGTCGGAACCATTTTAAATTAGTGGAACCATTTCCGAGTGAGTCGGAATCTGGCAGGGACCACTATATGAGAATCCCCCAAACTATATATAAGAATCCCCCACACTACGTTACGTAAAAATCCCCCACATTATATAAAAAATCCCCCATAATATGCTTAAAATTATTTTCTTGTCGATTTAAGTATGAACTCTATTTTCAAACACTTTACTTGTTTTCTATGTACTAATTACTAAACATGACAATCATAACACATACAACATGGTATACACCATTTAGCAAGCAGTCACCCTTCATCTCAACACATGCGTACGGTGTCCTAGTGTTATCAGTGATTTCCTAGATAATCTCATACCTATAATGGAACAGCCAGACAACCACGCCTAGTGGTGATGCTCTTCTCGACCATGGCTATTGGAAATTTTTTCTATCTATATGGGTTTCCATACACCTATACTCTACATCATACCTAGTGAGGTGATGGATACCAAACTGACTCCTAGGTATTCGTATGCCTAGCTCGATGCAGTATTGAAGGCGGTATCGGATTTCAAAGCGCCATGTAATCCTAACCCAGCACTGCACTGTGCATATCTTAGGCCCATGCCCGGCCTTGTTGCAGGTGTCGTATGCCTTGGCTCGATGCAGTGAAGGCCCGGTGTCGAGAACTAAACTTTCTCTTCACCCGAGCTCCCAGTGTCGTTTACCTTGGCTCGATGCAGTTATGACCGCCCCAAGGCCGGTCGGGTTGACTGCAGTCGACCAGCGAATACAAGTGGATGTCGGGTGCCCGGCCATGAATCGGGCGAGTCTCCTTTGTGCGGGGGCTGCCTTGATTACAAAACACACATAACTTTGTCCCCAAGCAATCCTAATATATACAATATATATCCCGACATGAGTAAAAATGCCTCTTGGGCTCATAAACCAATACTCGCTAAAATCAATTATCATAACTATTCTTCCAATTATCTCCCAATAATTCAATAGTTGATAACACTTTGTTATACAAACATATATTAAAATCATAATTCTAATACATGTTATGTCCAAAAACCTGCCGTCAAACCTGGCAAACTCTTCAAAATCAACCTCGAAATGAGATGTCTTCTATGAGCGCTCTGTGGCTGCTGAAAAATAAAAGGGGTCCACGACGAGATGAGCTAAAGCTCGGTGGGAATGCCCCAAGTGGAGTACACTCACCACCTAAGTGCAGTCTGATGCTTAAGTAAACACTGCATTTCAGTAAATACGTGATCATGTAGATGTCCTGTGATTACCCCATGTCACGAGTCCTTTTCCTCTCTCTGACTCACTCACACTTACCTAAGCCATGTGTGAGAGAAATAATCATTTCAAAACAAAACTTTGTTTTATACAAGCGTATACAGTATTCGGGTAAAGTATGGGACTACTGGTGAGCTTTCCAAGCAGTCATGGTCTCATCAGAAATGATACTGTTGGCCCATCTCAACCCAATTCTCTGGAACATCATCTGTGAAATTCCTTTCGCAACCACATATCCGTTTTTATAAAATACCTTGTCATGCGCTCACACCTAACTCTGATTTACCCGGTGCATATGAAAAATGCATTATGCCATTTCCAAAATCATTTACAATATGTCCAATATGCATATTTTCAATCAGCTACAATTACACACATGTAATTCACACATCCAATCATCACCCAATCTAGCTCGCCCAGGCAAATCCTTAATCATCACCAATGGCTTAAACTGAATTTCAATTCTATATCATAGTGTCATTGTGTTTAACACCTCAAGCATTAACCCTAATAATTTTTGTCGACCGCTCTCCAAATTAATTTCTACACACATAAGCCATTCAATCCACACAAGTCAAATGCCAAACACATGGATGATTTTATCCAATTCACAGCCAGACTGATTTTAGTCCCGAAACCCAATGATGGGTTTGTCACGGGCAACCCACATGTCCAACCTCGGTTTCACTTTTTTGGAACCGAATTTCTTACCCATTACCGGTCTCATAAACACCAAAGCATAATTTATTGAATAAATTATCACAAAAGGACCCATAACAGTCCGTAACAGTGTCTAGATTGCCCCAGTCGGCTCCGAAAATTCTAACACTTGAGTCCTGTGTTTAGGGCGATCAAGCTGCCCATTCCCGGCCTTTATCATCTCAAGCATGCATTTTAATGCCAAATTCCACACAAACAGCCCCTAACATTCTGGACAGTCACGGCCCTAACAAAAAATCTCAAATAAATTCAAATAATTCGGTCCCAAGTTTTGGGACCGTTGAAGCAACCCCTCACGACCTCAAACCATCGAAACATGGAAAAACCGCCCAAAAATGGGAATAAAACGCGTGAGAAAATCCTACCTTGAAGAGTTTGAAGAAACTCACTAAAACCGGAGTCCACGCGTAGCCTGTTCCGCGTAGATCGTTTTCCCTTCGCCCGAAGTCCACCAACGGTCGGATCGCGAAATGTTACAGAAGTTTCTCTAAAGAAAAACTTAAGAAAAATGGCCACTGCAGGTTTTCTGGTTCCATTCCCGTGTTTTGGTCTTTTAATTAGGTTGGAGACGACACTATTGACAATTTTGTCAATTAGTGCCTTAAAATCAATTTTATAATGACCTTTACGTCCCTCCTTTACCAGATTTGATATTCGGCACTATCTCGGCCTTCCATTTTCATTATTTCTCTACTCATACTACTTATGGTACATGAGTACATGCTATATGTGCCTTTCGTCGCATCGAAAATCGGTTCTGACACCGGCGTGCCTCGAAAAACGTCTGAACTCAGTATCTCGACAAATTGTGAAGTTTTACGTGCTAACTAGATTTGAGAGATGATTCCAACGGTACAATCCGTTTAGGTAAACCAGAGATCTAAGAAATTAATTACGGATTTTTAACCGTAATTACAATTTCGTAATCAAAATTACGATTTTGCCCCTATTCCAGGAATTGAAATTTCTCGGGTCTTACAATAAATCCAGATGATGCATTGCCAAAAGACACAAAACGATCGAAAATAACAAGGCAAGAAAGAAAAGCAAATTGTTCGGTGCAACAACACTAAATAAAACAAGCCTCGCCTCAACAAAGAGCAAACTCTACTTTCGGTAGGGAGATCGGATTGGAGCGCCTCTCTCGATCCTTTGGAAGAACTGCCTCCTCTCAGGCAGCATTTGGACTATTCTACGAGCAGCTCCTCCCCAGCAATAGGAGCCAAAGTAGAAGCGGCGGTAGACGTGCTGAGGCGCGGGGATTAGAGAAGAATTACAGTTCGCGGAATGAAGGATTTGGCATCCCATTCGGGATTTGAGGCTTGCTCCCACATATGTTGTACGTGAAAGCACAACAACTGTAGCCATAATTGAAGAGCGTGTCGCCGCTTGAGTCAAACTTGGCCTCAATTGCCTCTCTGTCAGTAGTGGCCTTCTCCCGGAAGGCCAGCAAAGTCATCCTTCAAAGCCCCGAGCTCTATGACCAAGGCGAGTTTTTCATCTGCCAAATGACCATTCTCTTCTTACGCTGCAAGCCTCCTAATCGGCCCGACACCTCTGGTGGCTCCATGCTCGGATTCCACCTGGTGGGAGGCTCTTGTAGACGAGCCGCGGCGAACCAGCGTGAGCTCAGGCTCCTATCTGCGCTCGAGGTGTGTCGCTCCCTCGGTCGCTTGACTTGGCCATCGCCGCCTCATGGCATGCCGTATCTCTCTTAGCCTTGGCCCGGGCGGCTCTCTCAGTAGATTCTCGAGCCTCTAGCTCCAAGCGACGACACTGCAGCTCGGCTTTCTTTAGTGAGGCGTTATGCATCTCCCGTTACGCCGCTGCGCCTGGCGCAATAATGTGGCGCTTCGGCGTCCATGGCGGGCTCAAACTCATGATGCTGCGGCGCCATGTTCTGAATATGACTACGACGCAAAGAAACCCATTAGCGACTAAGAAAATAAGTAATAGCGCTAAATCCACGATGATTTTTATCCTTTAAGCAGTCGGGCCGAACAAAGTTACGGTTCAGGACACGTATCCGTCATTAATGATACGCAAAAAATCCTCGTGGGGTAGAAACGGGAGGGCACCGTATAATCTTCGTGAAGGCCCATGCTGGCGACCTTGGTACGATACATGGCGGTGCGAACTATTGTCGATGCGACCAGCGGGCGCTCAGCGATGAAAGGAGCTCGGCGCGGTATTTTTCTTTCGCGCACGCCCGCAGAGGCGATATCTCCGCTCACCGGGGCTCCGGCTGCGAGAAGCGATTATTAGTAATCACTTGGTCGGCCGTTTGGGCTAGGAAGGCGGGCGCGTAATACTTCGATATGCTTGGTGGCTCGTCGCCTCGTCGAAGCGGGGATTACTTGGAGTGCTTGGGCCGGATCACCTCGTTGGTCGATCGTGACCCCATCGACTTCCGGTCCACATGTTGGCCCCAATTCGGGGGAGCCGGGGATGGTGATTGCTCGGTCCCTCGAACTCCGGTAGCCGAGCTCATCGTGATACCCGGCCCAGCTAGTTAGCGAAGATTAAACCGAGGCGGCATCGGTCGTCACTCGAACTTACCTAAGCTTTCTTTTCACGAGCATAGCGATCAACAGCCCGCCGTTCTCTCCATCAGTTCTTCTTCCTCGAATCGCAGGGACGTCACATGCTATCGGGAACCCAAGGTATAAATCTCGCACTTGGACCCGGCGAGTTTTGGCGCTCAGCGCCCTTTCGCTTGACCTTTGCAGGCGACTCAGGCTGCGCGAGGAAGGATGCGCTTGGGACGGTGTCCTCTTGTTCCCCGACCAAGAGTGGAAGACGAACTAGAACCACCGGCGAAAGCGGATATTACGACGGGCTCCTGCGCCGGCTGTCGCCAGCTACCCGGATCCACAGAGGAACTATTGACTGTTGAAGCTGAGTGTCGCACATCTGCAAGCACAAAGTGCTCCCCTTCCACGACATTCGAAGCGTGGCAGGGGATAAACTGGGAAGGGTATAAGGAACAGGTTGTGTCTCGCGACCCAGATATTCTGGGTAAACGGAGCACAGTAGTAAGCTCTCGCTGAGGAAATCTCAGAGTCGTGGATCTTCTCATGCTTTCGACTTCTCCCTAGCACCTTGTTGCGTCAAGCCTTCCCTCGAGCCTTTCTGCGTGAGTGACAGCAGTTAGTACTTCATATTTGCAAGGGATAAATGATGACGGACTAGAACCAGCACAACCTGGACACAGGAAGGGCCCAGGCAGAGTTAACGATAAGCGGCAGCCGGGGGCGAGGTCTCATCGAGACCCCTCACTATGCGCCCTTTGCTTCCGTCTTGGCGAGTCGGGAAGCCCATTCTGTCTGCAACGCGGGCTCAAAACGGCGTGGACATCAGGCCACATTTACGTTCGGGAAGCAAATAATAAAAAGCTCCACCAATGAGATCCCAGCGTCTGAGGTGGTTCGGCTTCCTGGTATAATTAGGATTCGAATCACGTTGGGGTGGATAAGGGCCGGGGGCGCCCGAGTAAAGTGTAAAAATTGTTTAACTATGGCCGGTACGGGAAAGCGTAGCCTAACTGCTAGATGCTCATGGGTGAAAAACACACCATTGTGTTCCCCACCCAGCGTGGAATCATCCGCCCTCTCCACCGAAGGTCGATGTTATCAGGCACCTTGCAATAAACCTTTAATTCCTCCATCGTCAGAGACGCAATGACATTGCTTGCAGAAGGTTTCGCTCGGGGCCGCCCTCCGGGACGACCACTCGTGGAAGTTTCCTCCCGACCCCTCACCATTCTGCAAGCAGATCAAAAGGAGAGGAAAAGGTGAATATTAGACCCTAGGCATATACCGTGGGTGTAAGTATACTTGCAATTAGAGACGGCGGTGCCGGGGCGGAAGTGAAATATTAAGACTCTTCCACTTCTCTTCCAAGCTTTGCGGTGGCTTAGACACCATCGAGGACCAGCACTAAAAGGCGCCATGATGGCTACGTAGGTCGGAAGGGCGAATGCAACGATGACTCACAAACGAACACAAGGTAGGGCTGGCCTATTCATAGTAGTTGGTAGCCAAGGGGAAAGAAGATAAACCAAAACAACACGGAAGGAAAAGAGGTACGACGTGATGATGCCTATCTATATATATATCGCCACCTAGGGCGTGTAGACGCATTTAATGCGGCATTGACTGATCGTCTACCCGGATCCCAACCGCTGAGACGGTTTGCACTCTAGGGCACGTTAGATTAAGGTGGGCCAAGCTCAAGGGCCTTCATCTCGGGCAGATAAACTAGCCCATTAATCAGTTTTATAATAGCCAAATAACCGCAATTAGACAGAATTCTAGAATATCCATACATAATTACAATAAGGCACAAAAGTGACAAAAAACTACAGTTTTATTAATTGCACCAAAAAGGTGTTTGGCGTTACATAAATAATGCTTGTTGCTAAGCAATGTTTTACTATACATTCCAAGCTTACAAGTTACAAAACATCCTAAGTAGATGAAGCATCCGTTCCGGATCCAAGACGGAAGCTGCAGTAGAGGTCAAAAAGGAGAAGGGAGGCTGGGGCTGAATGAGGCGAGAAAGCCCGTGCCTGCTGCGAGACCAAGATAGTGACGAAATTTGAGCGAAAGCGAAAGAAAGCCCGTCTTGCCCGCGAGACCAAGATGGTGTATTTGGGCTGAGCGAGCGAAAGCTCGGTGCGGCCACGGAGGCTAAAAAGGAGGAAAAAGGAAGGATAGGGTGAGGTGATTTGAGTGACCCTGCGGGATTCGACGGGGTGCCCTCGGATGTAGAGAATTGCCATTGGTTTAGAACCACCCCAGGCCTCCCGAGATATTTCCGACTCCTTAAACCATCTTGAGTCTACGGCCATCCCATGCCCAAAAGGCACATTCAGCTAGTTGGTCATATAGTCCCTCATCCCTGGCCTTGCCAGGAGTGTCCTGCTTGATCACATTTGTCCCTCTCTGTCGGATGGGCGATATGCTCTTGGTAGGATAACGAACCTAGTCATCCTCGCCTTTTATAGCTGCTCCCATATTTCAGGATCCATCTAGATGATCCAATAGCATCTAATGCAATTACAAAAAAGTTATAAAATTTACGTTGAAAATTAATCAGCATTAATGGTAAATTGTTCCCCATGTGGTGATGGTCAACCTTATTCTTTTTCCCGACCGGGGATGATCTTCCTCCCAGACGAAGGGGCATTGTGGTACAGGCTGGGCTAGAGCATTCGCGAGGCCCGAGGCACTAGTCGGCGAACCTTTAGTCGGCGGACACCAGCCCGACCCGGGAATGCGGCCGATCCTGCCGGAGGATCGAGGATCCGTAGCCGGGCGCCTTGTTTAGCTCAGCTTTGTCTTCGATCGGCGGCTCTCGCGAAGTTGCCAATCCCGGCTCTCCACTTCTGGCGTGAGCTGCTCTTAAGTTGACCCCGAAGCCTCGTGAAAATGAATATCCTCTTGGTGGCGGTCACTGTCGAGAGATGGTTCACGTAAAAGGGAAGAATAAGTCACCCTTCCCACTGAAATAATAGCCATCTTCCACGTGACGTTCATGGGAAGAAATTGTCTTGCCAGAGAAAGACGGATCCTCTTTCCCCCCCTCCATAAAAGAGAAGGAAGTCACACCAACACAGGTATGAGATTCTTGATTGAGATGGCTACTGCTAAAAACTCTAAGTCTTCTAGAAAAAGGTTGACTTTACCATCGGAGGGGCGACCAATGCCATGATCCTCTTGCTTTTTGTTTTGCGGGGTTGCAACTAGCTGAGGTGAATCTTGGGCGGTTCAGTGACTCACGAGGGTCGGGAGACCAAAGTAGAGTGTTTACTGTTTCAAATTTACTACATTAAAATTAAAGTGTAATAAAAAAAAACCTTTTTAATCAAATAACCTTAAAATTACAATTATTTTTCTTTAAAATTAAAAATAGTAATCAATTCTATTAAAGTATAACTCTAATTAAACTAATTTTTAAATATTTTAAATAGGGGATGCTATGTAACACCCCAAAAATACCCTATAATTTTTATAATAATTTTATTATATGTTTTGGGTATAAATTGAGCCAAATGGGGATTTTCTGGGAATTGATAAATGATTAAATGAAAAAATGTTAAATGTTATATCATCGAAAATGAGTATATGATTGAATGATATATGCTAAGTGATTAAATGATCAAACACGGAAATTAACCCAAGTGAAAAAGGGCAAATTTGGAATTTGTGAAATGAGGACCTAAGGGTCATTTGAGAAAATGTTTGTGTTTAAGTGCAAATAGAAGTGATATATGTGCTAAAGTAAAATGAGGCAACTTAAATCCAAAAATGTGTTTTTGATGTGCCAAACATGGCCTTGAGAAAGATAAGTGACTTAGACCATTTTGGTCTTAGAAATCTCCACTTGTGCAAAAACGTTTTTTGAGAGGGTGGGAGAGGAGAAAAAGCAAGGGTTTTGGAATATAGTTGGAGATTGGTGTGAATCTCTCCATGTTTGTTCAAGATCTTGTAAGAAGGAAGAAGGAAAAAGGCTAGGGCTTCATGTGCAAAGGGATTTAAGATAAGAACCAAACCCTAGAGTTTCTTTGATGATGTTTGGGTTAGAAAAACCCTAATCCATCCATGGGTTTTGCTCATGGTTGATTTAGGATGATATAAGGATGTTATTGAGAGTGATTCCCATGTTTTGTTTTGGGATTTTGGAGAAAAATCGCAAAAGTGCAAAAACTAGAAAATTTGGACATTATCGGGCTCCTAAGCCACAGCGTAGGGAGCCAGCCTGTAAACCTACGCCAAGATTGGGATACCTCGTTGGCGAGCCAGGAACAAAATGGCACCTTGGGTGCAGCAAACGACGGCGTAGCATTTCTGCGCCGCGGCATGGCTACTATTCACAGCGAGTAATTTTTTTTGAATTTTGTTTCCGAAATCCTCATATTCGTACATTGAAAGTTTAAGGATCCTAATAAATGATTAATGAGGGTTCAAATAAGGATAAAACTAAATGAAAAATGTACCATACCTCGCCGCCTAGGCGAAGCGAATTCGTTAAGTGTGAGTAGTGCTAGTTTACTAAATGTGATGTGTGTGATTTGCTAGGGGCCGGTGAGGATCACCTAACCTAGGACCGAGATTGAGGACAAGGCAAAAAGAAAGAGATAAATTGGTTTGTTACATCTTACCACCATTTTTGTTTGAATTTGAAATGTTTATTCTAAATGTATAAGAGAAGCATATTGATTTGTTTTAATTGATTTGAGGCAATTGATTGTGAAATGTTTGCATATGAAAATTTCATGAGTATTAAAAATGAACTGTTTATACAAATGTACATATTGTATAGTATTTTGCTATAAAGGATTTGAACGCCCTTAATAGAATGTTAACTGTTTAATTCGCATTAAGGATAGATTGGTATACTGTAAAGTGGTAACAATCTTTGCGAACAAGCGTATTGATGTGTCACTCACGTCCAGTATCGATAGTGTTCTGCAAATTGATTTTAATAACCGGTCAGGCTAGTGGGGCCAAAGGCTTTGTGTTATAAAACAAATGTTTTTATCTTAGGCACAACGAGTCTAAGCGGGATGTGCTGGTGATTCTGATATCGGTATACTGCGGCATAGGTTAAGTCGTTAAGAGCCAGAAGCCCCGAATTGATTTTGAGATTGTTAACATATTGGAATTGAAAAGCATGATTGAAAATTGACATGAAAAGAGCATTGTGAAATGCATTATTTGGTTATAAATGATTTATTGCATATAAAAAGTGTATATTTGAATAGATCATTGAACATAAATGATTGTATGAAATAGTATATGTATTGTATTGACATTGATCATCAAAAGATTTGAAGTTTTGTTGATCAAAATTTCATGATTTAAACTAAGCCAAAGCAGAAGAATGAAATTGTATAGAACCACTGTATGAAAATGTAGCGTATTATTTATCAATGCACATGCTTGATGGCGGTGATTGGCGGACCCAAGGTCAGGAGCTTAGAGTCATTCGAAAGTTCGGGTATCTCAGTCACATACATCCTCACCATTTTTAGCATAACATTTGTTTTGTAAACAAAGGAGTTCAACTCAGAAATTATTTTATACCTATATACGAATCGATTTTGGATATTATGTTGTAAACGGCATAAAATGCCATTTTTAGTTAAATGCATATTTTGTAAAGGAATTGCATTGAATTTGTAAATGTTTATGGGCTTGCCCCAAATTGAAATCGCTTCCGCAAAGATTTGAAAACGAAAACACTTATATTAATGAAGTGTTTTTGATAAATGATTTTGATAAAGTGATATAGTGGTATCAGAGCATCCCGGATCCGGTTCAGACCCGCCAATCGAGTCGGACCGAAAAGGGGTGCTACATAGATGATATCAGGCATCCGGTCGGTTCGGACGGCCCAGTGGTCGGACCAAAGGAATTTGCCACATTCTAAATAAAGATTAATATATCAAGTTTTAAAACTAGTTTAAAAATCATATCTTCAAGAGAAATTTAAAAAAAAAAAATTACATTTTATAAAAGAGCTATAAACGTTTTTTACTTTTAAAAACATAAAATAAAAGTGTGTCCAAAGGACACCTTTGTGCTCCTCATCCCCTATAATATTTAATCACATAATGAGGATAATGTTTAAAGTGTAAAAAGATGTATGGAATAATCCATTAAATATTGATTAATTTAATTGTTTTTTATTTTTTGAAGGGATAGATTAATTTAATTGTTGATATCTATTTTAATTTGGATTTTGGTCAGGAACATACAACAGTGGAGAATGCAGCAGGTGCTAGGAAATTATAGTATTTCCATACTGAAACTGTACCGAAATCTAACTTTTAATCAAGCGAAAAATGGATTCCTAAGTTTCTTTGATAGTTCCCTAGCATCTAAGTGGAAAATGCTTTGAAAATTAGACTATATTGAAAGCTGAGAGAAAAAAACTGAATAGACTAGCTTGAAAGATAACAAATTTCATTGTAGAATAGACTGAAAATGAAATGTTGAAGCAACAAAGCTTTAAAGTTATAAAATGCTTGGAAAGAATATCTAAAACTAAGCTAGGCATATGAAAAGACGGCTGATGAACTTGTAGACAAACTAAGAAAATGCTGAAATGCTTTGTTTTGAATCTTAGTTGATGATTGATTTGTCGGTCCTTTTATCTGATGTTAAGTCTTCCTTTTATAGGCATTTTGAATAACTGCTCCAACCCACCTTTTCCAATAACTGGTCACGTACACACTACAGTCTTGTTCTCTAAGTTATTTATCCACTAACAACTTGTTCTTAAAGTCATTTATCCACTAACAACTTGTTCTCCAAGTCATTTATCCACTAACAATAACTGCTCACATTATGCCATGTCATGACTTGAGTTGGAGAAAAAGTCTCCTCCACTTGCTTTTGAGACAAAGTTTCACCATTTTGAGCTAGCCACTTTGACAAATTGAAAAATTCCATAAATTTCCTTAGACCCTTTCACTGGCTGATTATCATGGACTTAAGCTTTCTTAGATTGGTTTGAGCTTGGTTTTGGCTTGATATATCAATTCGACCCATTCACTACCTTTTGAGCTGAAAAATTAAATTTTAGTGTAAACAATTACCCTTCGCATATAATATGGACTATCGGCCATGTTTGTAGGAAAGAGATTTTATATGTCAAAGGTTCTCTTCCCTTCTCTCCTCTCTCATCATTCTACCATGAGGCCCAAAGTGAAACTTACCCCTTTGAATGTGGATTATCAATGGGAAGAACGAGCCAACCGAGCTCGATTAGATGAGTTGAAAAAGCCCAAAGTAATACCTCGAGAAAAGCCTTCCGTCGATTTTTCTTTCTACGACTTTTGATCTCCCTCCATTTCAAACATGGTTAATGATTTTGACATGACCCTTGACCTTATCAAGTTTATCTTTTTTTGCTAGGTGGCCAAAAGCCAACCATTGCTTGAGGACTTGCTGTTGAAATACTTGATTTCTTGTGCTTAGATTGTTGATGGGAACTCACTGACATTGCACAGATGCACTCACAAGCATAACATTGCATTAGCAGACCAAGGTGGCACTAGGCCTTCTTTTGGATGTGATGAACTTGTGTGTACTACTTGTAGATTCACTAAACATTTGCACACGTGAAATTCTAGCCATGACATTGCATTAGTGGACCAAGGTGGCATTAGGCCTACCTTTGGAAGTGTGTTTGTGTGTGGATGATGATATACTACGTCTATCGAGTACTGCTCTGGAGAAATTGATGAGATAGTGGCTAAAAGCCTACTATTTATTTTTTAATATATATATATATATATATATATATATATATATATATATATATATATATATATATATATATATATATATATATATATATATATATATATTACGTATTGTGTGTTGAGGGAAAAACATGCTTGAGGACTATGGCTAAAAAGTGCGCGGCTTAAAACTATGATAAGAACATATGTTCTATTTTCTGCCACGGCAGACATCGAGTCTTCAGGTGAACCCAGATTAGTATTTCAAGGCAACTCTGCCCACATTTGTGTGAAGCGTCTTCGTTACGTGACGACATCTTCGTTGTGGCAAACTCGTGAATGGTCTTTTAATCAGCTTCATCTTCGTTGCGGCGAGCAATATCCTTTTTCGTGGCGAACTTTTTCGCTGCAACGAACAACATCTTCGCCGTGGCGAACAACATCTTCACCGTGGTGAACCCGAGACTTCTCTTTCAACTTAGCTTAATTTTCTCCATTTGGCGAGAATAACTTTTGTCACTTGGTGTAATGATGCAACAGAAGTCAATTCTTTAAGAAATATTAACAGAGTAGCTATAATGCCCGCTTTCCTTCTCAATTCATCATAAGAGCATTACCTCAGGATGATTATGATACCCTCTCTGAACTTGTCTGGAAGTATTCATTTTAGGGGAAAAATGTGGCTATCGATGGCCTGAAGGCCTACCTTCTTTCACTCGGATATTTCCTCCCCTTTTTCCCTAATCTTGAGATGGTAAAAAAGTCTTCCTTAGGGAATCTTGGAGAAGTTTGTGTTTTTTGAGGTGAAGTGGCCAAAGGCCAACTTTACTACCTCAAATCCTATCTTGGAATTGTAATTCATATCTATTTCTCTAATGACCTTAATAATCTTGGAACCTATCTAGATAGTGAACAAGGACACCCTTGGAGAAACTAATGTGCTAATGAATGCAATGGCCAAGAAGCCACTTTATCACTAAGTCATCCATATTTCTCCAATCCTAAAGTAGTCATGGAACCCACCTTTGGAGGATTGATGAGATAATAAGCACATTCCTGGGGAAAAACCTTTATTTAGGATTAATAGAGGTCATAAAGCCTACTTTAACCTTCCAATCAAATATCAGTATCTACTTCCCCAGGTTGAAAGTGGTCATGGGACCTACTTTATTTATTGATAAAAAAATTGAGGGTATAACAAGTATGACATTGAGGAATACAAAAGGTTCGAGCTGTGAGTGGTCAAAACAACATACTTTATCACCCAAAGTAACTACTAAGAATAGTTTCCTCAATACAAAATGGTCAATGATACCTATTTTTGCTTGCTATTCCTTTATTCCCCATCTTAGTTTTTCTTGGCAGTATCCAACATTTCCCACATTATGGGAAAGTATTTCTTGAGGTACTTCTCATTGATGAATCTTTTGTCTGGCTCTCCTTCAAGGCTTGTTAGCCAATAGGCATATTTGAGCAGTACTTGGTGAACTTTGAATGGTCTCTCCTGGTTAGGAGACCATTTCCCCAATTCTCTGTCTTTAGCACCGATGGGCAACACCACCTTCCAAACGAGCTCCCCTTATTCAAAAATCTTTCTTCTGACCCGCTTATTTATGCATACTAGCCATCTTCTTTTAAGTTATGATATGGTCAAGTGCTTGCCAATCTTTTCCCATCAATGCCTCGAGTTCCATCATCACACTGATCTTCTTGTGTTCTTAAGGATTAGATTAAATGCGCACATGCTCTTAGAAGGAACTACCACCTCCATTGAAAGCATCGCATCCTGTCCATATGTTAGAGAGTAAAGACTTACCCCTGTAGAATATCTTTTATAAGTTCTATAAGCCTATAAGGTCTCAGATAAAATTATGTGCCAATCTTTGGGATTGTCCTCTAACATCATCTCCAGGATATTTATCAACACCTTATTAGTAGCTTTTGCCTGCCCATTTTCTTAGGCATAAAGGGGAGTAGATCTGATGAGTTGAATGCCATAGTCCTTGGCAAAATAAGTCATCTCACCCCCAGTGAACATAGTGCCTTGGTCGGTTGTAATGGATTGAGGAATTTCAAACCTATGAACCGATATATTATGCAGATGATTGGATCACATCATGCGATGCGCCTTCTTGATGGTATTGCCTTGATCTTGCCCCTTCTTCAAAGTCTTGCCTCCATATTTAGTGAAGTAGTCTGTAGCAACTAAGATGAAGTTGTGCCCCTTTGATGAAACTAGGTAGATTTTCCCAATTAAGTCCATGGCCCATTCTCTAAAAGACCCCGACTTCACTTTTGAGTGGAGTTTTACATCGGGTATCTTCTGCATTCTGCCATATTTTTGACACTATTGGCAACCTTTGGAGTAATTGATGTAGTCACTTAGGATGGTAGGCCAAAATAGCCATGTCTCTAATCAGCCATTGCATTTTATCTCTCGACTTGATGGGCTCCACGGACCTTCATGAACTTGCTTTATCACTTCATCTTTTGTTTAGGGAAGGATAGGCATACGGCGATAACCTATCAAGTCCATTTAAGTATAATTCTCCTTCCATTAGGGCAGTTCTACGATTGAGATTTACATTTCACTCATGGGAACATGCCTATTAGGATCTTCATCTCTCGATCTTAATTCTCCAATCTCATGGCTGTTGCATTTATGATAACGACTTCCAATTTGATTCCTCTTTCATATATTAAGGGGTGATTCTTCTTTCCTTTCACAATGAGATTATGAGTCCATTCTTTGCTCATCTTCACACCTGAGGCTACTTGTGCTGGCTCATTTGCCTCCCAATTAGATTCCTTAGGCACATATTCAAAATTAGAATGAAAAGAATATAACAATTGAGTGGAAGCAGTATAATAATGAGCCAACAATAAGTTATTGCATTTATATTCCCCTATTAAGCGTAGTACTAATTAAAGTCCAATATTACCTCTTGTGCTCGAGTTCCATCCAGATCTCAGAGCGATTGCAAAAACCTCATATTCAATTTGATTGTTGGTGCACTTGAAGGCTAAGTTGAAAGATAGGAACAGTCTTTATCTCTTTAATTGAGAATGATTACTATCAGCTCCAACATATTTATCCATGATAGAACCGTGAGCTTAAGAGAATCCATGGCATACTCTGCTTCATATCCATAATTCCACATAATTTTTTAGTTGGATTTCTAATGAAGGATGATCAACCATAAAGTTAGCTAAAGCTTGCCTCTTAATTAATTTATGTGGAAAATAGACCAAGGTGAACTTTGACAAAGCAAGGGACCATTTGCGGATTCGTCTAGTGTTAAGGGTTGGCTTAGCATGTATTTCATCAAGTTGATTTGAGAGACCACATACACTTGAGACTTGATCAAGTAATGTCTCAATTTCGTACATGCAAAGTATAAGGCCAAACACAACTTCTCAATGGATGTATACCTTGTCTCTATTGAATTTAGAACTCTACTCAAATAGTAAACATCCTGCTTATGACCTTGGCTTATTATTTTGTACGGAAGGCATCTATAGCTCCTTCTGACTAATAGATATAGTTTAGGTGGCGACCCTTGATAGTGGCATTAAAGCAGAAACCTTTGATTCCATAAAAAGTTGTTTGGTGTTGTTTCTCCCATTTAAACTCTTCCACTTCTTTCAAATTGATTAGGTTAAATAATACCTTAGTCTTCTCTGCCATATTAGAGATGAACCTCCTTAAATAGTTCACTTAACCCAAGAACTTCTGAATTTCTTTCTTATTTTGAGGAGCCTAGGCTGAAATAATGGCCTTGGCTTTGTTTTGATCAACTTCTACTCCTCTTTAGTGAACCAGAAACCCTAGAAAATTTTCGGCTTGAACTCCAAAAGTACATTTGAGTGGATTGAGTTTCAATTGATGAAGTCTCATCCTTTCAAAACTTTTCCTTAAATGATTCACATGTTCTATAGCCTTCTTAGATTCAATCACAATATCATCGATATAAATCTCCATGTGGTGGCCTAACATATCATGAAATATGGCATTCATAGCCCTTTGGTAAGTTGCATCAACATTCTTCAAACCAAAAGGCATGACCAACCATTCAAACGTTCCTAAGGAACCAAGACATCTGAAGGCAGTCTTAAATATATCATCAACATCTATTAGGATTTGGTTATACATAGAGAAACCATCCATAAAGGACAATAATTCATTATTTGCAATAGAGTCAACTACCATGTTAGCAATAGGCATTACATACATGTCTTTAGGAGTGGTAGCATTTAAATCCCTAAAGTCTACATAAACTCTAAGTTTCCCATTCTTTTTCATCATAGGGACAATATTTGCTAACCACTACACATACCTTGCAGGTCTGATGAATTTAGCCTTCAAAAGCTTCTCAATCTCCTCTTTCACCTTCAACTTTACCTCCTTGGACATTCTTCTGGGTGGTTCTTGAAAATTGAGAGTGCAGCTTGATAGGCAAGCGGTGTTCCACCAAGCTTCTGTCCAATCTTAGCATCTCGTTGTAATTCCAAGAAAAGCAGTCTTTGAATTCTTATAGCATTGCAATAATCCCTTCTTTGAAGTCAGAAGGCAGCAAGGAACTAATATAAATAATCCTTGGCTCTTCTATAGTGTCGAGGTTCACTTCCTCCACAGGGTCATGTACTTGAGGTTGTGTGTCTTTGAACTTAGGAGGGGCTTGCTCTAAATCCTCCATCTGTATTTCTTCATCTTCTTCATGTGCATCCTCTTCAAAAACCATCTTAGCCCCATAGATATCCTGGAGTTGCTTTTCCACAGTCTAGTGCACTTTCATTTTGAATATGGCAATTGCAGCTACTGCGTTTTCTTCTTAAGAGTAATCAATCATCATTGATCTCCTCGATGATTGGGCCACTCATCGGTCTGTAAAGCATGATTGTAGTCACCTTTAGGAGTTTGGTCGTCTCCTTTTGGATTTCCATAGAACCCTTTGAGTCCATGTATGCTTTCCTTGGGATCCTATATTTCCTTTTGTTAGTGAACTTGATAGGACCGAATTTTTAATCATAATATCTAGCTTCCACAGAGCCTATAGCCGCCATGAAGAGTTACTTGTCTGCCTACACCACTTCTACTTCATTACCTTTCCAAAACAGTAAGAATTGATGAAGATGGGATGGCACACACTAGTTGGCATGAATCCAATCCCTCCCTAACAAAATGTTGTAATTTGTAGTAGAGTTTATCACAAAAAAGACAAATAGTGCGGGTTTCTTTGTCCAATGAGTGATATCCCCAGGGTCTTGGATACTTCTCCAGTAAAGGCAGACATAACCACCTCTATTTCTATCAGATCACTAGTGCTCCTTTCGAGAGCTCTCAGCATTCTCAATGACATTACATTTAATGCTGATCCATTATCTATGGGTACCTTGGAAACCGGTCTGCCATTGAGATGAGCTCTTACGTACAAAGGCTTTATAGGCCTCGTCATTTCTACTAAGGGCTTCTTAAGTATCACCCTATGAGGTTTTCATTCTTTAGAGGATTCTATGGTAACTCCATTGTGGCCCACATCTTCCTTTGTGGTCGGGTGCTTCCCTTCCCCACCTCCATTAGGTATTCCTCTGTCTATTTTGACTAGAAGATAGTTGGCAATGTTATAGAAACTATAGAACAATTTAAAGAAATAGGGATTTCACCTATCAATAAGGCCTTCGAGTCCATCACTTCATCTACACTGCTCATTGACTCCATATCTTCAATTGCTTTCCTCCCAAACTTTGTTTTTTCCAAGCTAGGAGCCATTCATTCCTTCACTTTTGTGACGCCTCAAATCCCGGGGGTCATTTTTTTTTTGGCTCTTGGACAGAGTCTTATTCCTGATAGAGAATGCAGCCGTGACAAACTCACATGCCATGCGCATGTACGTGTGGGTGTGCGGCGCTTGACCTTGTCGTTGCGGGTCACAGAGTCTTGTCGTGCGCCCGAGGGCCTTGTTATGTGTTCTCTGAGTATTTGTCATGGGTGCATCTACAGGTGCGCACCTCCCGATCACGCGTGCATGCAGTAGGTGCCGGCTGTGCGTGAGTGACGGAGCGATCTACGTGGTGCTGGCTGCGTGCGACCTAAATCCTGTCGTGATAGAAATTATCCCTATTTTGGCCAACTACGTTTGCGGCGTAAGATTTGCTTTATGGCGACGCCGCTGCCTTTGCGACTTTGTTCGCGACGAAAAATCTTCGGCGACCAACTTTGTCGCGACATATATTTGCTCTATCACAACACAAAACCTCTCAATTTGTATACTACGTAGTGACATGAAAACGATACGTCGCGATAGAAGATCTGGCGGCGGCTACGTCGCGACACAAAATCCTGCATCGGCGACGAAATCATCGGCGTAACCGAATGATGTCATGACGTAAAATTGCTGCGTGGCGACTGTATATGAAATCTATCACGACACAACAAAAATTTCTTGTCGCGACTGAAGGGCCACTGTAGCCTCAGCCAAGCTCACTCTTATCGTAACCCTAACCTCCTGCCTCAATCGTCTCGGCCGAGACAAGGGACCCTCTGTCGCTACATTGTCACGACAGAGAATAAAACACTGTCTTGACATAGGGAGACCCCTGTCGCGATAGAAAACCAGAAGAAAGCAACTCTGTCTCAACCAGGAAAACCCTTGTTGTGACCCAGCAACCCTCTGCAACTACTGAACCATGTTGCGACACAGAGAACCATGTTGTGACATAGAGAACCATGTCGCGACACATCGCAAGAAAACTCTGTCGCGACAAAGAAAACCTCTGTCGCGACCTAAACCCGCAAATGGCCAGTAGCCTCTCTAGGCCTTTTCTGCACCTCTAATCTTTTTTTTTTCTTTCTAAACACCCTAAATTCAATATACACTAACCTTTTGTTACCAAAAATAGAAACATGGAAAACCTTACTTGGCTTGTATTAATCATACAAAAATGAGTTTAATTACAACTCTTTCCTTCTTACATACTTGGCTTGGGTTTTACCCAAAATTAAATGAAACTAAATGAATATCCGAATTTTACAAAATACATGAATAATAGAGTCTTGGCCTTTTTTCACAACTAAGCTCTTGGATGTGTTTCATCCCCGGTCTTTCTCAAATTACTGAAAATATTTTCCCACCACCGGGGTGAAGCCGATGCCCAGTAGATGAATTCTCTATGGGGCTACTCTCGCTAAGTGTAGTAATGACAAACACACACACATTCAAGTAAAAGTATGCATATACCTACTCGAATGTCCACATGTCATGCCACAGCATTACCTCTGGTTCTGCGCCAACTCCCTGTACTGTCATTATGCATGTATGAAAAGCGTTTTCAAAACAAAGATTTTGTTTTTGATAACTCATTAATTCGATCTTTGATATAATTTAGTGGATATACTTCGATAAAATTTGATGGAAAACCCTCTGATATAATTTAGTGGACATACTCCGACAAACTTTTATTGGTCAACCCTCTGATAATATTTAATGGACAAACTCTGACAAAAATTTTGTTGGTCAACCCTCCGATAATATTTGGTGGACATTCTTCGATAAACTTTGTTCAAAAAACCATGTCGCCAGACACGAGCTTCGTTTCATAGCGATGTCCAGGTGCATATGAAATCACAGGAATACCATTTTCATGCCGATTCATGTTATGCGTAGTGAATCTTACATGTAGCATTTATAAATTATGGATAATTTATATTTTCTACATATAATTTACATCCATCAAGCATCTCATGTCAATACATCAAGAAGCATATATTAACATTATTTTCACACAACCAACATGTTATTATTATTTTTTTTGCAATAACAAAAAAAAAAAAAAAAAAACACACACAGTCTGAAATTTAGACCCGAAAATAAGTCTTACATTGCCTGAAAATAGTCCCGAAATTCCAGCATTCAGTCCCAAAATTTTGGGACTAAACGTACAACCACTCACGACCCCAAAACAATCCATGCCATTAAATGGCTCTTAGACAAAAAATAACCAAAGTAGGAAAGAAACCCTTACCTCAGGGTTTGTGAAAACCCGGTTCTTGTACTACGCAAAGTTCTCGTCGCGTAGATGAACTTTGCCTCTTGCTTCAACGAAAACCAACGGCCCGATCTTCATAAATCATAGAGAGAAGGTGGACCTTCTCACTTCTCATTTCTTTCTTTTTTCTTTTCTTTTATTTCTTTTTCTTTTCTTTTTTCTTTCTCTTTCCCTCCTTTTTCCCTTCTCTCCCATGAATTGTCCCAACTTGATTCAAGTGGGAAATCTCCTCCCACCTTCCCTTGCCACATGTCCCTTTCTCATTGGCTTTCTTTCTCTCACCTTATCCCCTTATCTAAAGACTTGGATTTCCTTCCTCTAGGGGCTTGACACATGGCCTTCATGGGCCACCCCTTAGACTTTCCCTCTTTGTTTTACTTATCTCTCCTTTTGACACATGACTCTAAATGAGTCATTCAACCAAGTGCCATGTGTCACTTGCTACACCTGGTACCTTAAAAAATGTGAAATTTTGAACATCTCGAAATCCGACGAAATTCGACTGGATAACTAGATTTCGTGAGACAATTCCAATGGTGAAGTCCGTTTTGTCATCCGAGATCTAGAAAAATTCCAGGTTTTCAACAGAAATTACCATTTTACCATTTTCGAAAAATTGAATTTTCCCGGTTTACATTCTCCCCTCTTAAAAGTTTACATTCTTCCTCTCTTAAAAGAATTTCGTCCCAAAATTCCACACACATACACATCGAATCACATGCATATAAACTAGTCATTTAATCACCAAACGACTAAACCACGTACCTTCATCCTTAAACAAGAAAGGATAGGTGGCACGCATCGTGTCCTTGCGTTCCCATGTTGCTTCTTCCACTCCTTGGTGTTGCCACAACACCTTCACTAGCCTCACGGTCTTACGTCGCAAAACCTGATCCTGACAATCCATGATACGCATCGGTCCCTCTTTCAAGGTCCCATCCCATATGATGATCCTTCCCGATCCTTCACATGAAATTTGGATTTGGGTATACTTCAAAAGCATGGGCGTGGAACACCTCATGAATATAGCGATAAGCTTCGGCGGTGATGTAGCCGATGCATAAGCGTGCACACTGCCCCTCTCGAGTATCTCGAAGGGCCCGATGTACCTCGGTGCCAGCTTCCTAAACAGCGGGCTGACTACTCATCTCTTAGGCATTACCTTGAGAAGACATGATGGCCACCTCAGGCTTTAGGGTCGGCGGGTGCGTAGGCCTGGCTCTTCTGGGCTCACGGCGTAGTGGGGAGGCAGCTTCGTGTCGAGCTCACCTTCTTAGAGGTGTCTCTAATCCAAATGGGACCGGTGGTGGACCTCTCTCCCACCTACATCAACAAATAGGAGATGCTGCTGGCCTCCCCGCCACAAAAGCCTCATAGGGTGTTATCACAGTATACTGCCCGATAGCGTTGTTGGTCGAATTCCACTAAGGGTAAGGCTCCTCTAGCTATCCTTAAGATCCTATGATACATGCTCGTAGCATGTCTCTAAAACACATTATGCGACTACGTGACCATCGTACGACAGTAGTGAAGCGAGTTGCTCATTATCAACTATGTCCCCATGACCTTCTGGAAACTCTTCCAAAAGTGTGCCGTAAACCTGGGAACTATGTCCGATACTATAGACTTTGGCACTCAATGTAGCTAAACAATCTCTCGAATATACAACCGATAAAATTCCTCTAGTGTGAAGGTCATCTGCCTTCTTCAGAAAATAATCTTACGACTTAGTGAAATTTTGGTCCTTATCACCCACCTTGGCATCATGTCTCGCGGTGTCGGGTGGCGGAGTGGTCACAAAATCCATCGTGATATGCTCCCACTTTCACTCTGCTACCTCAAATGGCTGGAGTAGTCCCACTGGCCTTTGGTGCTCAACCTTACCTGCTGTCATGTGAGACATCATCGCACAAATTCCCCAACGTGTCTCTTCATCCTGCTCCAGATAGTATAGGCGACGAAGATCACGATTCATCTTTGTCTTGCTGGATCTGCTGTGACGAGGTGGGAGCGATGGAACTCCTGGGATCTCCTCCCTCATATCGTATTTGGGAACCTGACCCATCCTATCTCTTGAAGACTTCACCTGTACTTGATTGTACTTGGTCCTTAATGGACACTATCTTTGCGTCCTGCCCCTGAGACTCAATAACTATGCTTAGTAGGGAAGGCGACATAAGCTCCCAGCATTGCCACTGAGACGTCAGCGTGCGTAGTCGAACTCACCTGCATCGAGCATGCACCACTCAGGAAGCTACATTAGCTAGTACTCCTCGTGACTTACATTGGAGTGCATCAACCACCACATTTACTAGGATGATAATGCAGAGTGAAGTCATAATCCTCAGAAACTGCATCCACACGAATTACCTCATGAGGTCCGTGTGAAGATATCTTGAGATTTTGTGGTATGAAAATACTTCAAACTACTCACCATATAAGTAATGGCGCAAATCTTCAAGGCAAAGACTATGGCCCCCAACTCCATGTCATGTGTGGGGTAATTCCGCTCATGATTCTTTAATTGCCAAGAACCATAAGCTACTACCCTCCCGGACTACATCAAAACGCATCCCAGCTTGTCTTTCGAGGCATCACAATACACTGTGTACCTCTGTTCCCTTTTGGGACTATGAGAATAGGAGTTGAAGTAAGCCTCATTTTCAATTCCTGGAATGCCCTCTCCACCTCAGGTCATTCGCTCGGGCTGACCTCCTTCAGTCGGTCTTGTCATAGGTCTTTGCTAGCAGAAATCCTCTATGAACTCATATAGTACCCCGCCGATCCCGAAGCCAGCGTATCTCGGCGGCTTGGCCTCTCCCAACTCATAGCGGCCTCGACCTTCTCGGTGTCACCGACGCTCCACGTAGCCGACGCGGCTTGTCCCAGAATTTCACCTCAGTAAGCAAAAATTCACATTTGCTGAACTTGGCATACAACTAATGGTCTCTCAAAACCTGTAGAATGACCCTCAAATGATCTTCATGCTCCTCCTCAGACTTAGAGTATATCAAAATGTCATCAACGAATACAAAAACAAACTTATCCAAATAGGGTTAGAATACCCTATGCATGAGATCCATGAATGATGTTGGTGCATTCGTCAATCCGAAAGGCATCACTATGAACTCGAAATGCCCATATTGCGTCTGCTTGTTGTCTTAGGGATATTAGCCTCCTAGCCACTTAGGCGATACTTAGGTAGGAAGGTCTATCTTAGAGTAGACTCGCGCCCCTTTCAGCTGGTCAAACAAATCATCAATCCTCAGTAATGGGTATCGATTCTTGATCGTAACCTTGTTCAACTGTCGGTAGTTAATGCATAGTCGAAGGGTCTTGTCCTTCTTCTTTGAAAACAAAACCAAAGTGCCCCATGGTGAAGTGCTCGGTCTAATGAAGCCCTTGTCCATCAATTCCTGTATCTGGACCTTGAGTTCCTGCAACTCAATCGGCACCATCCTATGCGGAGTCATAGAAATGGGCGACGTACCAGGGTGTAACTCAATACAGAAGTCTACATCCCTCTATGGAGGTAATCCCGGTAGCTCATCCAGAAAAACATCCTCATACTCGCAAACTACCGGGAGAGCGAGATCGAGTCTGTCTTACCTCGTCCTCACGAGTTGAGAACGCTAGCTAACCCGTGCTTGTCAGGTGCCATCTAGAGTCATACACGGTCTGGGGTAGAACATCATGCTTATCCCCTTGAAACGTAACACGGATATCATCTTGTGTGTAGGCGGTAACTCTCCACTTTCTGATGATGATGGCAATTGTGCCATCGACCGATCATTCTAAGGATGACATCAAACTCATTTTTATGTCCATGACCCTCAGGTCCACTGTGAGTAGAATTCCAAAGATCTCTAACTTGAAACCTCGACATGTCGGATCACTCACCCTAGTTCTAGGGAAGCTCACATACAACGGCTTTCTAAGGTCTCGATCCTACAGCGAGTCCTCGCCACGTGATGTAGCGATAAATGAATGCGATGCATCAGAATCAAACAATTTCCTTGCCCATAGGCGAGATAGCGTACCTGCAATATAGCAGAGCTGATTCGTTGGCTCGATTCGATGGTATAGTGTGTAGATCGCCCCTGGATCTGAAGTCCACGATATGGGCTATCCTGTTCGACCCATACTTTCGGGCCTCGAGACTGCTTGTGATAGGGTAGGTACTTTGTGCGGGTACTGAGTTGTCTGGGTTCCTTTGGCCCATGTTGGGGTAAGAAGGAACATACTACGTCTATGCACGTCCCAGTGGCTGGGGCTGTGCGAGTCCCAGGCTCCCCCAGGATCTACGGCCTCACGAGGGCGATCTCGCTTCATATGTT
Organism: Tetrastigma voinierianum; assembly: GCA_016808115.1. Taxonomy (NCBI): domain Eukaryota; kingdom Viridiplantae; phylum Streptophyta; class Magnoliopsida; order Vitales; family Vitaceae; genus Tetrastigma; species Tetrastigma voinierianum. Next base: position 56,624 of record JAEQBH010004321.1, on the reverse strand, counting down.
TAGGGCGTGCGCGGTGGAAACATGTTATCGGTCTGACTGACTATACGATAGTCACGACCACGTCCTTGAAGCCTCGCGCAGACTAGAAGCCTTCGGCTTCTTTCCCAGAGAACAAATTTGACCCTCCTTCTTTTTGTCACAGACACCCATGTCTCGGATGCTTCATGCATCTTCTATCTCTCTCTCTATGGCCATACTTGTCTAACCAGAATTACATGTCTTGTGGGAGGAATCACATAATCTTGCTCAGGATGGACAACTTGGACTATCCTCGATCTTCCTCACAGCCCATGTCATTAGCCACATAATCGTCGACAAAAGCGGGCTAACTTTGGCCAGACAGCCACGCATTCCATCATTGTCATCGTTCCTTACTTTAGCTCTAGGAACTCCTAAGCTTTTGCATGTCTAGTAGTTGCCGAAAAATATTTGCTCATGAAGAGCTCATGGAACTCTGCCCAAGTCATTGCCTTTAAGTCCCTCGAGGTCTTGATCCAATCCCACCATACTTGAGATTCATCTCTAGTACGGAAGCGACTATTCTAATCTTTATCCCATTGAATGAAGTTTCCATAGCCGCAATATCTTCTCAGCGCCGGAACGATGGTGCGACCACCATGTCGGATCCCTCATACCAAATTGATATCGGGAGGATGATGTGCATTAGAAATCTGCAGGTTATTTGACCCTCCATGACCCTTCGTTTGCACTAGCACATTGCAATCTTGGTAAGCATTAGTGCCCATAGCCTCTATAAGTCCTGCGGTAGAACGGAGCGATGGTTGGCTATCGCCAGTGGGCTGATCTCTACGTCCTCGTCTCGACTTGCTATCACACATGTCGAATGGTAATAAGGGTTATAATCCATCTCGGTTTAACTAGTAGTGCACATACCAGCCACTAATAGACTTTATCATCATAGTATACTATTCATACCTTTTTCTTCGTAATTTTAAAATGCGAAGACCTAATACAATTCAATTCAATTCTCGGTATCATATTCCAGTTTTGTTCTTCCGAACCCCTAAGGTTATGTTTTCTAACCCTAGTGTTCCATATACAATCTACCATGTATAATGTTCACACAAATCATCACACATGTCACACATATTAATTTATCAAAATTCTCAATGAATGTATGATCTAAACCCATGCCCATCGAGCTTAGGTATTTGATACCAAGCTGTAATGTTTGTACAAAACATTGAGTTCCAGGTAATTCGCATACCTTTGCTCTGATACTAAGCTGTGACGCCCCAAATCCCGGGGGTCATTTTTTGCTATTGGATAAGTTTGTCGCGACAGAGAATCTCTGTTGCGATAGAACTCCTTTGTCGCGCGCACATCCGTGTCATGTGCGCACCTTGGCCTTGTCTTGTGCAAGCCTAGAGCACTGTCGTCGTGAACCCAGGCCTTGTCATGTGTGCGCTTAGGGCACTGCCGTCGCACCTCTACTGTGCGCACATCCCAATCGCGCATGCATGCCCTTCGTGCACATACGACAGAGCTTCTCTATCGTGTGCCAGCTTTATTGCGACCTAAAAATCCTCTGTCGCGATAAAATTCTCTCTATTCTAGCCAACTCTGTCGCGACATAGAAATGCTTTGTCGACAGACTCCCTTGCCTTGGCTTGGCTCTGTATGACAGAAAACTCTAGCACGGCTGACTCATCTCGGCAAAATATATCGGCGATAGAAACTCTTCCCAGCCTGACCAACTATGTTGCGACATAGAATTTCTGTGCGCAACACCGCTTCTCTCCATTTTTTTCCATACTACATGCGCAACATGAAAACATTACGTGGCGATAGAAGAATCTAACCTAACCCCGGCTACATTTGCGACTTTAAAAATCCTCTGTCACGATAGAAAATCGTCCCAACCTGACCAACTATGTTGCGACATAAAATAGCTCTGTCGCTACACAACCTCATGAAATCCTATCATGACACAACAAATTTCCTATTGTGGCCTGAAATCCCTTGACCTCAGCCAAGCTCCTATCGCAACCTTGACCTCTTGCCTCGGTTGTCTCGACCGCGACAAGGGACCCTTTGTCATGATAAAGAATAAAACATTGTCGCGACACAGTGAGGACCCCTATTGCAATAGAAAACCGGAAGAAAGCAACTCTGTCGCGACCTAGTAACCCTTTGCAGCCTGTGAACCATGTCGCGACACAGAGAACCATGTCGCGACCTGGTATGAAAAATATGTCGCTGACAGAAAACCTGTCGCGGCCGGAGAAAACCTGCGTGTGACCCCAGCCCTTGTGTATTAGCCTCTCTGGGCCTTTTTTGCACCTCCAATTTTTTTTTTCTTTCTAAACTCAATATACACTAAACTTTTTGTTACAAAGTGTTTGCCTTTTTCTATATAGACTAAAACCCCTCAAATTAACATAGCTACGAGAGCCTTACACTTCTCTTGCATCCATGTTACTTTGGATAAATGTGTTTGATAAAATACTTTTCTCTTAATATTCATGATTTAAATGTAAAAAAGGGTTCAGTCTATGACACTTTGCAAGTGTGGTCACTCTGAAGTAGTAAAATGCGAATGTAAGTCAATTATCATTCCACGAGAGATTGATAGCGAATTACGGATCTGCAAACTCTTAAAATTCCATCTTGTTGGACTCCTGACTCGTAAAGAAGGTTTTATCTACCTGACACTTGGAAATTAAAAAATCCTATACTATTGAATATGTTCAAACTAAACATAAACAAAAGTAAATGAATGAAAATAAATTGTGTATACAGATGAATGGATTGAATCGGTTTACTGTGAGAAACGAAAACTATCAATGAATCTGATGGAGCGGTCGATTCGGCACTAAACCCATTGCTCTGCTCTATGTATGGATCTGATTTTTGTCCAAGATTTCCTAATTATTGGAATTGGATCTCTCCATATTCACTGATTGGATATCCTTGCTTCTCTAGAAGACAAGATTAAACCAGCTACCTGTATTCCAAACTCTCTTGCAAGATCTGGGTATTTTTCTTTCTCAATATTTCACACCCATTTCTTGTTGACCAGGTAGAGACTTTTTCTTTACCTTCTCGGGATTTCGCAATGTTTCTACTACTTGGTGGTGAAACTGACCTCGGATCATGGGTTTATCCCTTTCCCTTGATTAGATCTAAGCTAACACGTGATTGGAACTTACCTATAGATTAAGGTGAACTCTCTGATTATTTATATTGTTAAATACACCCCTCCAACTTCAATTATGAGCGAATGGGGATTTATCAAAATGACTCTCAGAGCTCAACAGTTCGTCAATGGTAGTCAAACATGCCAGAGAAAAGAATGCTCTCGACTCTCAGGAATCTTCGTCGTGTCACTTGCGAGAGGGCATCTTTGGATATCGAGTAAGATACATTCCCTCAGTGGTATTGAGTCTTACCATTGGGAACTTATCCATTCAAAGCGACACGATTAAGTAAGCAGGGGCAAATTAATTCTCCATTATTGTGCGGGAAGAACAGTACTAAATGTAAGTCAAATCGGGCTGTGTTCGATTGCGCGTGCGAATTAGAAATGGAGCCTTAGATCACACCACCCGACCCACTTGTAATTGCAATAATGAGAAAAATGAATTCAGGAAATTAGTCTAGATTTCATAAATTTTCAACCCAGTAATACTTGGAAAAATAATAGAACTAAAGATCCGACTACTCTACTCATCTACGCACAGGTTCGCAGTTTAAAACCAAAATAAAAAAAAATAAAAATAAAAAAATAAAAAAATCTACTAAAAATATACCTTGAGGTTCCTCTTCTTCTCCACTTTTAAAGTGTGACGGGAAAGAAACTACTTTACTCTTCTACAACTATCTATTTATACTACCAAGGAAATCACGCGGGCGAATCCCCAAAATGCTCCGGTAAATCGAAAAAAGCGACTCGCTGCGTTCTATGTCGCGACCTCAAGTTGATGTCGCGACGCGGATATCTTAGGTTCGCTGCGTGATGATCGGCGACTTCTTTCTCTGATTGCAACCGGTTGTCTTGCAAATGCCTTTGTCGATGGTTCGCGACATCGTTTCTTGATAGCGACCTCATTGCTCATCGTTAGCCGGTGTGTTGATGTAGCGGCGACCTTAGTTACATGTCGCGACATCATTCCCTATTCTTCTAACCGGAGGTTGCGACATCGGTTTTTGGGTTCGCGAGCACTTTGTTGTTTGTATGATGACTTCATGTGGTGACTTTTATTCCTTGGTCGCAATCGTGTTGGTGGTCTTCTTTCTTTCAGATCTTTCAATTTTATGTCGCGACATCATTTGCTTTTCATTTTCTTTCTTTTGGTTGCAACCTTAGTTCTACGTTACGGCTTAATTTCCTCCTTTCCCACCTATTTTCAGGTGGCGGTATAGGTTACATGTCGCGACATCAATTTCTTACGCTTTCGGCTGCACTTTTCTTGGTCGCACGACCTTAATGAGTGAAATCGCGACATCATTTTTTGATCGCTTGACTTGTGAAGGTCGTAGCTCGAGTTCACGGCAAGTGCTTCTATTTGGCTACGGGTTGCGACCTCCTTCCCAAACTTCTATCTTTGGTTGCGCTTTAAATCTTCTGTTTGTATGTCGACATCGGAGATGATAATCGACCTAATGGAACCTTTTATTTAAGCGGTTTGCAACCCCTCTTTTACAAAAACCTCTACGGTGGCTTCATAGGCAGTCCTTGTCGCGACTTCGAGTGGTGTTGTGACATCACTTCTTTTCAGTTAGTGTCGCGATATCAAGGTGATGTCGCGACATGAATTTCTTCCCTTGATTATTCTTTGGAGTCACCGACCCGCGTTTTCTTTATCGCCAACCTCCTTCTTCAAGTCCGCGACTTCACTTGTTTCAAAGAGTTTTCTATTTCTTCTTGGTCCGAATACATTGATGTTGTGAGCTTGGAATTTCTTTGGCTGTGAGCATTCTGTCGCGACAACTTTTAGTTGTGACCTTAATTACGCAGCGGGCGTTCGCCGATTTTTGCTGAATTTGAGTTTCTCACTGTATTTTCTGCAAAATGAAATTTGAGTTAATTATCCGCTTTTTCTTGATTAAATCACATTTATCTCGTAACATACTCGAGAAAAATGAATTAAAAATCTAATGAGTTTTGGACTCATCAAATTATAAATTGCATTTATTTGTCCCCAAGTAAAGAAAAAGAAAGAATTGTTTGTCCTCAAACAAATAGACTTAAAAGGCACGGGACATTTTTTAAGTTCATACCCTGCCGGTCTTTCTCGTTCCACCTTCGATGCGGAATTAAGAGATACTAACATCATTTTTAAATTTCGGTTTGATTCAAGAATAGACATGAGGTATACTTCTATCACAAATTTCTTGATGGTAATGTATTTAAAACGAGTTTATTCAACAAGTGTCTTGTTACATTGTGTGTGCAAGTCTTCAATCCTTTTCATGCTTCATGTTGAATTTGAATTAATCTTCTTTGAGTTTTCTTAGGCCCGATTGTCAAAGTCCCATAGGCTTGTTTTCATATTGATCTCCACTAATGTAGGTAAATTCAACCTTCAAAATCAATGAGGTCTTCGGGCTTGTAATGTTTAGGGCTTAGGTAATTGAGTAGATAATGGGAGAGAAAATTTAAGTGGTAAATCACCGGTTCACGCTTTTCTCTATACTTGTTGCCTTCAACTTTCACCCCTTTTCTTCTCACGTACTTATTGATTCTCCTCACTCTTGGCTTGCAGTTCATCTTTCATGTTGAATTCTTTTTGGGAATTTCAATTTCCATATACTCTTTATTCAAGCTAGTTCCTTTGAACCCTTTTGCTTTGTTTTTCTAGGATTTGAGGAATAAGTCTGATGTTTGTCTTCTTAGGCTTTATTACTCTTAGAGAACTTTGGGTAGCAACTCCTCATACAGTTGGCATTAGGGTACTAGGTGTTAAAACACCCCTACGAGCTTAATTGTTCCCAAGGAAATAGGCCACAAGACAAAACTTATTCCCTTTTTCACTAACTACCCTTCTTTACTTGGCTTCCTTCATTGTAAAAAATTTGGATATTTTTTCCCCCAAACTTGTTTCTTCCTTTATAGTAAACTTTTCTAAGCGGAAGCTGAATAATTTGAGAAAGACTCTTTCTTTGCGGAGTTTTGCAAAGGAAAGGGAATTTAGTTTCAGTGCTTTGTTTATTGAAGAAATAAGGCTTATTTGGTTCAAATCGAGGAACTAGAGAATATGCTTGAGCATATATTGAGGAGTAGGCTTAAGAAAGCTCAAATCTGCCAAGGGACCAGCCTCTATCATTTCTTGTTAATTTGTTTTCACCTCGTCAGTAATCAAACAGGATTCTAAGACTATGGACTCTCAATCTGAATCTCGAGAAGATGTTCCTTCTAATTCATGTCAAAAGTTTCATAAGTTTTATTGATGATGTATTATTTCTTCAAGACTTGTATTTATTCACTAATAACATTCATCCCGAAGTATTTTGTTCCATCAATAATAACCAATTTTTCCATTTTGAAACTAAATGAATTTAACAATCTGAAGTGATATTCTATTTCAGTTTAATCATTCCATACTGATTCTTCACAGTTCTTATTCAATGGAAAGAACTATAATTATTTATTTGATTCTTTCATGCACAAAAAGGCATTATTTATTTATCATGCTAAACAAAAATGACACAAAAACAAAATTCAGTCTACTCATAAACAATCAATTTGTAGATTAAATAAAAATTTTATTCAAATATCAAAACATTTCGATATTGTACAATCGCTAACACAAATAAAATTGTAACTAAATTGAGAGAAAAACTCTCTATTTCTTGATCTAAAATCCTATATCACCCCCACGAAGGTTGCGGCTCTTGCGAAATTTAGTTCCACGGAACCACCAGGCTCACTCGAAAAGTGATTAGAAGATGATGCTGAACAAGGTTGTGCCAACAAATTGATTACTTTCTCCCTTTTCCTCTTTGGGCTTCTCGGTTGATGGGTTATGATTAACCCTTCTCACCAATTCCTTTCCATCAGCCGCTCTCTTAGTTACACAACGTTTTAGCTGAATAAAATCGATTGGTTTGTTTTCGAATCCATTCATTCCATAAACTCGTGTTCGCAACCTTAGACTCTTTTTTTCTCTCATTCTTCCTTCTCTCCATTACTTTGTTTGTTTTCCTTTGTTCTCCCATCCTTTTATAGTAGTTTGCGTCTCTTGAACTACAGACATTATTCTTTCTTTAAATTTTAAGTGAATGAGTGAATGAAGGAATTCTAATTCTTGCTCCCTTGATATTTCAGCGGAAGTTTGGAATTTGGTGAGAATATTGATCGTTTTTCTTGAAGGTTAATTTGATTCCATTTGTTTTATTCCACCTCAGGAAGTGACGTGTTCGCTCAGTAGTTCAATCAAGACATTGATTTATGTTTGCATTAATAACTCTTTATTTCAAAAATTAGAATGAATGATGTGCGAGGAGGCGGGGTTAGGATGAGGTGTAGTATAATGAATTGAAGTGGTATAGATCTTGGAGTTAGCGTCGTGACAATGGGATCCATGACATTAATCGTCGACCTCGTGTTAATGAATTTCAATGAATTTAATTTCTCTTCCTTGTGAAACCCTAAGCGAGAGGTTTTAAATCCACTTTATTGAATTTTTGGTGATTTGTATCTGATGCAGCACAAAATTTTGTTATAACAAAAATGTGGTCTGGCCAGGATTTTGGTGTTGCAACATAAAAATATTCTTTCCTTCTTATTTCGATTAATGACCTCGGTTTCCATTATTTTGACTTTCTTTTCCACTTTTTATTTTCTCATCCGACATTCTTGAACACATTTTATTAATGTTCAGACGAAACATATTTACTCAAATTCTATAATTTCAATCTATTCAATTCCAATCAAAACAACTACACATCAATTCATCTTAAATAATAAAAATTCAACAACTACCTCACATCATGTATAAAATTTAAGCGCAAAACAAAGATAAATTCCCCCAGACTTTCGATCATGCTATACTCGAAGACCAATTTTAAAATCAAATGAGAAAGAATCTTGCACGGTCTCTTATGATTTAGAGGTTTTGATATTAAATACTCTTCTTTTTGCACAATCATTCATTGTCTATTCCAGAATAATTGTGGATTGCCTTTATGAAAACACTTTCCAGTTTTAGTCTTTAAATTTGGACTTTCGTATGACTGTTTTATTTCTTCATTCCCTTGTTAAAGAAATAAGTTATCACTTCGATTGCTTTCTCCCAGGTAGTGCTTTAATCTCGACCATAACCTTGAATCCACATGATTCTTGAAGTTTACAAACCTCCTTGCCCCAAGCGTGTTAATACCCGCTAAAATAATAATTATCATTGGATTTGACTTTCTGGAAGAGTCATAAATGCAGGTTGGAATAAACGAAGACTTGATCTAACAAATTCTCCTCATAATTAGTTTGATCCTTGCCATTTTTGTTTTTATCCTTGTGGTCGGCACTATCATAGGCTTCATTCTCAACTCTTCCAATTCATTTCTGGCCCCAGATGATCTATCTTCTTCTGACTTTAAATCAAAATTAATTCTTGATGAACCTTTAACCTCCTTCTGGTTCGAGAAATTGGGTGACAAAGGTTTTCTTAAAAGACCAGTCATATAAGGTTGTTCAATGGACTTTAAAAGCGGGTTAACATCTTTGAAGTACATCATCAAGCTTCAGAGCCCGATCCTCATATCTTTGGGACTACAGTCTTGCCAAGTCTCTTTGTATCTCCTGTTGGAAATTTCATCTTGCCACATTGTTTGAGGATATAAGCCAAGCTCATATCATATTGATACCACCTACTGCTCATAGAGTTTTGTAAACACCTTGTTTGCCAAATGGCTCCCTCATCACTAAATTATATTCTGGATTGACCCCAAATCTGCGTGAGAATGATTTCTTTGTAAAAATCCCACCACTTTCTGTTGGTATCATTCTTTGGATAGCTCATACCTAAACCCATTTTGATATAATCAGCTAGGGTATATATATATTTCCAAATGAAACTGGAAAAGGCCCCTGCGTCATTTCACTCACATCAAACAATTGCACCACCAGGATACCTTGCAGGGGCATCTCATGTATTTGCTGATATTTCCCATTTCTTGCAGCATTGATCACATAACTTCACCCATTCAAAACAGCCCTTAAAAATAGTAGGCCAGTAAAATCCCGACTGGAGAATTTTGTGGGCTGTTTTATCTCCTACAAAATGTCCTCCATATGTTGATGCATGACATTCTTGTAAAATCTTGCTTTGCTCACCTTTTGGTACACACTCTTATAATCACCACTTCCTCTTTAAACAATAATGGTCATCCCGCATGTAGTGCACCCGATGTCACCCTTAGCTTCTTTCTCTCATGGTAGCGGAATTCCGTGCATAATTCCAATGCTAAGAAGTTCACAATATCAAGATACTGTGGTGATTGGAGGACAATTGGAATAACTGCTCATCCGAAAATTTTCTCGCTATTTCTCTTCTTCCTCAGACAGGGGTTTCACTCTTGACAAGTGATCAGCTATCACATTGTCACTACTCCTTGTCTTTTTATTTCTAAATCAAATTCCGCAATAATAATACCCACCGATCAATCTGGCTTTGCTTCTTTCTTTGCCATTAGATACTTAATTGTTGCATGATCGGTGTGTATAATAACATGGGACCCCAAAATGTATGGCCTAAATTTTTCACATGCAAATACTATTGCCAGCATCTCCTTTTCAATAGTAGAGTAATTTTCTTAAGCTTCATTAGTTATTTTGCATAGTAGATGGCCTTGAACACTTTTTCATCTTTTCTCGGTCCCAATACAACTCCCATTGCAAAATCACGCAAGATCACACATGATTTCAAATTCTCTGTTCCAATCTGGTTTTGCCATGATGGGAGCTTCAACTAGTCTGGATTTGATTTCTTCAAAAGCTTTATGACAGGATTCATCAAAATAGAACTTAGTATTTTTTTGCAGCAATCTGCATAGTGGTCTAGCAATTTTTGAGAAATCTCTGATAAATCTTCTATAAAACTACAAAGACGTCCTAAGAAACTTCTAATCTCGACTCGGTGAATAAGTGGCATTAGATTTCTTATAATTGAAACTTTGCCTGTCTACCTCAGCCCCGCTCAGAGAAATCATGTGCCCTAAGACAATTCCTTCAGAATCCATAAAATGGCATTCCACCCGTAGCTAGATTCTGCCTTGCACTCTTGAAGTACTGGTCCCAAAGTTATGCAGCATTGTTCAAAACTGATCTCATACACCGTAAAATCATCCATGAAGATCTCCATAACTTCTTCCTCGCAGATCAAAATATAGACATCATGCATCTTTGGAAGGTACCAGAGCATTATTAATAAACCAAATGGCATTCTCCTAAAAGCAAAAGTACCAAATGGCATGTAAAAGTGGTTTTCCCGATCTTCGCGCAATAGCAATTTTGCTATATCCAGAGTATCTATCAAGAAAACAAATGAGGGGTGTCCCGCCAACCTATCCAAAGATCTCGATCTATGAGCGCGTGGGAAAATGATCCTTTCAAGTTAAAAGATTCAATTTCTCGTGAGTCAATACACACCCTCCATCCTCGTCAGCTTCAGAGGGAACTCGCTTTATTCTTTCATTTCCGATCACGTTGAATCCACCTTTCTTGGGAACCACATGCACTGGGCTTACCTAAAGAACTATTTGATATAGCATATATAAACTTGCATTTAACCATTTCGTAACTTTTCTCGACAACTTCTTTTCATCACCGGGTTCACTCCTTTCATGCTCAGAAGCTTTTGCGATTAATATCCAAAGAATATTTGTGCATATAAATCAGGGCTGATAATTCTTTCAGATCTTCAATTGACCATGCAATTGCTTCCTTGTATTTTCTCGTAATTACTAAAGCAGCTGTTTTTCGCCTTTCACAATGTAGTCATATGATAACTGGTTTTCTTTCGTTCTAAAACTCATATTTCAAATGATCAGGCAATTCTTTCAATGTTAAATTCTTCCGCACTAGTTTCTTGCTCATGAGTTTGCTATTTCTATCGCTACTTCATCTTGGATCGTTTTCATTTATACTAGACTGCTTTCCATTTATACTGTAGACTGCTTTCCTTGTTAAACAAATTGAAGGCAAGACTTCACAATCAAGACTTTCAAGATATCGAAAAATTCATCTCAATTTAATGATAGAGAATATGATACAATCGTAATTCAATTCAACATCGAAGACTATTGTTTCCTATAGCCATACAACTGTCATTTCTACATTAGGATGCTCTGCACTTATTAATATTAAAATGCATCAAGCTTCATTTCCCAACCCGAGTGTCGGGCTCACCTTTCGTGCATCTATCATATACCCAGCGTTAAGAAAGGTCTTCCCAAAGAACAAAGGAACTTGGGTATCCTTCTCCTCCATCTGCATGATAACAAAATCCACCGGGAAGATGAATTTCCAACCTTGACAAGTACATCTTCAAGAATGCCTCTGACAGCTATCGATCTATCAGCCATCTGCAATGTAATTGCTGTTGGGGTAAGTTCCCCCAAATTAAGTCTCTGCACAACTGATAGAGGCATCAAATTTATACTAGCACCAGAATCACATAAAGCTTTCTTGAATTCATATTTCCTATGGGAACAGGTTTATGAAAACCGCCAGGTCTTTTCATCTTTGGTCGAGCTTTTGTCGATAATGGCACTGCAGTAGCAATACTAAGTTCACTATTCCCTTCGCCCATTCTCTTTTCGTCAAGATCTCCTTCAGAAATTTTGCATAAAGAGGCATTTGACCGACAATTTCGCAAATGGGATATTTATTTCATCTTCTTTGAAAATATCCAAGAATTTAGAAAATTGTTCTTCTCTTTAATCAAGTCTCTCGTGGAAATGGCACTGAAGGTGTATAAGCCGGGTGGTTCCTTCCTTCTTTTCTGGTCATCACCCCTTTCTCGGGCCTCTGCTCAATCTTGGTCGCTCTTATCTCCTTCTTTCGCCTTCTTTCGCCTCACTCTTCTTTCCTTTCTTTCCTTCGTTGGCCGCTCAAATACTTCACTCTTAACTCCAATTGCCATGTCGTTCGGGTTCTTCCGAGTGTCACTAGAATGTACCTTGCTCGATTTGGCTATTCAAGGCCAGCTGCCCTACTTGTGTCTCCAAATTTTTCAACGAGGCACTAGCATTCTTCACAACATTTCAGTATCGGGACTTGAAAGCTTCCAAGTCGATAGTTTCTCTGCTCATGGAATTGTAATAGCCTCATTGCCCCCATGAATCGCAAAGATTCGTTTTCAAATGGCCGAGTCCTCCTCCGACCCTCGATATTCATTTCTCGCTTTCACTTCCTTGCCGCGTCAGCCGGGAACCTTGTGGCCGCTAATATCCTGCTGAGGATTCTCGCCCATGCCTTGGGCTCAGAATGCCCCTCCACCATATGAGAAATTCTCATGGTTCCTCAGTGCTAGATTGTAGTGTGTGGGCAAGTTAGGATTTGGCTTGAAATGATAACTTCTGCTCGCCACATACTTAACCTCCTCAAAGACCATAAGAATCTTCTTCTGGCACTCAAGACTTCTTCTATAAGTTTTTCCATCAAGCTCCTATTTCATGAAAGCAAAGGTGCATCTTTTTCTCTCTTGTTTCAGCCCATCCTATGCATTATAGTATCCAACTTTGCCTCCATGGTCATTACATATCTTGCTTAGCTCCATGACCCCTTTCCTCTCTTATTTCCTCTTGAAACTCGATGGAGCTTCGATATTGCATTTTGCCAGTCTTCTATCGCATCTCTCACTTTCATCACTTTTACGTTTCGAATGCTCCATAGCATGAATCATCGATAATACTTCTGATATCATTTAAAGCATGATACACTATGTCCATCTCGTCTCAAATCTATGCCATGCATCTGCATCTTTCAAGAACCTTGAATCTTTCCCAAGCTACATATAGCTCTCATCTTCCTCATTGAATACTATTATCTCTTCTTCTCCTAAGCAGAGACGGGGAAAGAATCGCCTGCTTAGGCTTCTACCAACTCTTCCCAAGATCAATCGAATCCATATGGTAAATGATTCATACCATGTGGTCACATTTATATCTCTCAAAGAAAATGGAAAGAGATGCAACTTTATCACCTCTGGCCCCACACCATTCGCCTTTCATTGTATTCCGCATCCCGAGAAATTCCTTCCTGTGCTCATTGCCCGCGGATGACCAAGAACTCGATGTTGCTGAGCCATTGTAATCAAGGCTGGCTTTAGTTCAAAATTATTTGCATCTATAGTAGGATGTCTGATTGTAGAATACTCTTCCTGAATAACAGCCTTAAACCTCCATCAGGTCGCAATGGAGGCCTCCGGTTGTCGCCTCCGTTCCTCCGTCTAGCCATGTCTCTCATCCGCCATAGCTGCATTTTCCGCTCTTCTTTTGTCTTTCTTAAGCCCTATGTTCTTCCAATTCAAGATTCTACTGAATCAGTTAGAATCCTGTTTCCTATGCATTAAAGGTTCTTCTGAAATCAAAACACACTCAGATTAATAGGATTAGTCTAACTAAACAAAATATTTTCAACATGGCTTGTTAAAGATTAGTGGCTGATGTAGCCACTGCTTGCAAAACTATTTTTGTTCTTTTCTTAAAAGGTCCAAATTAGTATTTCTTCTTTACTAGAATATCGATCTATTTAATTTTTCTCTAATCCAGAACGGCGCCATAAAAACTTGTTTGCCTTTTCTATATAGACTAGAAACCTCAAATTAACATAGCTACGAGAGCCTTACACTTCTCTTGCATCCATGTTACTTGGATAAATGTGTTTGATAAAATAATTTTCTTAATATTCATGAGATTTAAATGTAAAAGGGTTCATTTATGACACCGCAAGTGCAATGTGTCATACAAGTAGTAAAATTTGAATGTAAGTCCAAGTATCATTCCCACAGAGATTGATAGCGAATTACAGATCAACTACCCCAACTACTAAAATTCCATACTATTTGGACTCAAAACTCATAAAGAAGGTTTTATCTACACGACACAAATTAAAAATCCTATACTATTGAATATGTTCAAACTAAACTAAAACAAAAGTAAATGAATGAAAATAAATTGTATACAAATGAATGGATTGAATCAGTCAGGAGAAACTAAAAACTATCAATGAAATACAACGGAACGTGGGGCCAATTCCAAAGACTAAACCCATCGCTTCCTCGTCTTCTATGTATGGATTTGTTTGTTCAAGATTTCCTAATTATTGGAATTGATTCTTCCATATTCGTCGATTGGATATCCTTGCTTCTCTCTAGAAGACAAGATCAAAACCAAACAATTGCATTCCAAACTCTCTTAGTAAGATCTCGGGGTATTTTTCTTTCTCAATACTTCACCCATTTCCTCGCTGATGTTGTAACTTTTGCTTTACCTTCTCGTGATTTTCAGAAAGTTTATACTACTTAATTGGTGGCTCAACCTCCGCATCTATGGGTTTATCCTTCCCTTGATTGTATCTAAGCTAACACGGATCGAACTTTACCCATAGATTGGTGAACTCTCTGACATTTATATTGTTAAATACACCCCTCCAACTTCAATTATGAGCGAACGGGGATTTATCAAAATGAACTCGTGAGCTAGCGTACTGGCCAATGGTAGTCAAACATACCTTAAAAGAATGCTCTCAACTCGTGAATCTCCGTCTGCGGTCACGCAGAGGGCATCCTTCGATATCGTAGTAAGATATCTCAACTCGGTATTAGGTACTACCATTGGGAACTTATCCATTCAAACGACACCGACAAGTAAAACCAAACCCAAATTAATTCTCCATTATTGTGCAGAAAGATCAACTAAATGTAAATCAAATCCACTAGAGTCATGCTTCGACATCGCATTGCAAATTAAGAAATGGAGCATCGATCACGCACAACAATCGAATTGCAATAAACCGAGAAAAAATGAATCTAAATTGCCTAGATTTCATAAATTTTCAAACAAGAATACTTAAGAAAAATAATAGAACTAAAGATCCAAATTTCTACTGCCTCTCGCACGCCTCGCGTATTCAAACCAAAAAAAAATAAAAAATAAAAAAAAATAAAAAAAAATAAAAATCTACTCTAAAATATACACTGAGTTCCTCTTCTTCTCCCTTTTCTGGGTAGTGAAGATGGGAAAACTACTTTACTCTTCTACAACTATCTATTTATACTACAAAAAGAATCTTAGCCGAACTCTAAAAATGCTCCGTGGAAATCCAAAAAGCGCCTCTATGTCGCGACCTCGTTGATGTCGCGACATGGACTTGTCTTGATTGGACAGATCGCGACTCTTTCTCTCGCTGCAACCACTTTGTCTTGCAAATGCCTTGATCGCTGGTCGCGATATCGCTTATGGTCGCGACCTCATTTGCTCATCATTCTTCGTTAGTTGATGTCGCTAATTCGCTTACATGTCGCGACATCATTGTCTTCCTATTCTTCCAGCTTCTGAGTTGCGACATCAGTTTTTGGTTGCTACACTTTGCTGTTTGTATGATGACTTCATGTGGTGACTTTGATTCCTTGGTCGCAATCGTGTTGGTGGTCTTCGCTGCATCTTTCAATTTTATGTTCGATTTCATGGTGATGTCGCGACATCATTTGGCGCTTTCATTTTTCTTTCTTCTAGCTTGCAACCCCGCCCTATCGTCGTAAACCAATTCCTCCTTCCCACCTATATTTTCCAGGTCGCAACCCTACCACATGTCGCAACATCACTCTTTCGCTTATTTTCTTCGTCATGACGACGAGTGGTCGCGACATCATTTCTGATCCTTGACTTGTGAAAGGCCGCAAGCTTAGTTCCTTGTAAGTGCTTCTATTTGGCTACAGGTTGCGACCTCCTTCCAAACTCTATCTTTGGTTGCACTTTAAATCTTCCTGTTTGTATGTCGCGACATCAGAATGATGTCGCGACCTGAAATGGAGCCTTTATTTTCAAAAACTCGTTGCACCCCTTTCTTTGCAAAAACCTCCGTGGCTTCTTATAGACAAGATCCCTGTCGCTTTTTCAAAGTGTCGACATCACTTCTTTCGCTGGTGTCGCGACATCAAGGTGATGTCGCGACATGAATTTATTCCTCGATATTTCCCTTTCGCCTCGACCACGCTCTTTGTCGCAACCTCCTTCTTCAAGTCATGACTTCACTTACCAAGTTTCTATTCTTCTTCAGATCCGAACTGCTGGGATGCTCGTGATTCTGGAATTTGTCGGGCAACCTGAGCATTCCCGTCGCGACTCTAACTTTTCACCGTGACCTTAATTCCGCCGTTGTGCCGATTTTCGATTTTGCTAAGATTTGAGTTTCTGCCGTATTTTCCTACAAAATGAAATTTGAGTTAATTATCCACTTTTCTGCAATTAAATCACATTTATCTCGTAACATACTCAGAAAAATGAATTAAAAATCTAATGAGTTTTTGGACTCATCACAAAGGCAACATGAAACATGGAAAACCTTGCCAAACTGTATTAATCATACAAAATGAGTTTAATTAGAACTCTTTTCTTCTTACATAAACAGAAACTAGGTTTTCTGCCCAAAATTAAACAGAAACTGAATGAATATCAAGAATTTTACAAAATACATGAATAAGCCAAATTCCCAGCCTTTTCACAACTAAGCTTCGATGTGTTTCATCCTCCTGTCCCCAAGCACTAGTAACATATTTTCCCACGACGGGATGAGCAATGCCAAGTAGATGAATTCTCCTACAAGGGCTACTCCCCACCTAAGTGCACATGCAATGGCAAACACGCACACATTCAAGTAAAAGTATGCAAATACCTACTCGAATGTCTACATGTCATGCCCATGCCTTGAGTTCTCGCTAACTCCCTCACACATGCATTTGCTATGTATGAAAAACCGTTTTCAAAACAAAAGATTTTTGTTTTTGAAAACTCATTGGTTAATCTCCGATATAATTTAGTGGACATACTCTGATAAAATTTGATGGACAACCCTCCGATATAATTTGGTGGACATACTCCGACAAACTTTTGTTGGTCAACCCTCTGATAATATTTAGTGGACATACTTCGATAAAGATTTTGTTGGTCAACCCTCCAATAATATTTAGTATATTCTCTCGATAAACTTTTTTCAAAAAACTATGTCATGCACTCCACAATTCGCTTCACGAGATGTCCCCCTGCATATGAAATGCAGAATACCATTTCATGACGATTCATGTTACATGCATGCTGAGTACTACATGCAACATTTATAAATCATGGATAATTTATATTTTCTACATATAATTTACATCCATCAAACATCTCATGTCAATACATCAATAAGCATATATAAGCATGATTTTCAAACAACCAACATGTTATTCATTTGTTTTTTGCAATAACACAAAAAAATAAAATAAAAAAACAACACACACAATCCGGGAATTTAGACTGGAATCAGTCCTGACTACCCGACATGGGCCTAAAATTCTAGCATTCAAATCCCAAACTTTTAGATTTTAACGCACGACTCACTCATGGCCCCAAATGTACTCCATGCCATTAAATGGCTCTAGACAAAAATAACCAAAGTACGAGAAACTCTACCTCCCGAGCTCGCGAAACCCCAGATTCAGACCTACGCCAAGCCTCGTGAGCGATGAACTTGCCTCTTGCTTCAACGAAAACCCACCGCCCAATCTCCATAAATCTTAGAGAGAAGGTGGAGCTTCTCACTCCTATTTTCTTTCTTCTTTCTTTTCTTTTCTTTCTTTTTCTTTTCTTTTTTCTTTCTCTTTTCCTCATTTTTCCCTTCTCTCCCACAAATTTTCCCAACTTGGTTCAAGTAGGAAATCTCCTCCCACCTTCCTTTGCCACATGTCTCTTTCTCATTGCCTTTCTTTATCTCACCTTATTCCCTTATCCAAGGACTTGGATTTCCTTCCTCTAGTGGGTCAGACATGGTTCCATGGCCACCCTTTAAACTTTCCTCTTGTTTTACTTCTATCTCTCCTTCTTTTGACACATGCATCTAACAACCATGCCATGTGTCACTTGTACACCTAGTGCTCCTAGGTGTTCTGAAATTCGATCATCTCGTAAATCATACAAAATTTGACCTGGTAACTAGATTTCGCAAGACGACCTAAATCTAAGAAGTCCATTTTGTCATCCGAGATCTAGAAAAATTCCAGGTTTTCAACCGAAATTACCGTTTTACCATTTTTCACAAAAATTGAATTTTTCCCGGGTTTTACAACTTTCTCTAACTCCATGGCATTTTCCTTTTAGATTTCCATAGGTACATCAATGAGCTACCTTCTATCAGCTGCTCTTTTCCTTTGTATCCTCATTTTTTGAGTTCTAGACAACCTTTAGGGAAATTTTTTGTGTTGTACCACATTCCACCTTTGACCATGAGAAACCATAGGAGGAATGATACACCTCATAGGCTTTTCCTTCTATGCAACCTTCTCCCTTGAGAATCGGGCTCATTTCGAAACAGTATGATCGAGAAACATGTCTTTCCCCTGCCTTTTTCCTTGGAGAATTGACTTTCCTTGCAGATTTTTCATTTAGAGGAGTGAACTTATGATTGACCAAAATTGTATAGATACAAATTTCTGCTACTATTACCAAAGGACTATATGCTAATCCCCAATAAAGGCACCAGAAACTCGTTTAGACCAAGTAGAACATGTGCTCTCATAATAGAAAGGGATTTATCAATGACTTTCTTAAAGATTGAGTTTGGTCTTAATGCTGCAAGTGCACAGGTCGTACAAGTAACAAAAAATAGACCTATAAGTCCGAATATTGTTTCCATAGAGATAAAAAAGAAATTAAAGTTCAACTACCCCAACTACTCAAGTTCCACACTATTTGAACCCCCATTTCATAAAATTTTCAGTAACCTAACTAAGAATTCCACTATCTAAATTTATACATCTATAATAAAAGAAAAATTTTAAATCCTTAACATAAACTGGATTGAACCAGATTATTATTGGAAGTAGACACTAGGATTTCACTGCTATGAAATTATTAATTCCTACAACATAATCTAATTATATTCTATCATGAATTGGAATCTGAAATTGTTAAAGAGGTAAGGTAGTATAGTTTGGATTTCTCCCTTAACCATAAATTTCACTGATCAAAAAGTCACATTCATTTCTGAAACATGTATCTAACCAATTACTAGTAATCAGAATTTCTTTATAAGATCTGGATATTTTTCTTTTCCAATACTTCATAACAATTTATTATGACTGCAGATTTCGTTTCCCCAAGACAGTGGCTATCAGCGATTTCTACAAAATGAATGATGTCTCATCCTTGAGATCTTAAAGAGTTCTCCCTTTCCTTTATTAGATCTAAGCTAACATAGGATCAAGATCATTCCTCCAGACCAAGGAGAAATCTCTAATTGATTAAATTGATAGATCACTAAATTAATTCTCAAACCATGAGTAAATTTATGATTTATCTAAATAATCTTCCAGAGCTCATTAATTCTTCAATATTACCAAGATACCCCAAAGTAATCGTATCCATGTTTCCTCGTGAATCTCCATCTTGTGTCACTCGTAAGGCCTCCTGAAATCGAGCTGCACTCACGGTCCTTAAATGGGTATAAGTTACTAATATTGGGAATAATTCACTATATGAACAACACCATTCAAATAAACTCAAAATTCTCAATCCAAGAAATCTCTTTCTAATTGTGCAGGAAAGACCATAACTAACATAAGATATTTCCCAATGGAAGTTGTGTTTCTCGAAAACTAAATCACAGTGAACACTGAAATACTGATCAGGAAATTTCCAATGTAACTATAATCAATTGAAAGAAATGAATTCCAGCTTTTATCTATATTTCATTAGTTTAAAATAGTAATTCGGAATTGATTTTCAACAATAGAGCTCAACTTCTAAACTTCTGAACAATTCACTGTTTCAAGTCCAGTAAACAAATTAAAATTCTATGCTACGTCTAATCTACGAAGAAAAGAAAATAAAAAGAAAAATATAATACAAAAGAGTCTCGCCCCCTGTGTGATGTTCTCGGTTTTTCCGCCGATCGACTCCCACTTTCTTAAATTGTTTCTATTTATAGAGCCCCAAAAGTTTGGGTCCTAAATTTGAGGTTGCCTTGTGGATCCCCAAAATTCTAGCCCAGATTGCATTCTCTGTCGTGACCTGAAAGTGTTGTTACGACAGAGTTTTGATTCTTTATCGCAAGTCTCTGTTGCAGCATACAGTAGTCGGTCACGACTTGCTCCTTGTGCATCCTTCTTGGATTTAGTCGCGATAAAGTTTCCTTGGTTGCGACAAAATTCTTTTCTTTATCATATCCATTCTGTCACGACAGATCTTGTGTGATTATTGGAATAGTTATGTTGTGGCATTAACAATTGTGTCGCGACATTATTTATGTGCAGCTTCTTCAAATTGATGTCATAACCTAGTTTTTATGTTGCGACAACATTTCAAGTGGTTCTGTTGCAAAATTGCTTCGTATTGTCAAGATTTCACATATATCAGAAATTCAAGGTAATATAGTCTTGTTGTTACTTAACCCTACTTCTTGTTGCGCCTATTTTGAATGTTACAATATGTCTCGTGTCAGATAAGCTTTCCTGTCATGTAATTCCAATTTGTCATGTTGCGATAAGACCTCTCTCTTCCTTGTGTGGAACTACTGGTCGCATTATTGTATAAAGCCCATCATCTTGTTTATCCGTGGTTCACTTATTTCTCAGGTCACCTTAAAATCTCCGTCGCGACATCTAAACCTCTCAAATTGAAGTATGTTTGCAACATTGAATTCCTTTTGTCAGTAACTAGGTTAGTTCATCAAGAAGCTTCATATGTCGCGAATCCTTTACCTTGTCAGAACAAATACTTCTTCTTTCAATGTCGTGACATTCATTACCTTGTCGACAGAGGTCTTCTTTTCAAGATATTCTTCATTCGAATGCTTTTCCATGTTGCAATAATCAGTGTCGCGACAAAAGAAGATTCTGTGGCAACATAGATTCTGCCTTCTATTTTTCCTTATGTTGCAACATAAACTGATTTGTCGCAGTATTCTTCCTGTATTGCTTTGTTCTTACGCGAGATGTGAAGATACCTTATCACGTATTGCACTTCGCTTCTTCGCTTTCCTTTGTCGCGACAGAGCTTCTATAAGCTATGGCTGCATTCTTCCCCGGTTTTGACATCTAGCTGACAAACCTTGTCGTAACATTAACTTTCTTTGTCTCAACTGACTTGTTACATTCTTCCATTTTCTATTGCGACATGTTGTCTTTTTTCGCGACATAGCTTCTCTCTATTCACCCTTTGTGTCATACATAGAAATATTGTCAGGATGCATTTTCTTAGCCATTTTCTTGGACGTTTGTTGCAACACACAGTAACTCGAATGTAAACCGCTACAATCGTTTTTCTTCTTTCAGCTTCGAAATTCTCATTTTTGGATTAAAACCTAAAACATAAAGTCAGAATAATCCATAATGGCATTAAAATAGATCCGAATATACTAAAATACATAAAATGGATTAAAAAATAGATGAGTTTAAGACTCATCAAAATTCCCCAAACTTGTTTTATTTAAAGACCCGAGAAATCCCAATTTTTGAAAATGGAAAATCGTAATTTCGGGTCAACCCAAATTTTCTAGATCCCTGATAACGAAACGGACTTCACCGTTGAATCATCTCGCAAAATCTACTTACCACTTCGAATTCCTTCGTTTAATTTCGAGACAATCTGACTTTGCATGTTTTCATGTACTAGCATCTGCGTCAGAACGCATATGTGATGCGACAAAAGCTATCTATAACACGTACTCATGCACATATCAGACGAAAGAAAGCATAATGGAACGGACGGCTGAGATTGTGTCAAGTGTCAAACCAAGAGAATGATAATGATTAAGATTGGAATTCTTAATGATAATGAGACAAAAACCTAAATAGTGATCATCTTCTTCCTTCAAAAGAGACCAAAACATGCAGGAGAGGGGATGTGATGCAATAGCTTAAGTTTTTGATATTTTTAGAGAGAGAGTGTGCGACTTCTCTCTAAGATCCCTGCGATCTGACCGTTGGATTCTTCGCCGCTACAAGCTGTTCTACGCGCGAGGGTTTCAAGACCAGATCGATTTTAGTGATTTTTGACAAACTCCGAGGCAGGGGTTTTATCCTACTTCAGCTTACACTTTGTTTAAGTGTTTTGTTAATGATTGAGTTGGATTTGAGGCCGTGAGGGGCTGCTTCACCGTCCCAAACCTGGACCGAATTGTCGATTTTTTGAGTTGTTTCGGGACACCCACTTGACTGCTCAATAAGTGAGTTGTGATTTATATTAAATCATGTTTCTCGTGTGTATGAGGTCAGAAATGGTCATAGATTTCAGGTTCACAAAGTGGAACTGATGTTATGATTGGTCAGAACAAGAACTCCAAGGGTTTCACTGTTCAAGTGAATAGTATTCATGAAATATTTTGTGAGAAAATGTATTTGGCCGAGTAATTCAAATTGAAACTTGCTCGTGTTTGTTAATCTTTTCAGCCCATGTGAGTTAATTTTTAAAATGGATTGAGTAATTAATACAACATGTTGTTGTGATTTAATTTATGTCAATATATGCATGATGATGTATTTGCATGTGTTATATAAATTGTGTTGAAATGGCATAATGTATTTGTTATATATCGAGGTAACCTAGAATTAGGTATAAAGCATGGTATGAAAGAAAAATAAAAATCGAACATGGTTGCGAAAAGGAATTTCACAGGATGATTTTCTCCAAGAATGTAGGTTGGGAGATGGTCCTACACTACACGTCTGAGGAGCCCATGTATCATTTTTGGAAGGTTCTCCAACACATTCACTTGAGTGGTAGTCCCATATTTTTTTACCCAAATTAAGAGTGTATTTTCTCAAGAACAACAAGTTTTGTTTTGAAAATGATATTTTTCTCTACACATGGCTTAGGCAAGTGTGAGGAGCTCGATGAGAACTCGAGACATGGGAATGGGCATTTAGACATTCAAGAGATCATAATTTACTTGAGTGTGTGTTTACACTGAGCATTGCATATGCACTTAGCGGGGGTAACTCCATTTGGTGGTGATTCCACCATCGGGTGATAGCCTACCTTGTCGAGGGAATATTTCAAAATATGAGCGCTTGAGGAGATGACTCATCTTAGAGGTCGATTTAGAAGAAAGTCGGGTTGTGGCTTGATAGTTATTATGTGATACATAGAATTTTAAAATTTTAATATATGTTTGTATGGAGAGAGGTTAACTCGAACCATGTGAGATATACATTTGGTTGAATATTTATTTGTGGTATTGATGCAAGGCTCATGGCCGTTATTTTACTCAAGGCTTGGGACCTCAGGTGGTCATAGTAATGGTCGGGATTGTGTTATGTACTGGGTGTGAGCTCCTGCACAAAGGAGACTTCGCCCGATTATGAGTAGTGTCGGTTACCCGGCCATTCATCTAGTGTATTTCGAGGGTTGACAGGTTGTCAACGGACCCCCGAGTTTTGGGGCTTCACATTGCTTGTCCTTAAGCAAAGAAAAGAAAATTTTGTTTGTCCTCAAACAATTTAACTTTTATTTTTAAGGACATTTTTCTATTCACAGCTCAATTGGGTAGGAAACATAAGTTAGTTGTAGGATTAATTCGTAAATGATGTTTCAATCTAGATTCAGAGATTTCAATTAAGTTCTGATCCAATCCAACCACAATTCATAGTGTGTAACACCAACTATCTTAATCCCCGATTTGTGTGTGTTGGTCTTAACTCTTTTCTTTGGCAGATCACCATGTACTTTCTAGGATAATACTCAGTTGACATTTTCTCTTTCATTCTTACAATCCCATATACTTGTTTGTCATATTAATCTCCACTAATGTAGGCATAATACCATCTTTAGAATCAAATAGGTCTTTAGGGCTTGTAATGTGTGGCTCGGGTAATTGTAGATAATTAGACATTTTAGGCTCAATTTAATCCAGATTCAAGACAGCTTACACTTTTGCCTTTTGATACATCCTTGATTTCTCTTAATTGTAATTTTCTAACCTTCCCAATAGGTTTATTGCATCTCTTGCATATTCTTCATTATGGTATCTTTTCATTGTTCACCTTAAGATACTTTTCCTCCTTATTTTGTAGTTTTGTCACTTTCAATTTCTATCTCATTACTGAATGGTGCAGTTGGTCTTTTTAAGCTTCTACCACCCTTAACAAACTTTGGGTCAATAACTCCATACCAGCTGGACATTAGGTATTAGGTGTTGAACACCCCTAAGGACTTAATTTGCTCTGTGGATAAGGCTACAAGACCAACTCATTCCTCTTGATGTTTTTGACAGCTTCTCTCATCTTTTCTTTTTGTCTCTTATTATCTCTATACACTTTATCTCTCAACCACTCTCTTCTATTTCTACATCTCAAAATGATATTCCCCCAAACTTGTCCCTTGCTGTCTTTGATGTCTTTTGTCTCACCCAAATTAAATAAGGGTTCTTTAATTGTAGGATAAGACATGCAAGGAAGGGATCAGTTTCTCATATTGTCGGTTGATAATGAAATTTGGCTTTAGGCTCAAATAAGGAACTAGTGTATATGTTTATGCATATCATATAGGTAGGCTTTGAAATGCTCAAACTTCCAAGGATGGCCTAAATCATTTCCTGTTAGTGGTAATACCTAGGATTTCACAATTAATAATCTAATGCTATAAGACATTGGAGATTCTACTGTGATGTATCCTAGAAGATGTTCCTAGTCTTGGCACAATTGTTTCCAGGGTTACTGTTGATCATGTGTAAAGTTATTAGGATTTTATGAACAAACTATTTACATCAAACATAATTATGAGTTTATCTGTTCCATCAATTTAGTAAAACCTTCCCTATTCTTGAAGTTCAACATATTTATTCATAATCTTACAACTTTCTATTTCCATTGATTTCATCCTACCCCAATGCATCTATCAATGTTTTGTTTGGTTTTGAGATTTGTTGTTGTGTTGTTTTCATCAATTCAAGAGGTTCATTCTTCATGCATTTAGCTCACAACAATCCAACACAACCAAAATTTCATCAATTCAATTCAACCAAATATGCTGCAGCAATTATACAATTTGATCCACGTAGCATGGTTTGTTCTTTATTCAACTAAGTAAATGACAATCATGAAGCAAAGACAATTAATCTAAACACATCAATCAATCAAGAACTCAAATTAACACATAATTTTTCAAAGAATTCTTTATTTTATTCAGAGGAAAGATTGGAAATTTGAACAAAGAGAGGGTGAGGAGAGGGAAAAAGGTAGGATATTGTTAATTTTTTATTCCTTGCAGCCCTCTCCTTGGCTGCTTCCATCCTTAGATATTCTTCAACCTCCTTCATCGCGGTATTCCTTCTTCCCGATGTACTGTGGGTTCTTCACTCTTTGTTTTTTTGTTTTTGTACAAGGTGCGTATGTCTCGCTCCAATCGAACTGCTAGTATAGGTATAGGTGGGTTTGTCACATCCTAGGAGACTATAGTGTAGGGTCTACAGTCTAAGATTCAGATTTGTGGCAGGGGTATCTTCTTCTTGTTTAACACTGTATTCATTGCCCAGTCTAAGATCTTGGCATTGCTCTCCGTAAGTTCTCGCTGCCTCATAGCTAGAGATTCAGGGAGTGCCCTGTTATTTATTATCTCATAGCTCATCAAGCGAAAACTCTGTTTGCAATGTCTTAGACTGTTCATGCAATTGTTATCTCTTGAGTCCATGCTTGCCTTTAGGGCATTGTCTCTATCTCTCAAGATTGTTCTCTACTATGTGTCCATTTTCTCTATTTCTACTTTCCACTCTTCATCTCTTTTCTTCCGTGCATCCTCTAAATTTTGGTCCCTTCTTTTGAGCTTTGCATCAAAATATTCATTCTTGAGCTGAAGCTGTGTCTTTAATTGATTATCCATTTCCTTCATTTCCCGCTTCATTTATTACTAACAATTCTATCAATTCTACATGATTGCAGAATTTTTCCTAACTTTTAAATATTCCTGATGGGTTTGTCTCAGCTCTGTGGATGCATTCCAGAATTGGCTTTGATTTCTTTGAGCTTCTGGTTGCATTGAAGTTTGGCTTTCCCACTGATCTGGCTCAATGTACCCTTCATTCCCCTTTTCTACTTCTGTTTCTTTTCCTCGCTCTTCTCTCGTTCTGTCCTTTAGTTCACACCTAAGTATGTCGAGGGAGGCCAGTAGGTTTCGATCCCCCATTCTTCTTTAACTCTCCCTTAGATGCAGAGTCTGCTTATTGTGGCTAGGTGTGGAATCATCCCCCTGCATTTGCTTTCAGAGTAGCTCAAGATAGATTTCTCAATAAATTTTCCCACATTTATCTTGTAACCCTTCAGCAATGCGTAGAGGAGGATTGCTTCCTCTCTTTTGATTGTGCTTAGATGCTTAGATGGCATAAGGACGTAACTAATGTATAGAACCATACTCATTTCTTCAATGCCCCTCCGCAATGGATTTAAAAGGTTTTTCACCTTTCCATTCTCCTTCCGTACCGTGGAGTAGTCTACTATTTCCGGTGTTCCTAGTTCCTTTAGTTGCTTGAACTGAACCATCCTTTTCAGACCCTCGCATTAAATAACTGCTTATCTCTTTCTCCGCTGAACTCACCCACCGCCTCTCCGACATATACTCTTTTCCTTTCTCTACCATATCCTAAGAAATAATTCTTTCACCAAAGAAGCATAACCAGGTTCTTTGTGTTCACCCAATGATTGCCATCCTCTCTTTTTCAGCATTTCAGTAAAAGGAGAGAACTTTTTTGAACCCTCTTTCTAAGAATAATGAACAAACTTCCCTCCATTAGAGTCAAGTGCCTTTCTAGAATGTCTATCGCTTCATCTTTCCTCTGCTCTCGCTTCCGGGATCCATCAACTCCTTTTTCTTTCTTTTCTCGATTCTTCCTTCTCACACAGTTGCATTTCATTTTCATCATTTCCGTCCTCAACGGCACAATGTCAGCCAAGAGTCTTCATTCCAGCTTTGATTTTCCAAATGTTGTACTCTTCCATGATTTTGTTGAGGTTTGGGATCAGGGTGGTGGAATCAAACATGGTAGGGTCAGAACTTCGGAGCTCTAGCGTTTTAGAGAATGAGATGGTAGAGATTTGAGTAAGAAGTCAATAAGGTTGAGAGTTTATGAGAAAGGTGGCTCTTCAGTTTTCAAAAATTTTCAATTTATAAGCCTACCGGTTGATCTTACCCTACATTTAATGTCGCGACAACACTGCCCTAGGGTTTGTTTTATCATTAATGCTTTGTCGTGACAAACAAAAATAGTTGTCGCGACACAATGTTAGAAATTTTTAGAGACAGAGCTGGTCAAATGTTGCAACATAACAGAAAATATTGCGACATTTCTTTTAGTGCTTTTTTGAATTTATGTCGCGACACTGGAGAATTATGTCACACATGTACCTCTTCACTCGCTTCCTAATTTTTGTTAGTCGCAACAGAAAAAAGTATGTTGTGACATTGGACTCCACTTTTTCTCGAAATTTCATCTTTCTCCTCGCTTTCTTTCAAAAATATTCAAAGCAATCCCATATCCACTCATACTATTCAACATGAGTATGAAAGCTTATTTAAACAATAAAAAATTTTCAATTCAAGTATGAACACTCATCTCATTTCTTAATTCAATATGTCTTACCCAGATATTCAGAACATATTTTTATTCAAATATGCTAACATTCCCCCAAACTTCATATATGCATTATCATTAAATACAGGTTTAGGGAATTAGAGTTACTCCCTCTTGTGGTCATTTTTTGCATATTTTTTTTTTTTTTAAAATAGTGTGCTTCTTAATAAGGATCTTCTTGAATTTTGCTTCATTGTCCTGAAAATCAATAACAACTAAAAGAAAACTACTAACAGATTAAATTAAAACATAAAATACACAAAATTCTATTGAATCAATCAAACTATTTAAAACTTAAAAATAAAAATTCCTACTTAAGCAGCTCAAGAAGCTTCGCCATTTTAGTGTTCTAGCGCACATTTTCTATAAATTGTCTTCTTTTTAGCATCACTTTGTTTGCTCCTCTAAATTACTTCTATATAGTCCTTTGGATTATTTCTGGTGTCGCTTGGAAATGAATCCTAGGTTTTGCATAGCCTCGAGCCAATACTCTATCTCAGACCCCGTATTCTTCAAAGAGGCATTGGTGTTTGTTTGAAACATAGTTGTGTTTGCTTGGAAATTTTCACGGTCAGAAAATCTTTTCTCATGCACATTCAAAATCCTTTTGTTTTTTGACATGAATTGAAGCATCCGATCTTCAAAGGATTGAAACTTTCTCTCACCTCATAATCTCCTCTACCGCCCTCTCACAAGGCTGTTTCGAACTATCAGCATAAGCTTGATGGTAATTTGTCCAGTCTAGGCCTCGCTGCATTCTCCACCATTTGAAAAGTTTTCATGGTTCTCAAAGGTTAGTGTATAATGTGTTGCAAGTCAGGGGTTAGCTTTGAACTGATAACTTTACTCAATTCATATACTTGGTCTCCTCAACTTGGTATGGCTCTTCATCAACTAGCCCTTTAGCACTTCTTCTGATTCTTTCTTCTACTGCTCCCACTTCATGTGCAGTATGTATTATTCTTTCATTGCTTCCCAGTTTGTTCAACACTGCTTCCAGCTTTGCTTCTATGGCTGTCATTCTATCAAGCCCAATAAGACCATTTCCCTTCAACCTACTGCTGCTCCCTGAAGCTTCAGATGGAGCCTTCTAGTTGCATTTGGCAAGGTCTTCAATCACCTTCCTTGCCTCCTCTGCACTTCTTCTTTTAAAAGCTCCATAGTAGGATGCATCAATTATACCCTTGGAGGTATAATTCATAGCATGATAGAAAATGTCCATTTGAGTGGGCAGATCTATCCCATGCATAGGGCATCTCTTAAGCAATCTCTTAAATCTCTCTCATGCATTGTAGAGACTCTCCTCTTCCCCCTACTTGAAGATAATTATTTCTCCTTTTCTCAAAGAAGGAGAGTTGGAGGAAAAATTTCATGTAGGTCTCTCCACCAATTTTTCCCGCGTTCATCAACTCACCGGCAATGAGTCAAACCATGTTGCTACCACGTCTCTCAATGAAAATGGGAAGAGTTTAAGCTTGATTACATCTGGTCTCACCCCATTTAGCTTCATTGTGTGGGCCATCCTCATGAAGCTTCCCAAGTGTTCATTGGGATCTTCGTAGGTGACTCCGTGGAATCGTGTCATGGAACCATAGTAATCACCGCCGTTTCAAATTTCAAAATTGTTAGCTTTAATGGGAGGTTGTCTCACTGCAGAGTACTCCTCTTGGATAATAGGCATCCAAAATTCCTCCATAGTATTAGGTCTCTGATTTATCTCTACTACTTCTTCTTCTTCTGGAATAGCTTGCAATCTTTCTCTTTGATTTGCCATATTTCTTGATTCTGCTGTAGACCCTCAATTTTGTCACTCAACGCTTGCATTTATCCTATGGGTGTCACACTACCCATCGTTCTCATATAGGACCGTTAGGGCCCTTTAGGCTTAGTCGGTCTCCAAGCCTCTCAAAGGGTTGGTATGTGGTCCTTTGAGTGCATACAATGAGATTCACGAGGTGTCATCAGAGGGCCTCGCTATCGCACTGTACATAGAAGCAAGTGGGCCCCCCCAAGGGTTTGGCTCAATTGGAGTTTATTGGAGTATGTCGAATTCGAACACTGGGCTGAGCCATCATATCTCCCCATCCGAACTTGGAATTGAGCGCCGCTTTTTGGATTCCTTATCATCGAGAAGTATCTGGAAAAATTCGAGAATTTTTAGTAACTGGATCGACCATTGAAACCGGATCGCCTAGCTCAATTCGATTTTAATTGAAGTTCATTACTAGAGCAGTTTGAATTCGAGCACTAAGGTTTACTTGGTCATATGTCCCTTCACCCGACTTTAATCAAGAACCGTTTTTTCATGGACTCTTATTCTTCAAGGAATATTCTCAAAATTTCAGATTTTTTCTAATCAGATCGACTCAGTTGGGAACCGCATACCGCATCGGGCTAGCTATGGGGTGCTAATTTCAGATTTTGGTGCCCAAATCCTATATGGATCGGGCCCATAAGCCCCAGATAAGTACTAGGCATGGGTTGGATCCAGTTTTGGACCATGTTATTGATTTCTTGAAACCCACCTTAGGTCCACTTGGATACTTGGTGGTTAAGCAAAGAAGTAAATGTGGCCAACTATGGACCTTGGGAATAGGGGAGTGTTTATGAAGCTGGGGAAGTTTGAGACTGAAGGGGGGAGTTCCCGGGACTGAAGGTGTGCAAAATGGAGTGGGCTCAGAGAGAAAGGGAGAGAGAAATAGTGTAACACCCCGAAATATACCCTAGTCATTTTCGACATGTTTAGGGTATTTTGTAAGCATAATTTGACTGTTTCGTTAGTTAAATGCGAAACACGGGAACGAGAAACCCGGAAATTTACAAGACTTAAGGACAATTTTGTAATTGGTCCAAAAAGGGGCTTAAAAGTCATAAATTGAAGAGATTTGAGGCCAAAATGAAATAAAGGAAAAATTGAACTACAAATGGCCAAGAGTTGGAGGACCTTTTTGCAAATAATGAAACTTAACCCAAAAATGGGTTTTTGGAGGGCCAAACAAGGCCTTAACAAATCCATGATTTAAGACCAAATTAGTCTCCAAAAAAAGGGAGAACCGGATGGGAGAAGGAGAGAAGAAGAGGAAGAGGAAGAGGAAGAGAAGAAGAAGAGAAGAGAAGAGGAGAGCCAAGCCAAAAAGGTATGGAAACTCACCTTGATTATGAATTCTATGAGATTTGGCATGGATCTTTGGTTTTGTAGGATTATTATCTTCCCCAAACTTGGGGTTTTGCTAGGGTTTCATCTTAACCCAATAATGATGGAAAGTAAGGTGTATACAACCTTAAATAGTAATAAGAAGCTCAAGTGAAATCCTCTCTATTCGAGGATGGATTCATGTTAAATTGTAGTAATTGAGTTAGGGTTTAGAACAAACCCTAACAAATCTTTGTATTTGGTATGTGTATGGGTTATAACCCATATTAGAATGGTATTGAGAGAAATTCATGGAAAATTTTTGAAGATACACATGTAATGAAAGAGGAATTGAGTAGAAAAGAGGTTACAAAAGACATATGGAATGATTTTGATGTGTGTAGGAAGTATAGAGTGATCCAGGGATGAAAGTGCATGAAAAAGGGGAGAAAAGACAATAATCCGGGCATTCTCAGATGTGTACCTAAGACACTTTGAACATGTACCGGCACACTTTGTGTTCTCGGGTCATTTGGTTGTATGTACCAAGACACCTAGGGGTGTACTCAGACACCCGATGCTATGTTCCTAATTTTTTGACCAATTTTTAGAGCTTCGCTTATAACTTCCTCATTTCTTATCCGATTTGAGTGATTCAAGTGGCCAATTAAAATAGACTTCAAGGATAACCATCCATATAGAAATAGACATCGTCAAATTCTGACTCTAAGTGGCCCAAAAATTCACTCAAATTGGGGTCATGTGCAAGTCAATTCCCAGATCGCATACTCATAGAGTAGTCCGAGTTGTTTCGACGTATCCCGAGTTCTGTCTGGATGAGGTGATTTCAATTGGAGGAGAACTTAGCACCTAAATTTAAAGGAGTGATAGAACCAGTGCCAAATATGGAGACAAGGCACTCTGAAAATGAGTATTTAAATCGTCCCTAAAATTCCAAGAACCGACTAGTTGGCATGAAAATGCCATAACTCAGCTCGATGATCCAATCGAATGATTCCACTCCTAAGAAAAATAGATTCATTGAGGGATAAGAATACATGAATAAGGTGTGATTACATGCTCATCATAACTTACCAAGATATGGAATACGACCATGAACGATAGGCTAAAAATGCCCTATATTATAAAAATAGTAAGTTACCGAACTCATATAATCTGTAAACCACTAAGTTACAAGCATTAAACGACACAAAGACTCCCGTCCCGACAAGACTTCGGTACTCCCATATGTCTCTAAGACTCGATTAGTAATTAGGTACTCCCATAGTTCCCAAGATTCCTCGATTAGTACTTGCACTCCGGCAAGTGCTCCTAAGACTCCTGATTAGTACTTCAAGATTCTCTGACATGCTAATATACACTCAGACAGATAGTATCTTCGGGTACTTATTGTGTCGTGGTCTTACCTTATTCCGCATCACTGGTCTAGAAGTCAAAATGAATTTATATGATAAGACTCAATAATGAATAAGAGTAAAAGATCCAATGTATATGGATCGCCTCAGAGTACCTAAAGGTACCCCGTATTTGATTAAGTTCCTCATTCAGATCCGACAGTCCCGTAAGACTCTAAGGCAATTCAGATTCGCTTAAGTTCCGTAGGTACCTACGTACTCAGATCCGATTAAGTTTTATAGTACCTACGGTACTTCAGATTCGATCAAGCCCTCGTAGCCCCATGGGTACTCCTGCCTCCGATTAAGTCCCTCGAATAAGAATAAGTCTCGCATCTCCTACGGAGTCCCGAACATAATAAGCCTGTTAAGCCTCAATAATGCTTCCGTAACTCTACTGAGTCCCGAATGAACACACGTCTATATAAGTGTAAGTTCCGCATAAGAAGAAACTCATGAATTCCTACTGAGGTCCGAACAAGTATAAGTCCAAGAGCACCTAAGGGTACTCGCATCGCACAACAAGTATAAGCTCTGTATCACCTACTGCACTCTCGTGACGGTAAAATAAGCACAAGTCTCAAAATAAGTATAAGTCCAGCTTGTAACTACTAAGCATTCGTATAATGAATCGTGATCCGTAATTCTACGAAAGACTAATGTCCGTGATCAGGTCCGATTCGACCAGATGTGATATGATTCCGATCTGCTCCGACTTATCGCACTCCACGGTACCTCCGCACAATACCAAGATCCGTAAGATAAGAATAAGTTTTGTAATACCAAAGATAAGTCTTTGAAGATAAGTATATGCTCTGTAAGATATGTCTAAGATCTGAAATACATGTATCAGTTCAGTAATACACGTATCAGATCCGAAATACAAGTATGTGCTCCGAAATACCAGAATAAACTCTATAGTACAAGTAGAAGATCCGAAAGACAAGGATAAACTCCGTAGTATCTACGAGTACTCCCGTATGAGTATAGGTATACGTTAACCTAAGGCTTGTTGGGATATGATACCAACACAAGTTGGTATCAAAGCAGACAATTGATCAAGTAGTACTTACTGGTACTCCCGTATAAGATTAAGTTCCGCAAATCCAAGATACTGCTCTCAGACCCTATGATACCTTCGGTACTCCTCCGAACAAGTGCAACCCGTAGGATAAGTATAAGCTCAGGAACTCCACGGAGATCCGAGATAGATATAACACCCATACTGATTAAGTACCTCTCAGATAAACATACAGTTATGTAACTCCTACGGAGATCGAATACATAAGTCCGAGACAAGTATCGTATAAGTTCGACATATGTCATCTTGGGAGACCTAAATAAGTATATGTTTGATACAAACATAAGTATAACATGTATCCTCACGAGATGGGCATCACCGACGTAAGTTCGGGCATGTCCTTGGGAGATTTGAATAAGTATAAGATCCGAATAAGAATAAGTCTCGCTTATATATAAGATCCGATCATATATATAAGACCCTGATAAGAACAAGTGCTATAGAGTATAAGATCCAAATAAGGATAAGTCTCGCCATAAGTGTAATTCCTGAGGCATAAGATCGAATGTGATAAGTATAGTCCGAATAAGCATGTCCAGATAGTTTCAAGTAATTGTATAAGTTCATTATGTGAATGCTCGAATATTCCGATACCTCGTTATCAAGTATCCTGTGATTATGTTTCTGTTTAAGAAATGTTTCCCACTAAGCGTAAAGCTTAGCACGGGTTTTTAATCCGTGTAGGTACAGGAGAAGACATCTGAAGACTTCCGCATACAGCTGGGCCAACACACTTGTAAGGGTTCACTACATGTAGGTTCCGTGCTCTGATTTGTAAAATGTGAAAGTATAGTTTTGTATTTGTAAATGGGACCGCTATATGTCTAGATTTTGATGGACACCACTCCTGGTAGCTCTTAATATGTATATGATATTTGATTCTGTTATAAGATAACATAATTAAACAGTACTCCGGGGCCTCATGAAAAAAAAAAAAAAAAAAACGGTAAAGAGTCCCAGTCAGTCTCGCACTCGAACTCGTTAGGATCCGCCTTAATCGGGCCTGACCTGAACCCAGCACAATAGGAAGAAAAAAACTGAGAGGTGATCAAAAAAGGGAAGGGAGGAAGAAGAGAGGAGAAAGGGAGGTAAGGAGAAATGAGAGTTTTATCTAAATCCGGAGTGCGCATTCTCCAAGGCTTTAAAGAGAAGTTCCACTGGATTTGAAGAGTGGATACTGTTTTTAGGAAGCAGAAGAGCAAAGAATAAAGGGGAATAATGAATCTTAATGTGCACGACATTTATATGCTTCTCCCATTTCTTTATGCTTTTCTTTCGCTTTGTTGTTTGTGGACTCGTGTTAGGTCTAGGCACCATTTGTTTCTGCTCTCGCACTGAGCTCCGATTTGTACTCCGCTTGTTTTTGATTCCTGACTCTTTAGAAGAAAAAGGACAAATTTTGAGAGTTCTTTTTCAATCTAACGAACTAGTTGGGAAACCGTGACAAATCTCTGCCACTTAATTTAGCTCAGCCGGAATAGCAAAGTTTGGCCTGCATGCTTGTGCCGGGTTCTCAGTCATTCGGAGTCATATTTGTACTCCGTTTGTTTTTTTAGATTCCTGACTCTTTGAGGAAGGTTCTGAAAAATTTTGAGAGCCTCTCTCAACCGGCTGAACTGGTTGGGAAACCAGATCATCCGTTTCACTGAATTCGCTTTTGCCGGAACAAAGAAGCTTAGTCTTTGGTGTCAAAGTAGGCGATTCCCGCCATTCAGAGTTGGATTTGTACTGCTTTTTTTCGATTCTGACAAGGTTCTAAAAATTTTGAGAGCTTTTTCAATCGGGCCGAATTGGTTGGGAAACCAAATCAGCCGGGTCTATTGAATTCGCTTTATTGAACAAGCTGGGTCTTTGGCGCCGCTTGTGCTCGCTTCAATCATTCAAGTTGGTTTTCTACTTTAATTTATTTTTGATTCCTGACTCTTCGAGGAAGGTTCTAACAAATTTTGAGAGTTTTTCTTCAACCGGATGAACTAGTTGGGAAACCGTGATCATCCTAGCTCACTAAATTCACTTTGCTAAACAAGAAGCCAGGGTCTTCGCGCCTCGCTTTATGCTCTGGCTTCGCCATTCTGAGTTGGTTTTCATTTGATTTGTTTTTTTTGATTCCCCGACTCAGATGAAGGTTTTGAAAATTTTGAGAGTCTCTCAACCGGTCGGGATCAATGGGAAATCTGTCACCCAATTCATTGCCCGCTGAATGGAATGCCTGGGTACTTTTGTTTTGTCTGTGGCTCTGCCTAGCCATTCCGTGCCTAATTGTACACCATTTATTTTTTTTATTTTTGGTTTCTTACTCAGAAGGGAATGTTCTGAAAAATTTCAGAATTTTTCTCAACCGATCGACCGTCAGAACCTGATCACCAAGCTGGCTTTGTATGGTCATCTGGACAACTTAATTGAAGCCCGCGACTCGTGAGTCCGCCCATTCGTCAGATCGTTGTAAGGCTATGTTTGTGGTCTGAAATGGGGTTTAGTTCAGTTACTGGTTCAATTTTTTGGATTCTTAAGAATCAGGATCTATGGTTCAAGGGTGATTAGTTACACCAATAATCTAGTTGTTTTGTTGAGCCTGCTTCTTCGAGATGAATAGATATGGTCGCACAAGAGTGGTGGCATCAATGAGTGGTTGAGATAAGGTATGGTTTCTCCTGGGCTTTTGCTTTTGATATCTAATTTTGAGAGATTATTGTATGCTCAAAATGTGCGACTAACTTTCCCTTGCAGCGCTTGGCTAGGGACCACAGGTACGCGCCATTTGCCCTTTTGGTTGAGTGTTCT
The DNA here is from genome assembly GCA_016808115.1 of Tetrastigma voinierianum. NCBI lineage: Eukaryota > Viridiplantae > Streptophyta > Magnoliopsida > Vitales > Vitaceae > Tetrastigma > Tetrastigma voinierianum. The sequence goes on along the minus strand of JAEQBH010004321.1, from coordinate 20,430 downwards.
TAAGCATGTTAGATACCAATTAGGTTGGTCTGATCCAAGTTGTATGTTTAGCCTAAGAGCTATCTTATCTGTGACCCATATGCTCCCACATACCCAATTCACTAGTAGAGACCGAGGTCCGGGCCTAGAGGGGTGCTACCTCATATGAGGTACCTTCCCGATAGGTATCCGATCCCCTAGACCCGTAAATCTAGTTCGCAACCGCTTCCATACTGAGTCATTGGGGTTTTGTTCTTACTGGCTTTCCCTTTTATAAAATAACAAATAAAAAGTAAGTGGTGACTCCAAAGAAAAACTGTTCCTCCTATGGGACGGATTTTCTAAAATTCGAAAATCAACCCACATTTTCTTTCCATTTAAAAGCGAGTCGCGCCGGCCCGTGGATCGGGTAGGGTCCACATCTGCACTGGTGATTCTTCTCAGATTCTATATGGTTTTCCTAATTTCAGTGTCTAGAGGCAACAGATCTGCTTTTAGTCTTCTATGCATTTAAATTCTTCCTGAAAGTAGAAACACACTGAGATCAAATGGAGCCAGTGATAAAAAAAATTATATATCTATTTAGGCTCCAAAAAATATCAGTAGCTTATTCAACCACTACTGTTAAAACTGGTGCAAAGCACATAAGTTCATTTTGTAAAAGCAAAGAAAAATGTTCAAATGAACATTTTATTTGTCAATACTGAGATTCTTGGGGTTCCTTGAACTTTAACGTATGCTAAAAGCTTGATTGACCAAAACTGTATAGATACAAATTTATGCTACTATTACTAAAGGACTATATGCTAATCCCCAATAAAGGCACCAGAAACTCGTTTAGACCAAGTAGAACATGTGTTCTCATAATAGAAATGGATTTGTCAATGACTTTCTTAAAGATTGAGTTTGGTCTTAATACTGTTATGAGTGTAATGTGCTAAAGTAATAAAAGTGGGCCTATAAGTCCGGATATCGTTCCCATAGAGATAAAAAAGAAATTAAAGTTCAACTACCCCAACTACTCAAGTTCCACACTATTTGAACTCCAATTTCATAAAATTTTCAGTAACCTAACTAAGAATTCTACTATATAAATTTATACATCTATAATAAAAGAAAAATTTTAAATCCTTAACATAAACTGATCGAACTGATTATTAATGGAAAGAGACACTGGATTTCTCACTCGTGAAATTATCAATTCCTACAACATAATCTAATTCTATTATATCATGAATTGGAATCTGAAATTGTCAGAGAGGTAAGGTAGTATACTTTGAATTTCTCCCTTAACCATACATTTCACTAATTAGAAAGTCACGTTCATTTCTGAAACATGTATCTAACCACCATCATAATCAAAATTTCTTTATAAGATCTGGGTATTTTTCTTTTTCAATACTTCATACCAATTTCTTATGACTGCAGATTTCTTGCTTCCCAAGACAGGGCCATTGCCAAATTTCTACAAGATGAATGATGTCTCATCCTTGAGATCTTAAATTTCCTTTCCTTTATTAGATCTGGGCTTAACACAAGATCAAGATCATTCCTCCACTGTTGAGAAATCTCTAATTGATTAAATTGATAGATCACTAAATTAATTCTCAAACCATGAGTAAATTTATGATTTATCTAAGTAATCTTTCAGAGCTCATTAATTCTTCAATATTAGTCTAACATACCCCAAAGTAACTGTATCCATGCTCTCAGGAATCTCCATCTCTGTGTCACTCAGAGGGCCTCCTAGAAATCAGAGCCAGACCACGGTCCTTAAATGAGTATAAGTTACACATTAGGGAATAATCTACCTATGAACAACACCATTCAAATAAATCAAAATTTCAATCCAAGAAATCTCTTTTCTAATCTGCGGCAGAAAGGACATAACTAACATCGATCTTTCCTATTTAAGTTTGCAGTTTTTCGAACCGAATCATGCTGAACACCGAAATACTCGGGATCGTGTACTCTAATGTAAATCGTAATCAACTGAAAGAAATGAATTCCATCTTTTATCTAGATTTCATTAGTTTCAAACAGTAATTCGGAATTAATTTTCAACAATAGAGCTCAACTTCTAAACTTTTGAACAATTCACTGTTTCAAGTCCAGTAAACAAATTAAAATTCTATGCTACGTCTAATCTACGAAGAAAAGAAAATAAAAAGAAAAATATAATACAAAAGAGTCCTCAGCTCCCCAAATGCTCTGGTTTTTCCGAAATCGACTATCTCGCTTTCTCAAATTGTTTCTATTTATAAAGCCCTAAAAGTTTGGGCCCTAAATTCGAGGTCGCCAGGATCCCCTGCAAAATTCGGCCCGCATTGCACTCTTTGTCGCAACTCCGAAAGTGCTTGTTGTGGATCGAGTTTTAATCATCCCCCTCGTTGCAAGATGCGTAATCGGGGTCACCACTTGCTCCCGTGCATCCTTCGATTCACGCGATAGCTTCCTCGGGTCGCGACGTAATTCTTTTCTTTAGCATTTCCATTCTTTCGTGACAGATCTTGTTTGATTACTGGAATAGTTATAAGGCGTATTATTAACAATTGTGTCGCGACAATTATTTCGGTAGAGCTTCTTCAAATTGATGTCGAGGACCCAATTTTTTGTCGCGACAAAGATTGGGCTGGGTTTCACAAGAATGTTTCAGATTGTCGCATTTCGCCATGACCAGAAATTCCTCGTCGCAACATAGTCTTGTCGCTACTGAACCCGATTTCTTGTTGCAGCTTCATTTCGATGTTGCAACATAGTCTCTTAGTGTTGTAGATGTTTTTTGTCGCGACCCAATTTTTCATGTCACGATAAGACCTCTCTTCCTTATGTGGGAATCATTGTCGCGACATAGAAAAGTCTGTCGCGACCTTGCTTATCTGTGTTCAGCTTATTTTTGTGTCGCGACCTTAAAATCCGTGTCGCAACATCGAAACCTTTCTTCAGCGTGAAGTATGTCGCAACATCGAATTCTTTGTTGCAACCAAGTCGATTCACGAAGTAAGCTTCACATGTCACGACCTTGTTTACCTTGTCAGGACAAATACTTCTTATTTCAGTGTCGCGACATTCATTACCTTGTCACGATAGAGGTCTTTCTCTAAAGCTCTTTTTCTGTCTCAACAAGCTTTTCCATGTTGCAATAATCAGTGTCACGACAGAAGAAGATTCTGTCACAACATAGATTCTGCCTTATATTTTTCACTATGTCGCAAAAATAAATCATTTGTATCGTAGTATTCTTCCCAGATTATTGCTTTTAATTTCTGTCACACAGAAGATACCTTGTTGCGACATAATTTTTGCTTTCTTCCTGTTTCCTTTGTTGCGACAGGAGCTTCTATGTTGCGACAGATTCTTCCTGGTGTTGACATCTAGCTGACAAACCTTGTTGCAATATTAACTTTCTTTGTCTCAGCTGACTTGTTACATTCTTCCATTTTCTGTTGCGACACGCTGTCTTTTGTCGTGACATAGCTTCTCTTCTATAATTAGTCCTTTATGTTGCGACATAGGAAATATTGTCGTGACATATTTCCTTAGCCATTTGCGTGGACGTTTGTCGCGACACACAAACTCACGCTGACAGAGACTCCGCAATTGCTATTTTTCTTATTTCACAAATTTTCTCCTTTTTGGATTAAACCCGTAAAACACAAAGTTGGTAAATAATTCATAATTTGACATTAAAATAGATCTCAATATACTAAAAAATGAACTTAAAATGGATTAAAAAAATAGATGAGTTTAAGACTCATCAACTTACCCCTGGGAAAAAGCTCTTTTCTTAAGAACATTCTAAATCGCTCTCGCATCATTCTCCTTAGAGAAATGAACCTACCCCATGGAGGAGTGGGCTTTCTATAACCTTTCTCTAGGAAGAATGAATTTTTCTTTAGGAATCTGTCACCTTTTGGGGAAAGTCTCATTTCCTTAAAGAATCAGTTATGCTACTCTGTTCCCTGTTGTACCCCCTTCACTGAATTTCTCCTCATATAGGATCTCAGACAAAACAGCAAATTCTATTCATTTTTCCACCTATCAACACGAACTAGACAATATTTAGGGATCCATACATTTCTTGGAGAGAGTTTTCCCACCTTCTTGGATTCTATCAATGCTCTTAGGTCAAAGTTGGCAATGTTGATTGAGGCCACTAGTGGGAAAGGATCCTCGTTGATTGCCATAGCCTCCTTTTTATCAGGGAACTTGAATATCCGCTATGGATCATGTTCTGTATGACATTTCCGAAACCCCAAATATTAATAGTAGTATGGTTCCATGAATTATGGTACTTACAATAAGTCTTTCCTTTTTGTTCATCTTTGTTGGGGATCCAATGGTCTTTAAGGAAGGTAATGAATTTTTCTTTCATCAGGAAATCAAGTATTTCCTCTGTTTTTCCTACTTTAAAAGTGTATTGAACTCAGAAAATTAACAATTTGTGTCTTTTTTCCACACATCGCGCCTTTTCTACTAAAAAATGACAGGTGAATGTCCCAGTAGTAGATAGATCTTCCATTGCTACCTCCCGGTTCACTCTCACAATAAGTTCCTCATAGACTTTTCTTTGGTAGCTTCCTGGAGCAAATCTTTCATACTTTGTCACCTTAGCTGTCTATAAAAATCTCTAAATTTCCATACTCTTGGAATTTTTTCCTAACTCAATGTCTAGACCTTTTGAGCCATTTTCACGTACTCGTCTTTGAAGATGGATCTTGCACATTTCTATCTTCTTAATCGAGATGAACAAATCGGGCTGGCTCCCATTTTCGAAATACTCTAGACATTTCTTCACGCACACTCCCAAGCTCAACCTTGAAGAACCGAGTATGGAACTGTCTTTCCATCTCCTACCAACTTTGTATGGAGTTCCTTGGTAATGTTGTATACCAAGTGAAGGTTGCCCCTGTCAATGAGTTAGGAAACAGTCTAAGCTTGAAATGATATAAATTCTCATAGTTAGCCAACTCCCCACATTGCACAATGAATCTAGCAATATGCTTCAAGGTGGGTTAACCATCTTCTTTAGAGAATAAGGAGAAATCAGGGATCCTATACCCCCTTAGGTAGGGGTTTTCCCTATCTATCATCTCTAGATAAAGTTTGTGGAACTTCGAGCGGCCAATTTGCCTGAGGCTTAGCCAATATAACTCCTGTATCGCCTCTCTGATTGCCCCTAAATATGGTACTGCGGTTGGTTGCACAAACGACTGTTAAGGAACCTGAGGAACTTGTTGAAGAACTTAAGGAACTTGTTGAGGAACCTGAGGAACTTATTGAACCCGTCAAGAACTTTGAGGAAACTTGGGTTGAAGAACATGAGGAACTTATTACAAAGCCGAGGAACTTGTTGTCCCCAGCCTCCATTTACTCCCACGTGGCCGTATGATGCCCCGAGCCTCCACTGAAAGAAAGCCTCATTCATATACCCAAGGTAATTGGATTGGTTTAAGCAACATCCTCCCCGAGGGGCCGTGGGCTTTGCCGCATTAGGTCTTTCCCTTACTACGTCTCTGCAGTACCACCCCATCTCCTATGGGGAGGAAGGTATCTAACCCTCCGCCGCATAGGTGAGCGGTGAAATCTACCGCCTCCCCACGCATTCTCATAATGTCGCTTCTTCGAGTTCGTTAGAAAATTGCCTTTTAGGCTTAGAAGTAACTTCTTGCCTTGATTGCCCTTTCTCTCAAAAGTACTTCATTTCTTCCATAATGGTAGTCGCACCGAAGAATTCACTAGGTTCTCTATCTGTTCCACCAAGGCTGGAACTCTTCCTTCATGTGTTGATTCTACAACATTAGATCCTGAGTCCGAAGACTCTACAGTTGTCTTACTCCTCAATTTTGGTGGCATTCTTCAACAAAAAGCGTGTCCCACCGTGGAATATGCATAATTGGACATACAAAACAAAAAAAATGTATCAATGATCCACAAAGACATGTCCCATCGGGCGTGCCAAAAATATGTTTCGGTTGAATTTTGGTCTAAAACATACAAAAGCACTAGAATTGATTAATACGAGGGCATGCCAGGAAATTATAGTATTTCCAAATTGAAACTATGCCGAAATCTACCTTTTGCTCAAGCGAAAAATTGATTCCCTATAATCTTAATGGAAAATGCTTTGAAAATTGACTCAGATGAAGTCGAGACAAAAATCGTATGAACTAGATTGAAAGAAAACAAATTTATCAGAATAAATCGGGGTAAATGAAATTTACAACAGTTTCTTTTTAAAGTAATAAAATACTTTGAAAGAATATTTAAAACTACGCTTAGGAATATGAAAAGACTATCGATGAACTTGTGTAATAAACTAAGAAAATGGCCGAAATGCTCGCTTGAGTCTCGTCATGATTGATTTGTCTGGCCATTCCCGATGTTGCTCTCTTTATAAAGATTCTAATAACTCGTCTAACCTACATTCTCCAATCACTGGTCACGTACCCATTATAGTTTTGTTCTTCAAGTGATTTATCTATTAACAACTTGTTCTCCAAGTCATTTATCTACTAACAATAACTGCTTATGTTCTATCATGTCATGACTTGAGTTGAAAAAAAAGTTTCCTCTACTTCACAGCATGTGTTTCTACTATTATGAGCTACCACTTAACAAATTGAAAAATCTTAAATGTCATTGACCGTTTCATGGGCTGATTATAACGGACTCATTCTTTCAAACTAGCGCCGACTGACTCGATATATCTATTCGGCCAATTCCATTACCCTTTGAGCCAAAAAAATCATTTTTAATGTAAACAATATCAAATAACTAAAAGATAAATCATCTCTTCGACGTTATAAATCAGCTTTTTATCATCAAGTTGCTTGTCCAACATGCCAATTAAATTATGAATCAAATATCTTTTTAGACAAGTAAAAAGCCAATGAGATATTGCTCAGGGTCTTCATGAAAACCGAATATTATGACATTTTAATACAAAGTGAACAAATGTTAAAAGAAAAAGTAAAAACTTTCATTTGCAAGTTGGAACCTATAAATATTTATTGATAAGATAAATTTATTTATTTATTATCATGACATAACACAAAATAAGAGTCTCAACTCCAGGGAAGAATCACTCGCATCTTCTGCTCACTGCAAAAGAGCACTTTACATATTATCTGAATCAATTATGAGATCATCGCCATATCCCAGCTTGGCTGACCTGATTCATTCATTCCTTATTTCATTCTTGTTGTTCTATTACACTTTATTGTTGCGTTTTGATTATTTTTATGATTTGTTTTGAACTCTAACAACACGGTTTTATATTGAGAGTTCAATGACATGTTTGATCAAAAAGTCTTTAGATCAAATCATGTTCGTTAATATATTATAGATTTATAATCCTAGATAACATATTTAGATCTAATCATGTTCATTAATAGACTACATATATAAAATCTTAGGTATTTTATATATTTTTTTTTATTATCAATTTTTTAGCACTTTTCATTATGTGTTTTCATCATTATATTGCTAACATCAATCAATAAATTTATAAAAAAATCATTAAGTGAATACTCTTAATTTTATTAAAATTCAGATAACCCAATCAAAACACGGGATAAACAGGTTCCTTATTCGGATAAAAGAGCCCCCAATTCTGCTCAGTAATATCCCCAGGCTTTAGATTCTCATTAAACATAGCAAAAATATACCCATCGATCTTAGCATTGGGCCTCTTGGGTGTTCCAGTATTTCTCTTAAGCCGTGCCACCAAATTCCTATTATAAGTCCCTGCAATCTCCACGGTGGTAAGGTTCCCTTTCCCGGCCGACGGCCACCCACTCTCCGTCACCGCCACGCCGACGGCACTCCCGTCGGCCTTCTCCATCGCCGAGTAAAACGCGTCCACCATCGCATCAAACATGTTCGAATATTCCAGCCCGCCGTCTCTCACCGCCGTCCGATTCGATCTGAAAATCGCATAATCAACTCCACATCTCGCCGGACTCCGACGCATCCGTAGTAAAGGATAGACGTTAATCATCAGGGGCGCACCCGCGGCCAAAACCGCCAGAAACCGCCCTCATCACGCCGTCGACCGCCGCCGTAAACCGCCCTGCCGACGGCGGGTACGATGTTCCCAATACTGTCAGCGGCATGGCGGTGCTGACCTTGACGCGGCCGCCGAGGTTTCCTTGGTTTTCAGAACCGTCTGCATGTTCTGCATGGCGGCGGCGATGCAGGTTCCGTCGCCTTTCCGGCACCACCCCTGCCGACGGCGATGAAGGAAAAGTTGACGTCGCTGAGATACGGCGCCAGATTGGCTTCGAAACCACTGCTGAGCGCCGGCCTGGGCTGATGCAAGGGTGGGGTATGTCTTCGTTAGGGACGCCGACGATGACGGCGATGCCGGAGCCTCTAAGAGCTTGAAGAACTGAAGGGTCAGGGTTGAAGAGCCTTATGTTTTTTATTCCGTACTGTTTGTAGAGCGCCACCACCTCTTCCGGTGGTGGGAGGTTGTTTCAGTTAAGGCCATATAGCAGACACCTATATCTGCTGCTGCCCTAGTACTACAGCAGCAGATTATGATGCTGCAGACAGATACTGAAATCCATAAGGGATTCATCTCTTTCAACTCTGATCAGTATGAATCACAAAACCCATTTTTATAATTTACATGGATTTTACCATATTCTTCACTTGCAGAGATTATGGAAATTTTAACCAAAAAATGATGAATAGTAAGACTATTCTTCACTTCATCTCGACGTGAATAATACATTTCTATATAAGGAGATTCACTGTTTGGATGTTTGTATTTCATATTTTTTCTGACATCTAATCATCTTTTATTTTCATCCAATTATTTTGCATTAAATCATACTATCTATTCTCTTCCTTACATATTTGTTCTTAGCTGTACTTAAACCCTAAACCCATTTCCTTTGTATATGCCCGTATGAGCTCTTAACTATTTGATCCGGGTTTTATTAGCACTATTCATCTATTTTTTATTTTCTCCCATTTTTAATAATATGTACTTAAACCCTAAACTCATTCCCCTGCCTTGCTCTCACGAACTCTTAACTATTTGATTTAGGTCTTATTAAGCACTATTCATCCATTTTTTATTTTCTCCTATTTTTAACATGTATTCAAACCCTAAACTCATTCCTTTTCTATACCCATATGGGCTTTTAATCATTTGATTTAGGCCTTATTAGAATTATTAATCCATTTTTTATTTTCTCCCATTTTTAATAATATTTAGGGATGTGGATAATGGCTTGAAGATGAATATCGAGATTGTTGATTAGAATTGGAAGTGGAAAAGTGGGTTTTGTAGTCTTCAAACATATAAAGAAGATGTAATTTTGAGATAAAAATTAGTAATTAAGGACAGAGACCGTCTTATCTATGTATATTTAGAGTTCAATACTTCAACCTTCTTGTATCCCAATGATTTTTTTCAGGAATTTTGTGATATAAAGGGAAAATATTTATTTATTTAATCTTTTTGTCAATATTGCCATTTCTGGTATTCTAAATTATTTAAAACGCATCCATTAAATTTGGAAACTATGGTGCAACGATAAAAAAACATAGAAATTCAATTTTGCTTATAAAATTTTGAACAGTAAAAAGTAGTTTTCAAAAATTCCATTTTCTTTCCTTTTTCTTTTATCTTTCCAAGAATGCATGGATTATCGATTATGAAAATTCCATTTTTCCAGTGATGTCAGTCCCAAAATGTTTATTTATTTTAATTCTTAAAGTAATACATGTTTCAAAATAATGCTTAAACTAATGGATGGTCACAATGATGACTATGATTTTATAATTAAAGTTAAAACTATTATTAGTAACTATGGTCCTAACTTTAAACCTAAAAATGTAGTTGGTTTTAATAACTTGCATATGTTATTAGGATTTTGGGAAATCATCCACATGTGACAACAATTTTATTTTATTTTATAATAATTACATAGTTGTTTTAACTTGCATATGTTACTAAAGTTTTCTGGAAATCACCCATGTGACCACTTGCAGCAATTTTTAAAATAATTCAAATCATAGTTGGTAACTATGATTTTAAGTTTAAAGTTAAAAATCGTAGTCATCAACTATAATTTTAAATATGACATACTACGGTTTTAATTATTTAAAAAAAAAAATTATAGTAATCAACTATGATTTGTGACTTCGATCCTATGCGGCAAGGATGCAGTAGTTTGTGCAATATTTAAAACATGTATTATTTTGAGAATTTTTTTTTAAAAGAAAATTTATTTTTGGACAAAGCTCCCATTTTTCCTAAGCAAAAATTTTGGACCATAAACATCTTTTTCAGATACACCATTTGCAAATCAATTGCTACTAACGTTAAACCGAATCCAGACAACTGGCCGGATTGATCCAATCGATCAATCAGTTTTTTCGTTCATTACTCTAACCGCCACATCTTTCTTTGATTGGAGCCCACCATCTTGATCACAGTGTTAAATGTGACCCATTCCACGACATGGCATATATAGGCATCGTATCTACCATATTTTTTTTTGCCCTCGAAACATGACTCAAGTGATAAATGAGTGAAATAGACAAGAAAACAAGATTGAATTCAAAACAGAGTATTATGATGCAATATGCAATTATGCAAGTGAATACATGTAAAAAGAATTCTATTATACTTTTATGAGAAACCGTGAATGATTTTAAATAAAGAAATATTAAGTTAAAAAATACATCAAATAATCCAAATTTGCAAGTTCTTGAAAATTAACTTATTATAGACATAAATACTCTCTATACTTTAGGTATTTATATGTCTTAAAATTTTAAATTTATAAGAAAACAATAAAAATATTTTTATCAAAATATGGTAAAAATTGATGGAGGCTTAGATTGGACAATGTTTATGGAAAACAAGCCACATTGCCATATTTGCATATCTATATCTCTATCTATCTATCTATCTATCTATCTATCTATATTCTATCTATCTATCTATCTATCTATATATATATATATATATATATATATATATATATATATATATATATAGATAAATCATCTTTCACTTTTATTATGTTAATCTTATTTTCAAGAATAACTATCACATGGTTTTATTTTTTCATATTCACTGCTTCTTAAAAATTTTCAAAAAATAATATATATTAAAATAAATAATTAATGAATTTATAATATTTTATAAATTACTATTAATTGATAATATAAAATATAAAATATTAATATATATTTTTACTTATAAATGATAATAAAATGTAACAATAATTTATTTATTTTACTACATTTTATTAAAAGTGATTAGCTTTTTAAAAAACAATAATTTATTTTTCATGGATAAATTCCAATAATATATATTTTAATTTTTTAATATCACAATTATTTTTATTGAATGATAATTTTAGAAGATAACATTATCTGATTTTTTTTTAAATAAACGTAATTATAATAATAATTTATTTTTAATGGCTAAATTATAATAATATATATTTAAATTTTAATAATTATTTTCATGCAATGATAATTTTTTAGAAGATAAGTATTATGATATTATCTCATAAATTTTTAAAGTGGTTTTTGAGAAAATAAAAAAAAATTTAAACTTTTTTATAGTATTTTCATGAATTTTATATAATTTGTGTTTTATGGACATTTATGTAAAAATATCAACCCATATATATCTCATATATACGTAAAATCCAAATACTAATTCCTCGCTTTCTTGAACTAGTAGCACTGCAGCAATAATGGTTCAAGTACATGTCAACGCACGGATCGTGTCAACATTCGCTAAACCCAAACCGACACGACAATAAACGCACAACATTCGCTAACCCAAACCCAATCCATTTAAAATAATAAGAATTATAATTAATCATCCATACATATTTAACACAAATAACCTATTAAATTTAATATGTTTATTAATTTTATGTTTAAATTAATAGAAATTATAATTAATAATCCATTTAACACAAATAACTTATTAAATAGGTTAATTCGATTAATATAATAATTAGTGGTCAAATCGGGTCAAATTAGCGCAGGTAGATCAAACACGAATACGACTCCATTTATTGAACGTTAGACGCGGCCAATATTTTAATACGACCTAAATACGATTATAATAACCCAAAACCCACAAAAACTCGTAGGTTAGTCTGGGTGGTCGTATCACGCACGTCAAATTTTGTCACCTCTACTTGAACATTATATTGAAACATATATTATTTTGAGATTTATTTATTTATTTTTTTGAAAAGATCATTTTGTAACAAATCTCCCATTTTGATATCTAATTTCCTCGTGAGAGGAAGTTCGAACTCTACATTACAACAAAACTGATTAGTTGTCAAAAAAAAAAGAATTTTGGCAAACTATCATATTGTTCAAATAATAATAATAACTTCACTCCTATGTCTAGCTCCTTAAAAGTCAGAACATGGGGAGCTTCAAAGTTTAAGGAGATAGAAATCATGCAAGAAGGGAAGGGCAATGGTATAATTCCAGTATATTATACCAGTACTTAGTTGTAATAAAAAGTCAATAATAACTCTAATCAAAACGTCTTAAATATTTTATAAATTTAAATAAATACTGTTAATTTTATAAAAATTTAAGTTGCTGCGGGGCCGGTGGCTGGCTGGGGCCGGGGCCAAGTAGGCCCAAACACAGGATAAACCGGGGTCATATCAGGATAAAACAGTCCCCAATTTTGCTCAATAAAGAGACCAGGCTTTTGATTCTCATTGAACAAAGCAAAAAAATACCCATCAATCGTAGCAGTCGGTCTCTTTGGTGTCCCATTTGCCTTGATATGATCCAATAAATTCCTGTTGTAAATCCCTGCAATTTCCGGCGAGGTTAAATTCTCATTCCCAAGCGACGGCCAGCCGGTCTCAGTCACCACCACGCCCACCTCGCCGCCGCCGGCTTTCTCCATCGCCGATATGAAAGCATCCACCATCGCATCAAACAGGTTCGAATACGACAGCGGCCCGTCCTGAACTACCGTCCCGGTGGCTGTAAATAAAGCATAATCTGACCGGATGTTTATCGGGTCTGATGCGTATGCGAAATAAGGATAAATATTGATCATCAATGGCGATTGTACTTCAGTTAAACTGCCAGGAATCGCCCTCATCATCTGGTCGAGCTCCGCCGTGAACTGCCCTGCGGACGGCGGATAGGAGGTGCCTAGGACGGATCGGCAGGACTGTGCCGACTTTGATGGGCAGGTTGTTCGCGGTCAGACAGAGTAGAGGTCTCCACGACCGGCGATGGCAGCCGTCGCCGGGGATGGACCTGCCACGACGGGTGATAGGAGAAGTTGACGCTGTTAAGATACGGCGCCACGTTGGCGTCAAACCACTGCTGGGCTGCGGCTTGGCTTGACGCGATGACCGGAATGTCGGCGTTCAGAACGCCCAGCATGACGGCAATGCCGGTGCCGGCGAGAGCGTCGAGAACGGGAGGTTCGGGATTGAAGAGCCGGATGTTTTGGATGCCGTACTGTTTGAAGAGGGCCACCACCTGCGGCGGCGGCGGGAGGTTGTCGCCCTTAAGGCCGTAGCAAACGCCTACTTCCCCCGCCGCTGCTCCGCCGCCGATCATGCTGAACACAACCAGTGCAATCCATAGGGCAGCCATTTTTCGACTGTGGTTGCTGATGGTAGATTCCTACCTATATAGAGAGAGTCAAAGAACAAAAAAGGAAAATATGGCAGGCCGTGTGCTTCCTAAATTATAAAGTATTTATTTGGGCTTTTTCGAAACAAGTATTTATTTGGTTATAAATTCTTCAATCTTGTTTCCTAATAATTTATTTATAGGAATCTTAAGAATGTGGAAGTAAATATTATTTCCTTTAGTGGGGGATTTTGAAGGGTGGCTTGATTAAAAGATGTTTTTGAAAACTGAACTTCCAAAATAGGTTTGGTTCCTATTTTATTTTTGAGAACGGTTTTTAGAAGGCATTTGTTTTTTTACTTAACATTGAATAGAAATTTCATTTAGTTAGAATTGTCACTAAAGCTTAATATTATAAAATATTAAATAAATTTTGTTTTTTAATACAAGATGTTTCGTTTGAATAAATAACACTCAATATATTAAAATATTATTTAGGTAAATACTTGTTTTGTTTGTACTTAATGATAGTATAATTTTATTATTATAATATTTGTTTTTAAATAATATAAATATTTGGTTAAAAGACTTCAAAAACTCAAAATTTAGAAAGCTAACAATTTCTATGTTTTTTTTCTTTAAGAATTACTTGTAATTGACAAAAATGTCATTTTTTATTTCATGTAATTACATATATCTTTGAAAAGAAATAGTTATTTTTATAAGAAAATAATGAGGGTATTTTTGTTAAAGTGAGATAAAATATTAATAAAGGATTAGATTTTCAAAATTTAGTTTTCAAAAGGTCTTTTAGTCGTATCAACCTTATTATTGTGATAAAATATGTACAAAAATTTAAAATGATAAATTGATTATGATAAATAATTTATTATTATCGTTCTTATAAAAACAATTATTTTATTTAGTTATTTTATATAAATAGGATAAAATATATAAAATTTGATTGGGTAGAAAACAATATGTGCATAGACCCAGAGCGTATACCTAGAGCACAATAGCCTCGGGCGCAAGCCCAGACCTCCACCTTATGAAGGGAGTTAGAACACGAGACCCAACCAAACTTATTATAGTGAGATCTACATACCAAAGTGCGGGTCTAGGCCCCGATTTGGAAACCTGCGAGTAATTAGCGATAGGCGGCCTGAAACTCATGAGAAAAGGGAAACGCCAGTCTCTCTGATCCGCCCGTGAAGAAAGAATCTTACATGATCACGGCTCCTCCATTATCCCTTAACAGTCGGTCCAAAATAAGGAAAAGGAAACTCCTCACCCAATGGGGGAGATACCGTATCACTGTCTAACAAAGAAAGTAACCACAATTTCTCCCTTATAAATCTGGGCCATTCAACTGTAAGTGCGCGTCTTAACGCCATTGAGAGTTGAATTCTTTCCTTTGATAAGAAGAAGGCGAAGCTTAGGCATTGGAGAGCCGATGACTTTTAAATCGAACCATCCAGCTGGTCACGGGTTGCAAGTTGTATGTGACTCATTGATAGCGGCCCAGCGACTCGAGAAGATCTAGCCCGGAATCGGTGAAAAACTGTGATTGGCGGTATCGTAGGAACGATTGTTCCTCTCTGAAGTCATTGAATTCCGGTGGTGATGGTATCGTGAAACATGGCGGGAGTCACGCTAACCCCCTTGGGACGCAAAGACCGGCGGGACAACTAGATAGCGGAGCCACGAGGCGACTCTCGGCTTCTACGAGAGCCCGTCTGGAGTGAGGTGGAGGCACTCAGATCTCACTAACCGGCGTTTCTTTGAGAGACTTAGAGAACTCACGAGGCAATCAATTTTGTAGGAAGAAAGACAACACCACGACGCTCCTCAGGATGTTGACGGAGAAGGAGAAACTAGCCAAGCCAAGGAGCGATCCTTATAAACCCCCTGGAGAGGACCGCAATGAGGGGATTTCCGATAGGAACAACAGAGGCAATGAACCCATCCTTTATTAGCCGGAGATAGGGGAACGGTTGTGGGAGCAGCGCTTTCGGGACATCCAATAAGAGCTCAACCACATGAAGGAAACTGTGAAAGGACGAGCTCCGGTCTCCATGGATGCCTTGGTGTAACAAGCGAATCCGTTCATGGCTAGAAGTGCTACCCTTCTTTGCCGGCCAAAGTTGATGCGCCGGATCGTGTTGATGAATGAAGAATCACGTAGATCACCTCGGTACTACAGTCAAGTAGACTACGGATACGGAAGACCGGATTAGATGAAGAGCCTTAAGCCATCAAGCTCGAAGGCAGACTTTTGCTTTGGTTGACGAGACTCAGCCATAGTCAATCTCATCCTTGAGGAAAGCTGTCCATCGTGTTGCGTCTCCTGCTTCGCCATTAACCGGACATACAGGAAGTCGAGCTATCACTTGTTGACCATGAAGCCAGGCCCGCGGAGAACCCTAAAGTCCCTCGTCCGGAGGTTTAACGCCAAAGTCGTTGAAATTGGAGCATCCCGGATGAAGTTTTCCACCACCCGGGTTTTTATCGGCTGAAGTACGGGTGTATAGTCAAAAGACACGATGTTTTCCATCTCAAAAGCCCTCGAGGCGAAGCATCTTGCAGAGGTGCTGCAGCGAGAAATGCATCAACGGCGAGGCCCTTCTATCTAAGCGGGAAAACTCTTCGCATAGAAGGGAAGCGAGGCGAAAAAGTGAAGCGAAGCGGAGATGAGGAGACGGGGATAGATCCCATGAAGGGACGAGAGAAACGACGATCTTGAAAGGCGAGCGCGTCGGGGGGACCGCTTAGGCCCACCTCGGCGAGTTAGACGGCGATATCCACCTCGTGATTCACCCCCCTTGACGAAGCCTCGTGTCACCGTCTACGTGAGGCAGCGATCTGAAAAGTTTCTGGGTGGTCATCTCGAATGAAGATAGACCCGGCCAGAAGGACTTCGACCGTGTGTAAATTCCATGGGATCATAGACACCCGAGCGGATGTTTGCATCCGGTGAGGAAGGAAATTGAATGCGATCAGACGAGAGACGTCTTCGGTAAACTGTGGCCTCGAGGTTGGGACCAAGCACCCACCTATCCCACCTCGTCCGGTGACTCTAACTTCGACTTCAACAGCCTTGGGAAATCCGTATGATCTCTTGAGGATTGCGGGAGGGGAGTCCAGTTTAGCCCGGAAGGCTCATCTATGCAACATTAGATCAGGACATTAGAAATATAAGCAGTATCCAAACTCCCTCGGCTATACACCACCATAACTTTTTCGGATTTCGACATGGAAGGATGCTAACATCCTTATGACGATCCCCTAGTAATAAGGGCTGTCATAGCCAACAAAATAGTACACAGGGTTCTGGTTGACAACGAAAGCTCAGCCGACATCATCTTCGAGTCAGCCTTCGATAAAATGGGCATTGGAAGGGAGAGACTAGAACCGGTCAAAGCCCACATGCGGGGATTCTCTAGGAGAAAAGTCTTTACCCCCAGAATTGATACAACTAGTGCTCACTTTGGGAGATCCTCGTGCCGGAATCCTGGCTCTTGATGAAGGTTCCTCATAGTGGACGCCTCGTCAGCCTATAACATTTTATTAGGCAAGCCCTCCCTAAATGCCGTAAGGGCCATCCCTTCCGCCTATCATATGGTCATCAAATTCCCTACTGTGAATGGGGTAGGAATGGTTCGAGGAAATCAGTGCATAGATAGGGAGTGCTACTCAGTATCAATGAAGCAAAAAGCGGTAGGTAGCATCTACATGGACAAGCTCGACATGAGAGATGTGGTAGGCATCCGACCTACTCCCTCAGAAGAACTAGAACCGATACAACTTGACGACCAGCCGGAACATCTCATCTACATCGGATCCAGATTGGCCAAAGACGTTAGGGACCTCCTTGTTTACTTCTTAAAACAGAATATTAGAAATTATTACCGGCAGGTAGGAGGATATGGGAGAATTGACCCCGAGTAATCACACCTGGTGAACATCATTTCTCATTCGAACTATCAAAGCAAAAGAAGGAGATTTGCCCCAGAAAGGCAGAAGGTGATCAATGAAGAGGTTAACAAACTCCTCCAAGCGAGCTATCGAGAAGTAGAATACCTTGGTAGTTTGGCAAATGTGATCCCATCGTCAAAGGCCAAAGCGACAAATGCGCGACTCGCATTGGCTTGGCCGAATATCTTGATAGAGCTTATCCCAAAACTGACTTTCCCTACGTAGATCGACCTTATAGTGAGCATACGGTGGCCATGAGCTTCACCGGCTTCATAGGCGGCTTTCTCGGGATATAATGTCGGTCGGAATGGATCTAGTGATAAAGAAGACCTCATTTGTGGCCAGGCGGGGTACTTCTTGTTGCAGGTGATGCCTTTCGGGTTGAAGAACGCTGGGGCCACTTATCAGAGGCTAGTGAACAAAATGTTTTAGAAGCAGATTGGAGCGTTTATGGAAGTATATATAGATGACATGCTGGTGAAGGTAGTTAAGGTCGAGCTCCACGTAGCCCACTTAGCTGAGTCATTCCAGGTCCTGAAGAACTATAACATGAAGCTAAATCCAACTAAATGCGCCTTCGGAGTCTCAGTCGAAAAATTCTTGGGTTTCATAGTCAACAGCCAAGGAATAGAGGCAAATCTAGATAAGATAAAAGCCGTGCTAGACATGCAACCGCCTTCGAACACCAAATAAATTCAGCGTTTAACTGGGAGAATATCTTCTATGAGCCGCTTTGTATCTAGATCCAGTGCAAGTGCCGACCATTCTTTTAGGTTCTGAAAAATGCTTTCCGTTGGGACGCCTAATGCGAAAAGGCGTTCTCGGCACTAAAGGCTTACTTGAGCCCCCCTCCCATCTTGGTGAGCCCTTCCGAGGGAGAACTCCTTACCCTTTATTTGGTCGTCTCAGATTTCTCAATTAGCCTTTAATCGACAGATAGAATCTGTGGCTAGTCCCATTCTTTGCCCGGTAGACTCACAGGGGAGGCGGAGGAAAGGTATCCATAAATGGAGAAATTAATCTTAGCGTTGGTAACCACTGCTAGAAGGCTTCGACCATATTTCCAGGCTCACACAATTGAAATCCCAACAGAACACCTAATGAAGCAGATATTGCACAAGCCATAAACCTCGGGAAGACTGATAAAATGGGCCATAAAGCTCAGTGAGTTCGACATCAGATACAAGCTAAGGACAGCGGTCAAAGGGCAAGTTTTGGCAGATTTCATTATAGAATTCACCCCCTTAAATGCCCCGGCATAGCCTACCGAAACTACTCAATTGGCGCTCGACCTACCCATGCAAGGTTACATTCGTAGATGGGCATGGATGATTCGAGGCGGTGCGGTGCGATTAACCTCCACGGACGGGTTGGCGTGGAATACACACTCCAGATTTAGATTTCAAGCCTTGATAATGAGGTAGAATGCGAGCTAGCATAGTCGGGCTTAATCTTACCCACTCATGGGCGATCAGCTGGATTTGCGGTGATTCCCGATTGGTGGTGAAACGGATAAGAGGACTCCTCTGAAGCCCGAGAGGTGAAAAAATGATCCTTTCTTGTAAGGTACAGAAGCTGCTTAAAAGTTTATACGAGGTTTAAATTTAGGCATGTCCCGAGGGCCTGAGAATGCGGGCAAAATGCTACTGGCAAAGCAACAACACCATAAGAGGATCTAGGCAGTTGATCTCCGTCGAGCACGCTGGGAACCCTCGGTGAACATCCACGATGAAGAAGTGTCCTCGGTAATGTCTGAGCCGAGCTGGATGGACCCCATTTGGGACTACTTGGAGGACGAAACATTGCCAAATGATCCAAAGGAGGCCTCCAAGCTCAAGATAAGGTCAGCTAGATTCACCATTTATCGGGGGACCCTTTATAAACGAGGCTTCTCGCCCATCCTTGTCGTGAGAAAGAGACGCTAACTATGTAACCGAGAGAGGTGCGGCGTATGTGTGACCATATTGGAGCGAGGACCTTGAGAAAATACCACGAGACATGGTATTGGCCTCTGATAGCAAGACGCCACGAAGTTGGTTAAAAAATGCGAGACACAGCCGAGCATGCCCGGATCTCTCTCACGCCATCGCGCCGACCTCAATCACCAAGTCTAATAGCGCGGCGGTGGGACCGTATAAATCCGTGAGTCAAATCTGCGGATGTGTTGACCGATCAATTGCGCCGGTGATGGCGGGTATCGTCCGCCAGCCAAAGCTTCGTGTCCGCAAATTTGATCGTCGCGGGGCGTGTGACCAATGGGACGGTCGAGTGTCAGTTAAATTTACGACCGACATAAAACCTGCGCGTCGTCGTTCGACCGCAGATCAAAACCGGATAAGTGATCATGTAAGACTCTCAGTGAATCATTCGAAATCAAGTGGATCGAAATGCCTCCTCGGTGTGGGCGACTCGTAAAATGCGACCGGGTTGTTTGGTTGAACGACAAACCATCGAGTGGTTGAGCAAGTTGATTCGTTATCGTTGGTGAGATTACTCTTTGATATGTTCGGGCGCGGGATTTCTAGCGCGATCTATCATAGTCAACAAATATGATGATCGAGATGGGTTCATGTGCTTGATTCAGACTCATTGGGATATTGACACTGCGACTAGAAAACTTGAGTGAAAGACTATGTGATGTCGCGAATAGTCCGACCTGGAAACTATGAACTTCAAACAGAAGAGGGAAAAACCTTGCACATTCTTGGAGCGTGAGCACCCAACAGAAGCGGTCTATCGATAGACCTCGGATTGTAACTGTAAAGAAATTCACGATTTCTTATAATAACATTATTTGAGTTCATTTTCAGCCTGAGTAATATTCTCGAGATCACCAAAAAAACAAACAAACATTAGACAAGT